>WOVY01002348.1:0-137040 GCA_013436015.1 Rhipicephalus annulatus
TTTTTTTTCTGTTCTAGGATGCTAAAACACACGAGAAAAAAAGTTCACACGGCTGTTTAGAGAGATGAATACATAAAATAAATGGCAAAAATATAAAAAGGCTACCAATCGTAGCACGAAATCTAAATTCACTCGCCGTTGTTTTTGAACTTTTCTGTGTGCCTAAAGAAAAGCAGCGTCAAGCCTATAGTTGGGCGAGGAAGAACGATGGGATGGAGGTCAGGAAAATTGTGTCGAGAAACCTGTTTCACTTGTTTCCGCCACAAGCACCTGCATCTGATTTTGTAGTTGATTCAAATGAGACATCATGTAATTTTGAATTTCTCTATTTTCTAGTGTTTTATTGGGATGGCTTAAGATGAGTATACGTTGACGCAGGGTCCAGAAGGCAATTAAAAAACGCTCGTTGATCACTGTTTTTTGTGATATTCCTAAATAAGAACCGAGTTTCAGACATCAGACTCTTGCTGCCCTTAGCATCGCATTGATACGGTATAGTCCTGGAAATTAAACCTCTCCGTTTGTAATTTGCGCGCCTTGTCAAGCAGATATGCGACGAGCCTGAGAAATTGCAGCACTCATCATGTAGCGCTGCAATTTAATGTTGTTGCCGTGTTCGAGGAGGAGACGTTTGTTCAAGTTTTAGAGCACCGCTCTTGGGTACCCGCTGCTGCGTTGAGCATCGGCGTGCCTCTTCCGTCGTTACCGAGAGAACGAACCCATCGAAAGAGATGTGTTCGCGAGAGGATGGCGAAAGATTGAGAAGGGGAGCAGAGTGCCGCACTAGACCACGAGTGCGGAGACATAGTCAAAGGGTGAGAAAAGTAGAGAGAGAGAGATAAATAGAGAGGAAAGCTGGGAGGCAGGGAAGCTTGGCTCGGTTGGCTACCGAGCAGAACGAGAAAGCAGAGCGCTGCAGGAGGCTACGAGGTGACGCCATAGTATTCACAACCTGCTGAAGCCATTGTTGCATAATCATCATTATGCAACTTAAAAGGTTATGCAGTTCGCGGAGTCTAAACTGACGCTAAGGCCGTCGTCGCCAACAGGACTCGCGAAGCAAATACATGCTTACAGCTGCACTCAAATTTCGCATTAGGGATTATCGTGATCACCGGTAATTTATTTATTTAATATAGGACGTGTATGTGTGAGTGCGTGCGTGCGTGCGTTCAATAAGCTGACCATTAGGCCACAGACGCCCGCTTCAGCTGGCGATAGAACAACACTGAGAATTTTCCGCGTGCAAGAGCCCGTTCAGATGTGTGACACGTTTTATTCGAACGCTAACGTTTGCCGCCGGGTCTCATCGCGTGCACCACGTATGTGCGACGCTTGCACCATCTCTAGAGGCGCCTTTGAATGTATTTCTCCAGCTTGTTCAATACGTTTTTGTATATAGACTGTCAGGGCATTGGTGCCTTTTACCCTGCAGAAGACCGCCTTGCATTTGTCCTTTCTTCAGTAATGAGCGTGTTTTAACTTTCGTTTTACGTGTCGCCGCAGCGCATATTTAATCGCCCGTACGTACTGCCCAGGCAAAACTGCGCTCCGAAAGCTGCGAATCATCTACGTTACGTTGTTCCGCAATGCGCGCACTTGCGATACTTGCGTATAGTTCCTGCCGGTGAAAATGGAACTTGCCAACTGCACGTTAAAGACCCGGAGTAATTACGCGAAAGAGGGACTCTGATTTAAGTTTCACTGCTCGCATTTCAAGTTATGCTAATGGTATAAAGTGCTAGAATATATAAAGGTGTATTTTTGAAGCTCTCTGCCAAGTTAAAGAAAAAAAAGAGGCAGCTGTAATCTGCATAAACGCAATGACCTCTTGCGCAAATCGAGCGAGGTTTCGCAATGGTCGTATTTTATTTTATACCTGTTAGTTCAGTAATTTTCAAAAACTTGAACGGCGAAACATTATGATGGAAATGGCGCTAAACATAGACACGCCTGGCCATTTTTTTTCTTTCAATTCATTCACTGCTATGCTTTTGTGCGTGCACTCTGTCTACCTTATAATACCAACCAGAGAAAGCTTCACCGTATATAAACCAATTTTACCAGAGCCCTCTTTGTGCTATGTGACCGATGCTTGTACTTCGTAAGGGGATGCATCTTGAACCACATCGTTCAGCGAAATCACAATATTTGTTCTGAAGTCTAAAGAATATTGCGACTTCATTTAGTGGCCCAAACACCACTAGTGACGCTATTTGCTATCTTGATTGATTTGATTGATTTGTGGGGTTTAACGTCCCAAAACCACCATATGATTATGAGAGGCGCCGTTGTGGAGGACTCCGGAAATTTCGACCCCCTGGAGTTCTTTAACGTGCGCCCAAATCTGAGCACACGGGCCTACAACATTTCCGCCTCCATCGGAAATGCAGCCGCCGCAGCCGGTAATTGAACCCGCGACCTGCGGGTCAGCAGCCGAGGCTATTTGCTATCTTCCGGACCAATCGTCCGAGTGCCGAAGCCAATTGACTGAATATCCTGATAAAGACAAACGCCTATATAAAAGAGGAGGAATTGGCTAAGCTAAGAGTTTTATACACCTATTTCATGTTTGCAAAGAGTAGTAAGCGCTGTCGACTCACTGGGGCGCTTGCAGCGACGTCGAGGCGCACAAGCTGCGCCCTCTGTGATCACGTGACAACTGGCACGGTAGCTGCAAATCTGCCTCTTTCCGAGCACAGTGCGTCGGGAAGGCTCCCCGAGCCACTGTGCTTGAAGGCCACTGTCCAGAAGAGCACTGCTCGTAAGGGCCCATTGCAAGCCACACCTAAGTTGTGGTTGATTTCGTATTACTCCGTATGAACACACAGTGAGCACACATGCAGGTTTTTTGGCTGCTTTGCATAGTGGCGTGGAGGCACCCCCACTTTATATACTTCCAGCGCAGGGGTTTGTTTTGCGGCAGCCAGTGTAATGTCACGTCGGTTTCGTTGCTGCAGCTGAAGCGGCGTACGTCATTCGCGCATCCGGCAACATCATCAGCACGCGGTTTTCGTCGAACTTTCGTCATAGCGACTTCCGTGCAAAGCACACGCAGCAGTGCGCGATACCGAAACTATACCGCTGAGACGCAACCACGTTGACAGCGTCAGCGAAGCGCAGTTCGGCGAAAACGGAACTCTCGTGTCTTTCGCTCCGTTCTTCATGGTAACGCCAAGCGTTTTTCTCCCCATAACTCAAATAGCAACAAACAAGCAGAATTCGGTGCGTGTTGTAATGCATAGAAGGTTCTTTTTTTATTTGCAACTGATTTTATTATTAGTGAATATTTGTACTCGGGACTCTTGATGACACTGAGATCATTACAAAATGTCACACCCCTGTTGATAATATTAACGTTTCAGACGTTCCCAAACATTCATCTTTCACTCTAGCGTCATTTGCTATTTGCTTTAGTGTCCCTTTACGAGCCGATGCGAGTCTTGCATTATAGGTTCACTTTAGATTTTCGTTGGAATTCTATGCCTTGAATCTTTTCGTGGTCAAACACAAACTTTTATATTTGTGTACACCTGTAACAGAAACTTACGTGAGTAAAAAAAACACACAATAAACTGCAAAACGGGTTACTACAAGCTCACCGCTAAAAATTTAAACCGCGGAGCGTTAAACGAAAGCACAGAAGAAGAACGATATAAGGAAGGCAGGTCTGTTTAATATTAGGTATGCGTGCAGATGACTTGCTTTTGAAGAGTGAAGTTTTCATACACGTTCAAGTGTTTCCTTGTGAATTATTAGTATTTAAGACCGCCTACCCCCGAAATATAAAAAATGTCCTGTCAGGTTCTAAGTTCTGAGAAATTTCTTAAAAGGGCACGAACCTTTTTATATCTTCTGCGCTTCCAAAGGGCCATTCGAATCTATGTTGTTCTGAACGCTTATCGCAGCTCAGCCATGCATAAAAAACGAAGTATTACTATGAAAATAGAATCAATAATTCTTACAGGGCGAATGAGCGTCGTAATTATTTATGTTCTTTTTGCTAAGTGTTCATGCTTTGGAGACAGAAAAAAAAGTACCTTTATCAGAAGAGCAGTACTTATTTGTCACTGCTCACCAACGAACCAAATATAAAAGAGCGATCATAAAAGGGATTTTTATGACTCACTTTTTTCACATTGCTCAAGTTTTGTATTTTTATTTTGTACACTGATTGGCTTACTCGGCTTTAAACTAGTACGCAGCTACAATAGGGGCAGTCGTTCTTTGAGCTGATGAGAAACATGTGTGCAGCTGTACACGGAGACTGCACGCGTAAGCATACCTAACCAGAGGGAATACGCAATTGTGCTACGAAAATCACGATCCTAACAGTGCTTTTGATATACTTGTCAACAGCATCGCCATGCTGTGTTCTGACGAAAAGGAAGCGAGTCGTCTTTCTGAAATGCAAGGTGCTCAAAAGAGAGTTTCAAATGCTGCTTAAGCTAGTGACCAAAGCTGACAGCATACCAACATAATGGCTCGGCTCCTAACTTCTGTGGGAGCATTTATTACATTTCACTTTTACGTTGAATATCAACACCTCGTGGCAGTTCGCCGATGTTGCATAGATGCAAAATTTTATATGGACAGTTTAGTTTTTCGCAGATCGCGTGGAAAGGCAAAAACGGGTGCAAAATCGTCTTTTAAATTTATATTTTGAGCTTCACTTCCCAATATGCTTGTGAGGTACAATAACAGCATTTCATGAAAATGGTTTATTTTTTGAAATATTGGTGATATGACAAGGTTGAGTGTGGTACGTTTATTTAGTTTATAGCGTACTTTTTTTCTGTATCTGTGAGACTGTTACTTGCGTGTAATAAAAAAAAAGATTTAGGATGTATTCATTAGAATTGCAAAGCAATCGATGCACCAAAATTACAACGAAAACAAGGACGCGCAAGCTGATACGTGCGCCTTCGTGTGGTCCGAGCGAGTGGCACCGTTGAGCTATTCGAGTGCCTTCGAAAGGAAAAGAAAATATATCCGAGATAGAGAAGCGCAACGCGCAATAGAAGGAAATACCAGCGAAGGTAGGGTGAGCGCACAAACAGAAGACGCGAAAGAGGCCGACGACTCCGGCGGGTGAAGTGAGTTAAGAAAGAGCCGCTTTGTCTCCTTTCCTAGTCGGCGCCAGCCTGATGCGCTCCGCGAGCCGTGCACGGAGACGAATTCCGATGCGGGAACGACAGCTGCAGCTAACGGCACCGATGACACTCGCGGGAGAGACGACCAAGTGGCGGTGTTGTAGTACCTCGGCCCCTCGGGGCCATACAAGCTTCCCCCGCTGCCTCCTATGTCACCGGCGCTGCTCCGGTACCTGCTTGCGTGAGACCGCTCGCGAGCGTGGTGCTGGGGCCTCTCAGACCAGACGAACGCTGGCGAGATGGGGGGAAGGGAGAACGCCGCTGATTTCCGAGGAGACACGTTTCGAAAATCGCCGACGAGTCGGGCAATCAGGTTAGCTGCGAGCGCAGTGCAGCCGCCACCCGACTCGATGAGACGGCTCTGCGACGGTGGTGTTCTTTCCCCCCCTCGTGCACCGACGATGGTGGCTCGAGTAGAGCGATGCTCACTCGGAGCGAACGGTGGGCGGATCCTGAACATCGCATGTGACAACACGCTGTAGGAAGGCCCGTTACTTATCTCAAATTAGTACTTGGCTGGAGAACACCCTCGGACATGCGGCGTCGACTTTCCGACGTCTACTATAGCGTCTGTGCTTGCAATCTTGGATGCTGTGGGCGACCTGCCGCTAGGCGTTGCTTTAAGCTTTCGTATTAACTTCGGAATGATATGTGTGGATGCTGTAGCTGGTGATCTATTGGTCAGAACAGAATGAAACACATCGAAATAATGTATTTGCTTTTGTCTTTATCTCCGGAATAATATGTGTGGACGCTGTACCTGGTGACCTGTGTGTTCACTACAGAATGAAACACGTCAAAATGTATTTCCAGCCGACCATTTGCATGGGTAGAAAGATTGAAAGCACCCGCCTGGCGCAAGACATGCCCAGCTGTTTTCAAGAGCGCCTTCCGTCTGCGCAACTAGTCAAAAAAGGCTCGAGGACAGCTCCACAAATGAGCCCCACTGTCTGCATGCTGTCGGTTCGTTGTGTTTAGAGTTGCGGTGGGTGTGGAGCGCCCCGTGCAGGGTCCATTAGCCCGGGCCGGTCAACCGCGGAGGCGGGTCCGTGCGCGCGCCTGCCTCCCTCCCTATACAGCCGCTCGCACGCACGTCAGCCTCGAACTGCCGTGATGAGAGCCGGTCACGCCAAGCGAGCACTTCGGCTGGAGGGCCCAGACGACCGCCACGACCACCAGAAAAGGCAGCTCAAGCGCCACAGCTCTGGACTGCTAAGTCGCGGCTAGGTGGAACATTGAACGACCTGGTAATTAACTGTAGCTTCTTCTAAACCCGTGAAACGAACCATAGCCATTGTCTGACGCCTTTTTATATCGCTGAAGCAAAAATTAATGTGATAAACTTGGGCGTGTAGTGACTACTTCGGTCTGTATACCTCTCTTCGCCATTTATTATATAACATTCTATATTCAGGTTTAAAATTATGGCGTTTGAAATGCTAAAAGCAGGTTATAATTATGAGAAATGCCCTAGGAGGTACCCAGTATGCTTTTGACTATATGTGGGTGGTTTTTTACCATGCGTGCCCAATCCACGGCAAACGAGCGTCCTTGCAGTCCACCCTCATCGGACGCCACTAAGACACCCCTGTGGGTACTGCTCAAAGCCCGCAGATGATCTCATAATACGGGGCCGTCAGCTAGGTTCGGGTTTAAGTTACGCAGCAACAAACTTTGCTCACACGCTCCAGAACATGCTAAGTGAAACTAAAGCGTGACAATTCAAAGTACCTTGAGCAGAATTCTTTTTGTTGCAAAGAGGTGCAGCTTCATAATTATACGAATGATCGTAACAATTAAAGATATTTCTGTTAGTTTAATACAGACAAGTTGACAGTTCTGCGGAGCTCACAACAATCATAAGTGTGCCCCACCCGTACACGGGTTAGGACGTGGCTTAAATTGCACAGATATTATTTTTATATTCTTTATGGGCGTCAAAAAAAAAGAACACTTCGCAGCGCTACCTCCACGTAAGTTTCCGCACGGTGTACAGACGGCGTGGCTAGAGTAATATTTTCTTATTTTCTGGCTTTTCCCGAGAAGGGAATGTGGCCGGCCCTTCTACACTCGCAGACGAGCAGCCGACGCCTATAGAGATGACCATCATTTCTCATCACGTGGAGCGCCAGAACTGCAGCTGCTGTTTGCAATATCCACACACGACCAACGTAAACAAAGTCCACGGCCAAAGCATATAATACTCCGGCAAATAAGGGCTTATTCGGACGCCGCAACTCGCGACGCTATTCTTTAAGAAGCAGGAAAAGACGCGGTGACGTAAGCCTGTGATATGCACGCCAGCGGAAAGTGCCGCATAGAAGGCAGGAATGGCGTTAAAAATCTACGAAAAGATGGAGTCGAGTGTTAAGTAAGCACATCTTGCGCAACTCCGCATTGCTGAGGCACGGCTGGTTTGGCGCCATTGCTTAAGGGAATATTTGAACTGGTGCAAGATACCATGCGTTTCTAAGGAGAAGAGATCTTGACTTTGTTTTTTAAACAATACCGAAGGCTGCGGACAGTTCAATAAACAAACAGTGCTTATTTCGATATTTTGCGGGGGTCTTTTGGTGCCGCTGACAAAGAGGAAGAATACTTCTCGAGTTTATATCATTTTTTTTCAGACCAAAATTACTTTGTGTTTGAAAAACCATAAGCCTTTTACTTAAGATCTTGCCTCCCGGTTCTTGGCCGATCCCCCTTTGTGGGTGTGCGCGAGAGTAACAAGGATCATCATCATCATCATCATTATCATCATCATAATGATCATCATCATCATCATCATCATTATCATCATCATCAATACTGCCAAAGCACGCCCTCACTGGATCGGATAAGCATGTGCGCGCTACTGGAACGTGGACACGATAAGTACAGCACAATGAGCTAGTTTATTTCGTCCAGAATCATGTAAGTTAACCGCACTAGGTGTTAGTTGTCATAAATGATGAACCAGCTCGATTCTTATTCCATATTTAAACTCACTGAAAAGGCAGTTCAATGACTCATATTTACAACGAAGAAATACGTTATGAATGTAATTAAGAGGTCAATCCGCTTCTGGGAAGGGCAATTTCGATGCATTTATTCACTGTAAATAATGGCGATCACGATATATTTCTATAGGTATAGCTTTGAGGCGTCGCAGTCAGTGGCTATTGTGAAAAAAAAAACTATTCAGAAATTTGAATGCTGCGCCCCAGGCAATTGTCGGAAGTGAGAAATTATGACCTCAGACGTTCTTGCTAGCTTTTTCGCTACAGCTTCTAAACCTTTTTTTTTGCTATTCCTTTTTTATATTCTGTGTGAAGCGGCCACACAAGCTCCTAACCGAGCCTACTGTTTTCTGCAATAACGTGTGGGTATATGACTGAAATTTAGTTGAACGAGAATCTTATAACAATACATGGAAGTGGATGGCTTCTGTTCAAAGAAACTGCAATCAGCACTGAATATAATATTTCGAATGGAATCAATATGTAGAGAAATCTGCTGAAGCTTGGACCTATTTAGAAATAAGCAAAAAAATGTTTCTGCTCTTCCGAGAACAGAACAGCGATAGGAGAAAAATGAATCACAGACAATGACTTCAGACAACATATATGTGACTGTTGCGACGAAAAATAGAGTGTTCATCAACTTTAATCTTGTCGTTATTTCGAAGTAGTGTTTCAACACGAGGTCTTCTTTTAAAGCATACAAGAAACGGAAGTTTTAGACTGTCTGAGCGCATTCGTGTTCTCGTGGGCTACTTAGGCTTCTTAAAGGGACACCGATGCGAAACAGTGATTTGGTTTAGATTGATTAACTGTACTCTGAGAACTATAATGTCGCAAGTTTCCCTATCATAGGTTTATTATTAGAGGAGAAAATCAAGCTGGAAGGTTCATTTTTAAATTTCGTGCCACATCTCTACACGTAGCGTGACTGATTTCAATATATACTCTTCGTTTTTTTCGCAACATTGGCTTCATCAAGTTTTCTGAAACTTTGTAAGCTAGGTCTGTGGCACCCGTATATGGCAATACATTTCATTTTGACCGGTTATAAATTACGTAGATTATAAGTAGGCGTCCTCAAAATCTACGCCATTGTGCTTGGGGCGGGAATCTCAATGTGGCGTCTCCGTTCGCGGTTTCTTTTCGCGTCTTTGTTCGCTTACCAATCGTCGCCTCGCCGTAAGCGTCGTATTTTAGGGATTTTGGAAGTGTAACTTACTAATAACCAAAAGCCGTTTTCTTTTTCTGTTAAGTGTCCCTTTAAAGTGGTGTCTCCTAGCGCAGTCTGCGACAGTAGCGACAGACTCTCTGACGAGGTGATCGGTCATTTCACTGCATGATGGCCAAACTGCTGCAAAGTGAACAAACAATCCATTCCTGAACAAGAGAGAAATGATATGAGTAGAAATAAAGTCGGAATTCGGAAGATCGAACGAAGAACTATACGAAAGATGACGCGGAATTATTGTGTGTGTTCCTGAAGGCACTCGTCCAGCTTACGCGTGACATCGTCGGACTTCTCTGAGGTACATGCTGTTGTGACCGGCGCCCGAGCTGACGAGGGAGCGGCGCTCCTTTTAATCTCCAAACAAGTAACCGAACGACCGGCTGCCTACTGTTAGGACCGGCGCCAGGTCTGACAATGGATCGGCGTTCCTTTTGATGTTCCTTTTTAGTCGCCAAACGGGTTGGCGGCCTGTGTCCGCCATGTATTGTTCCCCCCTGGCCGGAGGGTGCGGCGTCTTGCCGCCACGACACCGTGAGCAGTTCGGGAGACCACAAGTGCAGCTTCTTCTTTGGAAGATGACGGCGGCGGCGGCGGCCGGAAATCGTCCCGCTAATTGAACGAGTCGTTCGGCGACCATTTGAAGCTTGTTTACGGCGGCCCTTCCGATGGATGCAGTCATCAACTTCAGACCCCTCGCCCAGCGACACCCCTTGACGAGGAGGAGCCACGTTCGTGCCACATGGCCGTGCAGTGACCACGCTTCAATTTTGAACGTTCACGTGGACCGTGCGTGCTCGTCACCCTCGCGGGTAATGTGTGATCCGTGGTTGGACGGTGCCCTCTGTACGCGGTCCCCGATCTAGGGATCTGGGGAGGACAGACCCTTTATAATGAGCCCCCACGGCTCATTCGGTGTGCTTTTTTTCGAGAAGAGAACCAGGCAGAACAGAGCAGAACCGAGCAGAACCATGTAGAACCAAGCACCATGGAGCGCTATGTTAGGAGTCATGTAGAGGCCTGCCACGTTTGAGGGCTCACCGTGTAGGGAGTTCGCAATGTATATATTGTAAATAAACCCTCTTCAAGTCTCTCTTCCTCCTGCCTCGACAACTTCATCCCGGACCTCCGGTGTCTGGAAACCCCGGTCGCAACAATGCACGAACTGCTGAATGCGACTGCGTTACATTATTTTGGATCCTTGATGGCTTTAATGAACTGTTCCGCGCTGCACAAACTGGAGGCTTGGCGGCGCCCGAAAGTTCGGTGTTATGTTGAGTTACACTTTTTTTCTTGTTTAGTGGCGAAGCTGTGTAACGAGTTATTCCTAGTGCGGTGAAGCGAAAAAAAAAGGAAAAACTACCATCGCTATAAACGGGCATGTGCTAGAGAAATTGGGTAAATCGCACTACTTACCACTGGTACACTAAGAAGGCAACAGTGAATCCACCAACAAACGGCTGCGAAGCGTCGGAAGCGAGGCGTGGGCCCCTAGTAGGTACAACGAGAGAATACTAAGTAACGGGTTAGGCCATGGCGGCTGCAGGAAGACCCCGACGCGATGGAAGGCGTACACGAACGACGTCAGGCCCGTAAACCTATGAGAGGTGTGAATGCATGGTTTCAGCACGAGTTTCTGCCTCTGGAGTGTGGAGATTCGTGTCGTGTCTGTGACCATCCGTTGTTCACTCGAAGCTCTCTGAGCTGAGAATCAACCTATAAACAACCTGCATCACCCAGCTAAGGCCTATAATCAACCAGTCGAGTCTTCATAATCGCCCAGCATCGCTGCTTTGAAGCTTTGCACGGGTTTGTGCAAGATTCGCCGATTGCTTTTTGCTATGGTTGTCATTAAAATCTCTTTTCATTTCTAATTCCATATGTTTCCTATTCTAGAACATGGAGCACACTCTATAGAGTGCCAGCGCAAGTACGCCGGCTCACACTACCCAATTGCTTTAGATCGCTTCCTGCAGTTCACGGGCATGCACGAGAAGAACCGACTTTCGCTACAACTTTTACTTTCCTCATTCCAATGCACAAATCACCTTTTCCCACTGGAGGGCAGTAAATCAGACTTCTTTCGGGTTTGCTTTCCTTTTTTTTCTTTCTCGCTCGTCCTCAGGTCTTCGATACACGGAGGCTGGAACTGGTATATACCACTCCTATACTATGTAAAAAATTAATAAACTAATAGGTAAGAAGCCAATTATTGAGGTGGTGGTGAGAGGGGAAGTACAGGAATTCAAAGTTTCGCTTCAGAATGAATTCGAGGCATTAAACGAGGTAACCGGCGTTAGCATTTACACAATAAAAGATAGTCTGACTAGTATCATCATGCAATGGAAGTTAGCGGTACATTCCTCAGCAAGCTTAACACGAACGCTCCGACGCACGACCTGGTGGGCTTGGATCGATGACAGCCGTGGAGCGCTGGGCGCTGTTGCCGAGATTATATCTCCGTAAGCTTGGATAGTGAGTCGGCATGCATGCATGGGTAACATCCCGGCACCAAATTTCTTAGCTACGCGGCGCTAGCATCAGTCAAATTGTCTCAGTACACGCGGCGGAGCGTTCATGGTAAGCTTGCTGACAGCTGTACATTAATTAGACAGGACACTAGAAAACTATCTCAGAAGACGAAGAATTTCATTAAAAGACGACAAACCATGAAAGTTTCAAATGCAGCAGACAAAATAGAGCTAGTGTATCTTACAATTTTAATCCATGGGCGTAAGGTATAGCCGACGTAAGAAGGTACAACACGGAGAGAATTGAGCAGGTTGTAAAGATCGGCAGAAGCCTACAAGCTGCGAAGGCAAACTTCTGCCTAAGCAGAAATCGTATGTAGACGTTAAGGTACAAGGAAGGCAATGCGATAACTCATAACCAATAGGGAGAAGATAGCTGAGGTGACGGAGGTGCTCTACAGATAGCTGTACAGACGTTGAAACAACCAGGATAATATCGTGAGAAACAATAATAAGGCAGAGGAATTCGACATCCTACCAGTAACGACAGGGAAAGTAAGAAAAGCCCTAGAAGAAATGCAAAGAGGCAAAGCCGCTGGTGAGAATAAGGTAACAACGGCCCTGCTGAAAGATGGCGGACAAATTGTGTTATAAAAACTGGCTACCTTATATACGAAGTGCCTCTTGACGGGAAGGGTACCAGAATCTTGCGAGAACACACACATCACCTTAATCCATGAGAAAAAAGACGTCAAGTACTTGAAAAATAACAGGCTGATCAACTTACTGTCCATTCTCTACAAACAGTTTACAGAAATAATAGCTAATAGAACTAAGGTGACATTACAGTTCAATCAACCGAAAACCAAGCAGGGTGTCGTACAGGCTACTCCGCAATAGACCATGATCATACAATCGATCAGGTAACAAAGAAATGCGCGGAATACAACCAACCTCTATACATAGCTTTTATAGATTACGAGAAAGCGTTTGACTCAGTCGACACATCAGCAGTAATGTAAGCACTACGGAATCAAGGCATCGACAAACCCTACATAAACATACGGCAAAAAGTCTACAGTGGATCCACAGCCACCACAGTTCTCCATAAAGAAAGCAACAAATTCCAAATAAAGAATGGCGTAATGAAGGGGGACATGATCTCTCCATTATTGTTCACCGCGTGTCGACAGTATGTTTTCAGGGCCCTAGATTTGGCAGTAGTTGTAAACAACTTTATTAAGGCAGCTGATGGTTTCCTAAGTGAAGATTGTTGTCAGGCCATGCCTTGTCGCCACCTCGTCAGCACGTTTGATGGCCCGGAGCTGGGTGTCCAGGCTTGTGGTCGTGAACATTCTCTCCCAGGCCTCACTTGAAGGTGACTGTCCTAAGAGGTTTGATGGGGGATTGTCCTTGCTGCATCCCCAGGTGATGTCGTCCAAGGTTGCGGTATTTGTCTTGCAAAGGGTGCGCGTAGATGTGAATAAGGGTGGATATATGTGTCTCTATATGTACGAGGAAATGAATGAGTTACCTTAAGCCACCGCCAAGTGATTTGTTGAGCTTTATTTAGTTGCGGGTGCGGGGTGGTCTGGTTTGCCTTGATAGCTTGTAGTACTGTGTGATGTCGTGAAAGGTGACGAGTGGTTCGGTTGCATCGGTATCGTGGTCTGAAGACTGGCCCACTGCTCGGCGTACGAGTCCTCGAGCTTGTCTGTGGGCGGCTTCGTTACCCTGGTTTCCTGGGCGCACTGGGACCCAGATGAGTTGGATTAAACGGTGATCGTCATCGTCTGTGCTGCTGGCAGCAGTGTCACCTGAGGCGTTGCGTGCCGCTTGGGGCAGAGGACGGAGGATGCGCGCCGCGGTTGGGGAAACAGTGGCACGGGCATATCGGATGATGGCAGATTTGGAGTCACTAATGATTGTTTTAAATCCGGCAATTGTGGCGAGTGCTATGGCAGCTTCTTCGGCCTCAGTTGGGTCCTCTGTGCGTATAGAACCGGCACACATCGTGGTAGGCTCTTTATCGACTGGGGTACGTTTCAACGAGACATTGATTGCATAGGCCTGTTTGGGGGCTGGGTATCTTGCCGCGTCGACATGAGCCACCTTAGTGTTCGTAACGTAGGTACTGTGAAAGTTTATGGCGCGTGCCGATCGTCTACCGTCATGAATGCCGGCGAGCATGTACTTCGGCAACGGCTGCACAATGACGCACTGTCTGATGAAGGATGGTAGCGAGATCAAGTCTTGTCCGCTTGGTGACGAGGGAATGCCGATACGTTGGAGTATCCATCTTCCGGTCTTACTACCAGGCAATCGTTCAATTTTTGCAGTTCGGTAAGCTTCGATAAGTTCATCTATTGTATTGTGAATTCCAAGGCTGAGGAGGTGCGTGGTCGATGTGACACGGGAGAGGCCCAAGGTGATTTTGTGGACTGTGCGAATAAGTCTGTCTACTTTTTCTTTTTCACTCTTGAGGAGTCATACATACGGTAAGGCGTCAGTGATTCTTGTGGTTACGAAGGCGTTTAACAGCTGCACAAGTTACTGTTCTGTCGTGCCGTGTTTCCACGCAAAGATTCTTCCTAACAGAGGGGCAGTCTGAGTGACGGTGACCACAAGCCTCTCTAGTGCGTAGTACTGCTCCTGTCGGCTTGTACGTGAAGCTTGGGAACGGGCGTGTGCTGCACTATCGGTATTTCTTATCCGGCGATTGTGAGAGTGATCACTGGTAGTGGCAGTGGTGTTTAACCTTACGGTAGTCAGGAGGATGAAGAAGGAGGAGTTTAGATTTCTCCACAGAGAACTCGAGACCCGCACGTGCGACGTGTTCGGCCACGTTGTCCATGGCAGGTTGCAGTGCCTTCTCGATCTCTCCGTCGGAGCCGGTAGGGGTCCATACCATCACGTCGTCCGCGTATAGGGTGTGTCGAATGTTGGGTATGCGGTCTAGTAACTGTGGAAGTTGGCTCATTACAAGGT
The DNA here is from genome assembly GCA_013436015.1 of Rhipicephalus annulatus. Lineage (NCBI taxonomy): Eukaryota > Metazoa > Arthropoda > Arachnida > Ixodida > Ixodidae > Rhipicephalus > Rhipicephalus annulatus. Next base: position 14,840 of record WOVY01002348.1, read on the forward strand.
TGAAGACGAAAGGTGAAAGAACGGCTCCATGTGGCATGCCTCAGTTGGATAGGGAAAGCCGCTTCGTGGCGTTGCTATCATTCAGAGAAATTCGCGCAGTGTGGCCGTGTAAGAAGGAGCACACTTAGTTGTAAATACGCTCCCCAGGGTTTGTTGACGGCAAGTGCTGGGCTATCGTTTGATGTGTCACGTTATCGAACACCTTGCGTAGGTATATGCCTGGCATTGCTCGGGTGCCCGCACGTACAGGGTCTTTCAAGAAATCGTGGTAGATTTGTACCAGGGCGTCATGAGTAGATAAGTTGGCAAGAAAACCGAGCATGGTTGGAGGGAAAAGGTCTTGTTTTTTTGCAAGTGTTTCTAGCCAAGACCACGTTCTCAAATAGCATGCCAAGGCATGAAGTTAACGAGATAGGGCGAAGGTTTGCTAAATCTGCTTTTTTTTCCGGGCTTTGGTATAAACACTATTTTCGCATGCTTCCATTCTTCTGGTATACTGCCGGCATGCCAGCAGTCATTGAAATATTCAGTGAAGCGTCTAGGTTGCGGATTGTTTTGTTGAAGACGCCGTCTGGACCTGGTGCCGAAGTTGTGCGAAGCTTTAGAATGGCTGCATACACTTCGGCTTCTGTGATGTCGGCATCAAGAGTTGAGTTGGATACCTTCATAGGGTGGTCGTGATGTCGCTGGTTGGTGGGCTTGGTTGATGTATTTGTCCGCCAGGTCAGTTTGTAGATCTTCGTCTGACCCGGGGTGTTGGTGGACAACTCGCCTATGCCGTGCGCATGTTTTCGAGTCGTAGAAATCCAGTAAGTGGCGTAACAGGTGCCACGTCTTCTTGTTGCCTAGCTGTCCACTGAGTCCGCTGCACAGCTGGCCCCATTGTTGGCGGGCGAGGTAGGTACTGTTTCGTTCGATTTCTTCAGAAAGGGTCTATATGTGGCCGCGCAGTTTCTTGTTGCAGCGTTGCTTCTGCCATCTGCGCAGAAGGCTTGCGTGTGGGTCCCTCACGTGGAGAAGACGAGAGTCTGTGGCAGCCGTTTTCTCCGCTGCTTTACTTCCGCGCGTTGTGCGTCGCACGTGGTCGTTTAGTGAAGCTGTCCATTCCTTGAGGTTTATTATGCGTTCCGGGGCTTCACTTTCGCGGACGTCTCTAAGTTTGGCCCATTCCGTAATTCGAGCGAGCGCTTTGTGTACTCCCTTGGCAGCGGACGACTGTACCTGGATGGCAATGATGTAGTGGTCCCTACCACCGAGTTAACAGGTGTTCTCCCATCTGGTCTGCGCAATGTTCTTGCAGTATGCGAGATCGGGTGACGTGTCCCTACATACGCTGTTTCCTATGTGGGTCGGTGACTGCTGCAGGTCATTTATTAGAGTGAGACGGAGGTCCTGACTGAGTTGCCATAGCTTCTTGCCTCGTTTGTTTTCCTGCAGGTAGCCCAAGTCAGGGTGCCTGTCATTGAAATCTCCTAGTATAAGCAGTCGTGCGCCTCGAGATGGTGATGTGGGCTTCTGGAAGAGCAGGTTGAAGTCGTCGGCACGTGCGCGAGGTGCGCAATATACGTGGAGGACAAAGACTGACTAATGCGAGCGTTTTCGCGGAAGAATTTCCCCGACCGTGTGTGAAATGTCCGGGAATTTTAAGTCGTGTTGTTTTGCCGTGAGGATCTTGTGGACGAGAGTACCTGTACTAGGGGCTTCTTGGTTGTGCACGTCGGTGAATTGTTGGAAAGCGATGTAACCCGGGAGTGAGATAGCAGTTATTGTTTTTTGCAGTGCGATGACATCTGGAGGCGTTTGGCAATTTGGCAGTTGTGTTTCTTGTACGAGTAGCTGCAAGTGGGATTTTGTTTTACAGAAGCCCCTGAAGTTTCACTGCCATATAGTCAAGTGGGCACTGGGCATGATGCATTAGCTGGAGCATTACTTGAGGGCGTCTTCGGTTCGCTGCGCTGGGTGGAACAGTGAGATGACACCCTGATGCATATGATAGCTAGTTTTCTGACCATCCTTTGTTCAATTACTGCAAAACTGGTGTCTGTGGCAGTTCTGGGTGCTTCTAATCCAGCTACGGTGTTGTTTACGGTGGCTTCCATGTTTGAGAATCATGTCTCTATGTTCGTTAGGCGTGAGTCTACGGTTGCGAAGGCTTCTGTTACGGCGGCGCGAACGGCATCGGCGACCGTGGTATGGATTGTCGTGTGGAGGGCTTGGCAACGAATGCGTTCACCAAGTTGCGTACCAGCTCTTTCGTGAGAGAGGGGGCAAGCCTACCTCACTCGTCAACTCGTCAGCCAGAATATATATATATATATATATATATATATATATATATATATATATATATATATATATATATATATATATATATATATATATATATAAGGAAAAGAAAATCCTAAAAGCGACAATGTCGGCGAAATTTCGCTATAGCTTCGTAACAATTTCATTCGCCCGTAGGAACATAATTGAGTAATTACTGGTATTACTGTTATTATGACCTTGTTCGTTTCCCAAGCGTGCAGCCAAGAGTGACTACTGTCGAAAGTAAAAAAGCTCAGCCCCCCCCCCCCCCATTGAGAAATCTTTCATCAGTTGAAGCATGCGTCTATTTTGGGATAGAAAGGGTATACTCGGATAGTCTTGCGATGTTAGTCTTGCGTGTGGAGAGAGTGAACAAAACGTTTATTTGATGTTCTGCGCGAGAAAATCGGTGAATTGTATTCTGGAAGCGCTGCGTTAGAGTGTCTTGATCCGTGCGGCGAAGGCGAACGAGCGCTTCGAGGCACGTTAGACACGAGCACCATCTGACATTTATCTTCGAAAACGAAGGAAGGCGTGCACACCCGCGTAGAAAGATGCGCGCCTGTCTTGGAGGCGATAAGGTGTAGAACGCAAAGCTACGAAAAGGTGTCACCACCATGCCGTCTTAGCAAAGCGTTGGGAACACTTGCCTTTGTGAGCATCGCGTTGCACTGTGAGCGCAGCGTGATAAACGCTTCAGTCCTTAGAATAACTTGTGTGTGCCTTCTCTAACATAAAGCAACACGTACAAAAATCGACGTGTTGTTATGGTGCCTAAGATATGTGCGATAATTGCTTCTTTATTGACAATCGAACAAGTAATAACGTTGAAACTTGAGCAATCAATATTGGTGGGCGCTGCGGATGGAATAGGCCATTTGAGGTACCGTTTGATGCCGTTTGGTTGGAATATCGTTACTACAGACAAACAGACAAGTGTACAGACGGACAGAAAGACGGCTACAGACCAAAATGTTCGCGTCCAAGGTCCCCAAGAAAGACTATCGTCTTTAAAAGTGAACCACGCCCGCGGGCGCGCAACATTCTCCGCCTGAATCACCGGCTGGCGCATGCTTGGGGAGAGATATACAGCCTCGAGTGGACCGACGCGTCATAAAAAAAGAAGGCGCGCTTTACACGGCCCATCGGAGACCATTTCGCCCCAAAGAGTCATAAACTGCGCGCTAATATCTGGGCGGCACCGCAAACAACCGGTGCATAAAGGGGATGCGACATGGTTCAGCTGATGTTGCGGGCTCGCCCAAATAGCGACAGCGCAGGTCACTCGGCAGCTGCGCAACGACGTTGGGCTGCGCGACACCCACATACACCCAGCACGCGGCTTAAAGAGCTCTTTCTTGACAGACCTCTCGGCGCGCTCAAAGATCGTTCGGACCATAATCGATAGGGTGGTACGCCCGAGGGGATCTTGTGGCAGGCGCAGGAGACCAGACCACGCGGTCAGTATATGGCTCCCTGGAGGCGCGGCTTATCCAACCCAGCTGTCTATACGGATCCTCTGCTCGGTCCTCGCAAGCGCTGCACCCGCAGCTGCTTCGCATCGGAGTGTCAAATCTTCATTTCTTTAATTTCGGAAGCGCATAAGGCGAAGAACGACGATAGTTTGTATGGTGACTGAAGAGAGCGTAATTACAATTACCGGGGTTTTGCACGCCAAAACTGCGATAGGAATATGAGGCACGCAGCACTAGAAGGCTCCGGAAATTTCGACAACTGGGAGTTCTTTGACGCGCACACACATCGTATAGGACAAGGGCCTCTAGCATTTCGCCTCCATATAAATGCAGCCACGATGGCCGGGATTGAACCTGCGTCTTCTGGGGTTGCAGCATAACGAATTGCTAGATATTTAAATTTATTACGTCGAGAATATAAGGCTTCAATGCAGCAGTGTGGTAAAGCGCCCCCAATCAGCACGGCTGCTCGTTAAGAGATCTCTCTAACTACAGATAAAGATTATGAACACATTTTCGAATGTGCTCTTCTTTTTCCTCGTGTGCACGGTTTCTTTTACAACTATTTGTCACAGATATACCTACTTAGCAAGAAGGCTCTCCTTGCGTAAAAAGACAGGCGCGATAAATCTCCCATATGTCATCTAATGAGCACTAAATTCTCATTGTGCCGTATAAAAATTTTCGCTCTCAGAACACTTTAGCTATTGTATCACTGCAGGCTGCAACATATTAACGTCTGAAAGCAACAGGCAAAATTGACTGAAGGCAACAGGAAAACTACAGTATGTAACTAACCGTCTAACTAATGCTTTTTTTTCTTTTGGTCCTATCATCGCTTTTTCTCGATGCAGTAGTGAGGATGAACTTTTTATACATTGATGCATTTTGTTTGCTCCTTCATATTTCAAGGAAATGCCCCGCCGTGGTGGTCTAGCGCTTATGGAACTCGACTGCTAACCCGAAGGTTTCGGGATCGAATCCCGGCAGTAATGCCTGCATTTTAGATTGAGGCTTAAATGTTAGGGGCCGGTGTACTCAGATTTAGGTGCACGTCAAAGAGCTTCAGGTGGTCGACATTTCTGGAACTTTCCACAACGGCGTGCCTCATAATCATATTGTCACGGGGTCGTGACATGGACGAATGGAGCACACTGCGAGTCGAATAATAAACTGTTTATTTGGGCGAACCTGTGCCCAGTAAACGGAAAGTCGGACTACAGTAGCAGTCTTGGACTGAGAGCTGCGAACAGAGCGTCGGCCGTCGATCAACAACTGACAAGCGGCGAAGTGCGTCGGCATTTATACTCTTGCCATCGAATGTTCTAGCGTTATCGCTGGCGGTGGCATAGGTTCCAGAATAATCTGTACAGTTCGCAGAGTGGGCGTCATCTTATCGAAATGATCTACTAAAGTCCGGAAGCTTCTCGAAAATTCAGACGCGGTTTGCGCTGAGAATTGTGTAGTGTTTTGGGGCGATAACAAAACTTGGGAAATGGAACGTGGCAATATCATGGTTTTGATGCGTTAAAGCGTAGATGTTATCATTATCTCAATGACATAATAAGACGATATATTTGATGGATCAATGCATAATTTTTGCCCCTTCATATTTTTTCTTATCCTGGTCTCATATTCATTCTAAAAAAATATGATATTAGAAAAGCGAAATATATAATACCTGCTATGAGTAAAAGCATATTACTGCAAACGTTTCGCTGTTTTGTGTAAACCCCAAGAGTTGGTGCATTTAGTGGTCACCACTCTCTCGTTTTCATAGAAATTACAAAAACTTGGACCATCTCCTGCTAAAGGGAACCATGTGTAGTTGCGAAGCAGCGGGCGCTAACGCTAACACTGGTGGCAGCGGTGACGCTGGTGCTCATCAAGGCAAAGCTAAACAAAGACGACCTTGACGGAATTCAGAATGCGCAATCTAGTGCCTGCATATGCGAGGTGGCCACCTTCGCATCTAAAAGAGAAAGTCCCATGTGACCTGTAAATCAATGAGTCTGAGGACACAGAAATGCATGCTAATTTCTGTGCTCTGTTGAAACGAAGTTAGGAAAGATATTATAATGACATCTAGAAGATTTCACACCTTCGCAGGTGACGGAGCTAGTAGAAATGCTCGCACCGAACTACATACCCCAAATGTTGGATGTAATCCTGCGTGCCCTATGTTCAGCCTTGCGTATTATGATGAACAAAATAGTGGGCTTGACATTCCTACTACGCTTCTCTTTCTCTGTATTTTGGAGGTTGTAAGCTCTCTTTGTAGCCCTGACTTCACTGTATGTGTCCAATTTCATTATTTTTTGAGTGAATAGCTTACGTTTTAGTAACATGAAGCCGTCCTCTATGTCTTCGCGTTGCAGAGCCATATCAAGAAAGGGTGCTTAGAAGGAAGTAATAAAATATATTTGACAGTGTGGCCACTATAGCCCATTGAACTAGCAATCTACTGTGTTTGGCAGAAAGTGTCCCGCGTATATTATGCTAAGGCGCAGACTTGGTGATCTCGCTCAGAATTTTGTTTGAATAGGTGTCAGAATTTTGAGCTATATGTTGAAAAGAAGTTTCGTTTTTTCCACGACTCCCTCGTTTCTTGCGTCAATAAGAAAGGGAAGATGAGAGAAGAGAACTAAGTGGTCAGGGAGACTGTAAGGAAGCTGGTTTGCTTAGATATTGGGCAACTATTTTCTATCGCACGAGTCCTGGCGCCTGATAGGGAAAATGGGAGGCACGTTTGAACATCTATTTGGTTATAACTGCCAATATTGTACTGTCTAACAGGTTTTTTTTACATTCAAGCAGCTCTAAACTCTTCTTGCAGAACACCTGTCAATGTATCCACATAATGCATCAGCATCTGATAAAGACAAAGTATGCAATCGTAATCTTTACGAAGAAAAACACGCAAACACGCGAATGCCTAGCAATATAGCCTCGTTTTTCGGATGCTACACAACGTGATGATGAGATGTGAAAAGCAGGGAGGTGTTCCACGCTTCTGACGTTTTGCCCATTTTTTTTCTTTCTTGATAAGCAACCCATAAAAACGCGAGGTAGAACGGAAGAGTGTGATAGAACATTATTACTGCCTGCGGGTTGCCGCCGAAGCTGTTGTACAAACGGTGTGTATGTGTGTCTATTAAAATCGAATGTAATGGCTCTGGTTTTCGGGCGTGCCACAAAAAAGGATTGAGATAACAGAAATGTTTGGTATGGAGGTGCAAGCAGAAAACAGAATGGTGTGCTCCTATAGTTTTCTATCCGAATCTCGCCCCAGCGCCGCGCAACGGCTACAGGTGATGATATATGCCACGTGTTCCTCTGTAACTTTTGTTACACATACTGATTGTTCTCGCATGTTAGTGTACTTGGTTTATTTTGACGATACTTTTGTATTCTCGAGGCCACATATATGTGATTTTTTGCCGTATATTTTTGCCGGAACGTTTTATAAAGCTGTAAATCTGTAGCCCTACGATGTTAATTTACTGTGGAGAGAGAGGCATACAATAGAAGTTTGCACTCGACCTCGCAAGACTTGATAACAGAGAAGCTCATCGAACCAGGAGGCTTTATTGGCTAATGCTAGTTCACTTGGCTAAGGCTAGGTTTCAAACTTTGCTTAAGCAAGGCTATTTTTCAGCTTCTCGCTCATTCTCGCGCCGAGTTTATTCGAGATTTAGCCTCTGTCTCTTCATGTGGGTCGCTTCTTGTTGATGTAGGCCGAGTAGGATCACCACCACTAATCTCGTTCCCGTTCTGGACCATGTCGAGCCTCGCGATAGGCAGCATCTTCTTGAGGTCTGTGGTTCTTCCTCGGAAGACCCATTTCTATACGAACTGCCCCAGCACGACCACGCGCGGCAGTTTAAGAATCTCGCGAACATACGCACGTGCAGTGTGGTCTATTCGTGATGTATTTCTTCACTAAACGGTTGGTAGGCCACTCTTTTATGTAAGCTTGGCGTGCTTATACTTATCCAGTTCAGGAGCTTCGACGCGACTCTACAGCTGTAGCTGTGGCTCATGCGCAGCTTGACATGACGTCACATCAGCTGTCGCGGTAGTCAGGCGCGGCGGATTCCATTGACGAACACGGCCTGGCAGTGGCTCCTCCGTTGATACTGTTTCGGCACATGAGTGGCTTGCATGACGTAGCGAGGTGGCGTTGATGATTTCTAGGCAGCGGCGCGGTGAGGATTCTTGCGAGGAACAGCCGTTTTGGCGCCGTGCCTTACTTAGTTGTTGAAAAGCTTGCTAAAGTACTAGCATGTTCGCACCAAATGATTAACTGCTGAATCGACGTAATATTGTCTAGCTCCAATGAGCATACGCAAATGTGAGTGTGATTAAGAGGGAATATTATTTGTGATAAGAAGACGCAATAAGAGGACGCAAAGAGGGAAACAGTGTGCTCTGACAGGCCTGCTCCTCGATGGGACTTGCCGATAGGCTCACACGCGTCCACACCTGTCCCATTGTTCACGTTCGATTTGCAGTGTAAGCTTATTGTGCGGACGCCCACGAAATTGGGACCGTGCACGCAGAGGCCCAGATCTGACCAGATAGATGAACGCTAGTGGTCGCGTGCGGCGTTGTTCATTTTTCAACCAGACGCGCACACCTTTTTCCTCGTACGCGCCTGGTGGCGTTCAATTATGTGGCGCCAGATTCCGGCAGTGGACAGACATCCATCAGAGGGGCCTCGGACACAGAACGCCGGCCGCGCGTCACGCCGCTGCATCCGGCGCCTGTGTCACACTAGAGTCGGCGAAACCATTTGTTACGTGGATCAACCCATCCGCACGGTAATTAAGCCAGACGGCGCAAGCACTTCCGGTCCTCGACAAGAACGCGCTGTCGCCGGATGCAGTCTGCTCCGGCGCTGGGACAACAATCAGCGCTGCCGGGCAGCCAGCTAATGGAGCTGAGTCGGCGGACACGCCTAAATCAATATCCGGCCCATGCTCGGCCAAGGAATGGGACCGTTCGACACGTCTACTCTGCTCCGGGGGTTCCTTAGAAGTGAGCCACTCTGCTCTGAAGACGTTTGCACTAATTGTAACTACGGGTTGTGCGACGCGTTTACCTGTCTGGCCTTTTTTCGGAAGATTGCGAGCAAACTGGTGTGCTCGGATGATTGATTGATATGTGGGGTTTAACGTCCCAAAACCACTATATGATTATGAGAGACGCCGTAGGGGAGAACTCCGGAAATTTCGACCACCTGGGGTTCTTTAACGTGCACCCAAATCTGAGCACACGGGCCTACAACATTTCCGCCTCCATCGGAAATGCAGCCGCCGCAGCCGGGATTCGAACCCGCGACCTGCGGGTCAGCAGCCGAATGCCTTAGCCACTAGACCACCGCGGCGGGGCAATGGTGTGCTCGGAGAGCTATAAGTAACGTAAGAGGCACGCATTGCCCTTGCGCCAAAGCACTTGCAAGCGAGTAAGCGCGAGCCAGTTGGTACGTATGTATATACTTAAAAACGAAGCAGACACGGGCAATAATACGCGCAGATCCAGCCGATTTCGTATTTCTGGCTTGCGTAAGTGCGCTAAGCACACTTGCGCAGGCTGGAAAGACGAACAGGTTACAAGCATGGGCGGGCGGGGGGTTGTGGAGGAGGTTATGGTGACAGGAGTCGGGAGTTAGGCGTAAAACTTGTAGCATTGTTGTGTAAACACAAAACTAATGGTGGTGATTGTCTACGATATTTGTCACTGAACTAAATTTCACCTACGCCTTTACATAGTGAAATGTATTTTCAAATCAAAGTTGTTGGGAGCGTTTGGTGATGTCACTTTAATACGTAACTAATTGATAACAAAATATTACGAAAGAAGTTAAAGTAAGGCTTGTGCTCTTGAACATGCTAATCACGATTCGCCCGAACCGTATGTCTCGACAGCAGCTTAACGGCAAATCGGTTCGTGGAAGTACACAAACTATATACATAGCAAAAGTTTGGAATAATCACTGCTGCTAACCTCTCTGACAAAATAGTGATGTACATATTCAAAATATTAAAGGCATTGAGTGTATTTGACTAGCAGTTACAGTTATATTTTGCACCATTGTATTTACAACAGAGAGAGACAAAACTTTATTTTTCTTGTTGCTCCTGTCAAGGCATAGGTTCTCAAACGAAACAAAGTTAAAGAGTCTAACATTTAGTTTGTGACGGAAAAGAAACCATGAAAAAATACACATTTAGCGCGAGAAATTTTCGCTAAATTAAACAGATGCTCGTTTAGTTTAGGTTACAGCAATAATTGCTTTGGCTCCTTTTTTATAGATTGCCTCACTCACATATTGCAGCGTAGACACTCAATACGAGTAGAATAAAAGTTACGAAAAAGCATGCGCTCAGACAATATTTTTCATCTTTATATTGCACCGTGATAAAACGAAGTACCAACGAAGTAGAAAGGACAAAATTGTTATCTAGAATAACAATCTATCCGAGCCTGGACTATTTTCAAAAGGTATGTGTGAGAGAGCTAATGCATCAGAATCCATAGGCGTCCACGTTTGCCTTGGTGACGTTTTCAGCTGAAGTGTGCCTTGGAGTTCAAGCCAAGAGATAGTCCAGTCAAATTTCGGGCTCATTTCAGGAGAAACTCGCCGTTCTAACGATACCATCAGAGTCTCATATTATGGTGAATGTTTCCACTTCACTCGGCGGCTAGCCAGGCACTCCCCAAGGTCAATGAAAAGATGCTGTAAAGCCACGCACTTTATTTTTCGGAACATACAAAGGGGATACTGCATTGTTGTTAGTGCGCACACGCCTCTGAAGTCTCTCGGGGAGCCCTGCATACTGTCAGGCGGTCGAACGTGGTGCATGCCGTGACGTGCAGAGGTCTCGTCCACGCATTCGGCGGCCACCCCTCGAACGCCCACCTCTCGTCACGCTGTTTGCGCATCCCTTCCCGGCGCGCGAAACCACCAGGCCGGTCGCTGGCGGTGCCGCGGCGGCAGCCTGCTCAAATATTGGGCCTGCCGGCGGGGCCACTTATCGCGTGCCGGACCCCCCGCGCGCAGCCCTTGGGACATGACACGTGCTCCGCAGCCTTCCCACCGAGTCACTCGCGGGGAGGTCTCTTCCGCAGACGGGCTACCCTGACAGGTTGGCGGAAGATGCGCGACAGCGACACGACGTTGAGGATGAGAAGAGGTGCTCCCTAAGTCGGCACTGGCGAGCCCGCCTGCATTCTTTGACGAAAACCAGAGGCTTGCCTCTTATTTCGATCGTTTACCTACTTAGTTCACACTGCGGCGTCATATTTTTTCTTGTACCGTTTTATCATGGCACACGAATGAATATATATATATATATATATATATATATATATATATATATATATATATATATTATACTGTTTTGCTCACCGTTATCAACCATCAATTGAGACACCTCACTTCGTGGCCATATATTATTAGATCACTTCGCAGTGATTACCAGTGACCGCTTTTCCAAAATTTCAAAGTGGCTATGGACTATTCATAAGAAGGGCTTGAATTCGCCTATTTGACTCGACCGGCTAGTACCACTGGTTAAAAAGTGAACTGTGTCAATTTCTACATTTACTACCGTAACTAGTGTTTGAACCCATCTGAAAATGAAGCCATCCGGATATATATATATATATATATATATATATATATATATATATATATATATATATATATATATATATATATATATATATATATACCTTGTCCCGTGCATTTCAAGGAATACTACTTTAGGTGAATTACCTGAAGAAATAGATGGTCACCGCTTGCTCCCCGTGTTGTGTCTAGAGGCAACCGAGTAAAATAAGAACTAACTTTTGTAGTAATTAACTTTAATATACAGGTTACCACTTGTGCCCGCTCAGCAGGCATCATGAGACAAACACTTCGGCATATGCGTCAGAAATGAGAAGACGGAAAGAAACAGGCAGGTACCAAAAACAGGATAAAAATAGTGCACATCCAACTAGTGGAAAATAGCTTTAATCAAGGCCGTAATCTTCGAGTGAATAGAGACAGACATCAGGCAAGTGTGTTTTAATTTGCCAGCTCTTTCCACCGCTGCCACCACACCACGCATAGGTAGGTGATAATCTGCTACTGTAGTCGAAACATTCCCGTCTTTTCAAGTAGCAGGCCTCTGTTTTCCAGTTTTTTCTTTCTCTCTTCTCCCCATTTAATATCATTTCTACTGATGAAGGGTTGCTAAGTTGACGCTTCTCTTGTCAACAGCTCTGCCTTTTTTGGCTTTTGCATAATACAACCACTGTCAGCGCCTGTGCTGAAAATTTTCTCCTTTCCCTTCTCTTTCCCCTCTCTCTCATCTTTATACTCCCATTTCCCATTCCCCTAGCGCAGGCTAGCAAATGGAGCATGTGCCTTGTTAACTTTCCTACCTTCTCTTTTGTTGTTCTTCCTTCCTTCCTTCTCCTCTTTCACTTGTCAGTGGTGATACATGAAAGCCTTTCGGCGCACCGAAGCCTCTCTTCGAGCAAATGTAGAAACTTGAACACAATTCCAAAAACAAAGATCGATATTTATTATCACTGCTGATGGGTCTCGGTTAAAATAGCGTTAGTACAAACATGAATACATGTATTGTCCCGCTGTCGCGTGTGAAATGTAGCAAAGCACCAGAAGCAGGCTTCTCCACACCAACAGCCTTATTGAGGCGAAGCTGACTTTGCTGACTAGCCACCACTGATCGTTTTAGCTAGGCCAGTGCAAGCACTACGAACTGGAACTGTTGTGTACGGGCTGTCTCTCAGTAAACAGCAATACAAAAATTCAAACCCTCTGTCTTGAAAAAAAAGATTGTAAATTACGAAGCTTTCTCCCATGCAAATTGAACCCTAAATCCAAAACAAACAACCACGCAACGAACCCAAGAAAGGCTGAGCCACTTGATGCTACGTATTTGTAATTTGATTGCTTTTTGTTGCAATTATATGAACACTCTCAGCTTGATTTTGCCGTCAGTGTCGGCGTCATTCGCCGTATCTGCATCGGTATCTATACATATGAAAACGCAAGAAACAAAAATAGTTCAGAAAAAGGCTCCAGCACGCGAAATTGAATGTGGGACCTCTGCACCGCGAGTGCGAGGCGTTAGCCACTCAGCTACGAAGGAGCACCTCCTTCAAAGCTCAAACGGCAAGCTAATTATATCTACCACTTAACGCTGGCGACAAGCATCTCAGGGGGAACTATCGTGTTTTCAGTAATACCAGCAAGATGGCGCAATGAGCGCGCGTCGCCACAACGTCACGACGCGGTGGCACGCGCTCTTATCTCCCACGTGTACTTTCTCCCGCGGAGAGGGAGCGGGCTTGACCTCACACCTGCGCTTATCTCGCGGTGTGGCCAATTGTAGGTCTAGACCGGCATTGGGCTTCCACCGAAACGATTCTGTGGTAGTTTCCGGGCGCGCATAGTTCACTGCAATCATTGCACAGTGTTCGTTTGCGGAAAGGGCGCGCTTTTCGGGCGCAGCAAAGTCACAACTGAGACGCTTATTTGCGTTCGTCTGTACTTCTGAGTATGTTTCGTGCGTCATTTGTACGTGAGGAACGCGGGGCACGTTTCGATCTGCTTGCCATTCTGCGTGTCACCTTCCAAGCTGTTGCTATCGTGGTCATTCTTTCGTCTTCGCGACAAAGCTGTGACATTTTTGAGATCGGAATTTTTTGAACGCTGAATTGTAGGAAGATACTTTTTCATTGATTTGCATAGTCTTTATTTTAGATAATGTAGCCGTTAATTACGCGCCCACACTCACACTTTCACTGACGACTCTACACTTGTACAGTATTGCCTTGTAATCGCCGTGCTGCACACATGGTTTCATTTCGTACGTTTGTTGAGGCCACGTGTGTTGAGGCTTGGTCGTCATCCCCCAAATTTTTTTTCGAACACTTCTTTGTTCCACTCAGTGAATGTAGATGATTACGGACTCAATATCCCACGTTTTTTTCTGCCTTCGCTTTTTGTGCGCTCAATTTTCCTTGCAGGAAGACACGTAAATTTCCTTAAATATAAACGATACAGCTCGATTATCAGAATTATTAGTGATATATCACTACATTTGGTGCAGTGGCCACCGACCGAACGAAGTCTATGGAAATTGAATGCTAGTAGTAGCACTATGAAATTACTTTCTCTCTACCTGCCATGCAAGCCATGCTAAGCGTGTTCAGGTCGCATAAAATTTTAAAAAGTCTGCAGTGCATGACATTATTTCGCTAAACATAATCACCACTTATCATTCCCGACGCCCACAGCTGAGAGGACTGCCAAGCAGTTTTCTATGTTTAAAGACAACCAATAAGCACCACATTGAACAAAACCGTATTTCAGACAAAGAAATGTCTCGTGTGCTTAAAGGACACCCATTGTCTGTGACAAAGCCTAACAACAAACTATACTGCTGTAGGCGGTTCGGTTAGCTTCTTTGAAGAGCGGGAGCGCTGCCGCAATCTTAGGTAGGAGGCTAAGTGACGAAAAATAAAAAAAGCAATATTCACTAAAATATTAGTCTGCAATATAAAGCACATCGTTTTAGGCACATGCGGCTGTTATGAAGCAAGTCATATTGTTTGTTCATTCTTCACAATTAAAAATATAATAAAATTGTGTTTATAGCACGAACACTCTAAACTCAAATTCCACTTGTTAAAAATCTTCATTTTTAGACACATATAAAAAGCTTTGGCTTGTGCAATGAACTAAAATAACTTAGATCTTATGAATAGTAAGAACATTGCAATTAAATAACCAAAAAGTATTCACTAACACTATGAGCACCTTTGTATAACAGGCTGCCATATCAAGTCTTGTGGCATTATTTTGCTAATAGAAGTTCATTGCATACCTATTCATGTGATAAGAAAGTGTGCCAAGTTTTAATGAAAAATGGTAATTAGCAAAGGAGCTAGGACTGCACAAAAATATCAAATATAGGTTACGAGCAAATTATCAAAAATAACTGAAACAGATGCAGTGCTTTCACAAAATAATCAGGAAGTATAAAATTCTCAATATTTGTCTCCAGTTCCATCGTTGTCTTTATTACTGTGTGCCTTTTCTCTATCGGCAATTTAAATTCTTTAAAACTTGTTTTGCAGACTCTGTGACATTACGGGGTGCTTTCGTGCTGTGGTGCTGATCGTTTCTGTGGTACGCTGGTGCTGATCGGCCAACTTTCGATTCGCTTATAAATGTCAAATGTACGTCTGTTGCCATTACTGAAATGACACACATCGTCAAAGAAAGCAAATTCGATGGTTTACAGGTTTCACGTACATGTCCCTTAGGATGACCAACGTACATACCGCTTTACGCATTAATCTAGCGCGAAGTTTACGACTTTTATGATTGAAAATGATGCGTTGACAATACTTTCAGAGAATTATAACAGGCTCGTATTTGATATGACTGCCTAAATCTTATGATGCACACAGAACTAACACTTTTAGTTTGGTTTCGTTGGTGATGAGTAGTCTAAATTTTTTGTGCTCATATGTTTTGAAAAAAAAAACTGCGCCGACGGAAGATTTATGCAGCAAAATGACGGGTAGTAAATTTCACATTTCACCTAATAAAAAACCGAAAAAACTACATTTTTAGAAAAGCATTGAGAAAAACATCAAGGAGGGTCCGTAAGGATTTGTAACACAGCCAGTTAGCACCGCAAATGACAAGCGCCGATACGCTCAAGAGCGCCTTTGAGATATGACCCTTTTCGGACTTCTTTCGATGCACGGAACGATTCATTGTTGAAACTTAATAAGCGCAAGGCTTGGCTCCTTAGTTCGCGGCTGCTTGAAACAAAGCCATACAAATAAACTTCATTTACCACTGGACGAAGTTCGCGAAAGGTACGTTGTTCTCTCTCCTTTTTTTTCTTTCAGCGAAACTCGAGATTAATGATCATAACGGAACTCGGATAATGTACTCTCTTAGTAACCAAGGTTGTTATGAGCTTTCCTACCAGGCCTTGCGCAACATTTTTCACCTCGTCGATTCGCATCTTGAGAAAAGGGGCCTCGAAGAGAGCGCTGCGAATTCTGGATTGATTCAAGAGAGTTCAATTTAACTGTTAAAAAAAAGGGAAAACAGACTGAGTTGGCTGACAGGTTTGACAAAAAAGCATTAGTTTTGATCAATGGTGATCGCACTTAGCTCTTTCATCGAGCGCCGGCCAGGCTTGAAGTGACTAAAATCAGGTCAATTGGAAGTAGAGGCGAACGACAGACGTAGTGCTTAATCGGCAAGGCGTAGCTTTTTTTGTGCTTTAATGAAAGTTTTGTAACAACTAGAAAACTTACAGCCATATATCGCTTGAGCAAATAGAAGCTCGCCTAGTTCCAATGAACAGTCGACGCTTGGGTTGTAAGTATTTTCACGTTCCGCTAATGCCTTCTTTGCGTGCTGCTTAGTCTAATTTAGGAGAAAATAGCAAAAGAAAATGAAAAGGGTAGAGAGGACATTTCATTTGTTTTAAAAAAGAAGTGTAATCATCAACTGCTTTTTAAGTTGCATATTCAGCGCGACACACAACTAGTGCGCTTAAAGTGCGACCATCACCCAACGTTTTAGGGTACGAAGCCATGATGAAAGCATGCCGCTTCATACACGACAAAATGCGCGTTTCAGATGAAATGCGGGCTGCACTTGTGAAGAGATAAGCTTATTCAGTGGTTCTTATACTGTTGTAGCCCTGATGTAGTCGTATGATCCGTTATAGAGAGACAGCCACCGCCGTTTCGCTTCTATGCGTATGAGCGTTATTTCCTTGTTTTCACGTGTTAAACCAGATCTAAGGTTACAGGACCCATGCTCTTCTCATGATCATTATCATTTTTATTAAACTCTGTTGAAATGTCTGATAAATTATCTGTGGTCTCATGTATCAGACATGCTCATTATCAGGATTAACTAAATGCATGTTTATAATCGCGTCTACTCACAAGTATTTCAAAGCAGTGTCGTTCATACACCATTTAAATATTTATTTATCAGAGGCGTGAATTACGTAAGAGGTTACCTTCACCTTTTTCCCCGATTATTCTTGGGGAGCTTTGATAACTGTTTGTTATTGTGATCTTTTTCAGCAAAACCGTCCTCACTTGTTTGCAACCACTAATTACTCGATTTTAAGGTATCAAATAAAAAAGGCGCCAAGAAGAGCACTGATTACGTGAGATATTGGTTTTAAAAAGCATTGGAACAATGGTCGATCAAGTTATTTCTAGGTTAACGGCCTCATGAGTCCACTCACTCGCCCTCACTGAGACTCGAATGGAGCCACGAGCACGGCCGCTCGATGACTACGCACCGCACGGGGTGCAGCCTGCTGTATACGTCGAACCGGTTTGCATGGGCACCGCTGTGAAAAGAAAGTTGACAGTTACTGCCGCTTTCTTTGGTGGGGGCGCTGATAGTACGAGACAGCTATTTTGAGAAGCGATTGAGAGAAATGGGGAGGAACGTTAGGCTAGGAAGGTTTTCAGCTTCTTTTACATGAGAAATGTCGATACAAAATGGAGGAAGTGACCCAGAAAATTTACGGGTAAATACTTAGAAAAGAGCAGAGGGCCAAACCAAACAGAACTATCGGTTAAGAGGAAGGTGATGGAAACGGATATTGACATGTGGAGAATTGGCATGATTAAGAAGTCCGCACTAGAGATCTATCAAACTTTTAAGCAGGAAATCGCCAAGGAAAGGATCTATTATAGTATTCGGGGTAGTTCTCTACCGTTCGAAGCCAGGACGGGGGTATTGCGAACCAACTCTTATCGTGCCAAATATGAAGGGGTAGACACGGTATGCAGTGTGTGTGAAGAGGAGAAGGAAACTGCCGGACACCTGATAATGTTCTTTAAAGGGCTTCACCCTATAGTTCAGGACAATAGCGCAGAGTTTTTCAAAGCACTGGGGCTTTGAGACAGGGAGGGCAAAATAAACGTTAAGCGGGTAGAAATAACTAGAAGGAGGTTATCTGATTGGTGGCTAAGATCAGAACACCAGTGAAAATAAAATCCTTCACAGCAAAGTATCAGTCCTCAACTTCACTATTTAAAAAGGAAAAAAAAAGATAAATTTAGTTTGTGGTTCACGGCTAGGTGGCGTTAGCCGCCGCCCTATCTAAAAGGTACAACCATATCAATCCATCCATCTATCCAGCTCTCTCCTCGGGAAGCCGGAACGAATCAGTATAGAGGACTGCTTTGTACGGGTAGGAGAGATCTCGCCTGCACGCCATTTGCGCACACACGTGGTTGTGCAGAAAAGTCAAGATGGTTGTTGTGTTACACGTGGCGCTATGCCACGCAACTGTTGCGTGCCGCTGTGTGATACGAATGCAAGAAAAGACCCATCAATACGATACCACGAGTTTCCGTGTGACGGAGAGCGCCGTAAAGCATGGCTGAAAGATATTTCTCGCCAGGCAGCAAAAGGAAAAGGAAACCCTTAGGATCCAAGTCACAGGTCTTTGGTGTGTGAACTACACTTTACCGACGGTGACTATAAGAAGTCAATGAAGCTTAAGACATTGCTTCCAATGGCTGTACCCAGTGTCTTCCCGAACTACCCAGAGTGTATGGAAAACGAAAATGGACAAACGCTGGGTCGGAAGTGCCGTCGAAACATTTGTGGCCATGTTTTGGTGACAGTGGAAGGAGAAATGGCTGACCGTGTGGCATTGGAGCATACAAAAGCAAGTGCACTTGCCTCATTTTCTTCCTGTTGATGGCGATAAAAACTCGTTATCGAGGGGACGTCAGAAATGCGCCCCGAAAATGTTTTGCTTCTCGACAAAGCGTGTGAAGCAACGCTGAACGTTGTGAACGTGTTGGGCGATGTGAAAAAGACCGAGCACCGTCTCAAAATGAAAATTAAGCGTAAACAAGAAGAAGCGCTTCAGAAACTGCAGGATGAGCATGGCATAATTAGGCAGAGACTTCAAGACTACCATGAGAGTAAAGGAATGAAGGACTTTGTGGAGTTGCTAAATTTAGCCGACGAAGGTGACAGAAAGCTTTTTTTTTATCATCAACCAAGTTTGCGATTTTGGCAGCAAGAAGCCTAAATACGACGAAACAATATTACGAGAGTGTGTGCTTTCGAAGGCATCTTCAAGTAAAGGCTACGAGCACGTGAAGACGAGAAACCTTTTTAGGTTGCCGTATCGGGCCATACTGCAAAACTATGTTGGTCAATCAACGGGTGAAATGATTGAGTAGGAAACGTGTTGAGTACGAAGCCCTGAGTACAAAAAAAGAAGCTTTCTGTTTTATGATAATAGAAGAAATGGCCATAGATCAGAAATCAGGCCTCACGCTAGCCATCGAGACCGACGAAACTGCCCCCCCCCCCCCATCCTGATGCCATCATGTTTGCCACCACAGAACTTGCGAGTGAGCTCAATTTCGTAAAATTTTGCACTGAAGGAGAAGCTGACCTGGAGATGGCCCCGCCTTTTTACTTAGCTAGTTATCTTGCACGTGTATGCGAGGAGAAGGTAAGAATGCATTTCCTTCTATGTAGCGCGTAAGAAATTCCTAGCAAGCTTTTAAAACTATAAAGTTCAGTGACTGTTTTTTTGTCATTTGTTTACGGTTCTGTGGCAAAAATATTCAATTTCTTTAATATAGGTTTGTGTGATGTTTAGGACGGTTCGAGCACTTCCACTACTGTGCAGCGGCGCAGGAAACAGACAGGGAGACGAGTTCAAACGTATATATTGTCACGTTGCTCTCGACAAACTTGATAAAAATGGGCTCGTTTAGTCGACTACTCAAGCAGCGGCTCAGAGAGATCGTCTTTGTCTTCTTTCCCTCTTCGATCTCACCCAAGCAAACCATGTGGCAATATCCCCCCCTTTGAAAGCATCGACTCGATGCTCGTAAATAATAAAAAAAATGAAGGTATACACACGCAGATATAGATAACCAAAAGAGGGAGAGTGCCACTACTCGCAGCGCAAATGAGGAAGTTTCGCCAACGCTTGCGCCAAGCGCAAAAACAAAAGGCATAAAAACACAGGAGAACACAAACAGCAGCAGCAACGCAATGTCACGGCATGTCGTAGCACGTGAAACCACAAGAACTACTGTGTGAAGTAGGGCTTCAGCCGAACGAAATGCACGGTTTCGGGCCGAAGCTGTCGACGAGAAGACGCTATGCCGTCCGGAAATACCTCGTAGGTAAGATCTGTGATTCGTCTAAGAACCTTGTACGGTCCAAAATAACGACTTAGGAGCTTTTCGGATAAGCCTGGTCGCCGGACAGGGATCCACACCCACACTCGGTCCCCAGGGTGGTAGGTGACATTTCGATGGCGGAGGTTGTAACGTCGTGCGTCTGCATCTTGTTGGTGACTGGTGTTTATGCGAGCTAGCTGACGAGCTTCTTCGGCGTATTGAGTGTATTGCTCAGCATCTTCAGCAAGTTCATTGCTTTGGTCGCACGGAGGCATAGCATCGAGCATGGTTCGCACGTTGCGTCCGTAAACAAGTCTGAAAGGCGGAAATCGCGTTGTTTCTTGCGTTGCCGTATTATAAGCAAACGTGATGTATGGAAGAATCTCGTCCCAGGTTTTATGTTGTACGTCCACGTACATTGACAGCATGTCCGCTATGGTCTTGTTAAGCCTCTCTGTCAGTCCATTGGATTGCGGATGATAAGCCGTTGTTTTTCGATGACTTGTGCAGCTCAGTTTAAAAATGTCCTCCATCATTCGTGCTGTAAACGACGTCCCTCTGTCCGTAATCACGCATGACGGGGCACCATGCCGTAGGACGATTTGATGCACGAAGAACTGCGCGACTTCAGAGGCCGTGCCACGGGGTAACGCTTTTGTTTCAGCATAACGCGTAAGATAATCTGTCGCAACTATAATCCATTTGTTCCCAGAGGACGACAAAGGTAAGGGCCCAAGAAGGTCCATTCCCACGAGGTCAAATGGTGTCCGTGGTGGTGCGATCGGCTGGAGCAGACCCGCGGGTCTCACAGGCGGAGTCTTGCGGCGCTGGCACTCACGGCAGCCTTTCACATATTGATGTACACTAGTTGATAGTCGCGGCCAGTAATACTGTTGGCGTACTCGGGCGAGAGTTCGCGAATAGCCTAAGTGTCCTGACGTGGGCTCGTCGTGGCACGCAAGGAGGATTTCATCACGCATGTCGGTAGGAACAACGAGTAGGAAGGCTTTGTCGCTACCACGGGCGTTTTTCTTGTAAAGAATGCCTCTTCTTAGACAAAAAGAAGGCAGTTCGCGAGCAATGTGTTGAGGGACCTGAGAGTTGCGGCCTTCCAGGGAATCAATTACTGGGCGTACTTCATCGTCTGCCCGCTGCTTTGACATAAATTCGGAGTCACTAACTGCTCCGAGAAAGGCATCTTCATCTTCGGAGCCCCTGACAGCGTTCCCCACAGGTGCTCGAGAAAGCGCGTCAGCGTCTTCGTGTTTGCGCCCTGACCTGTACACAATCGTAATATCAAACTCCTGCAAACGCAAACTCCACCGTGAGAGACGACCGGATGGATCTCTGAGATTTGCCAGCCAGCACAGCGAGTGGTGGTCAGTCACCACTTTGAAGGGACGACCGTAGAGGTAAGGCCGAAATTTGGTCGTCGCCCACACGACTGCGAGGCATTCTTTTTCTGACGTAGAATAGTTGGTCTCAGCTCGAGGAAGAGTACGACTGGCGTAAGCTATCACATGCTCAACGCCGCCGTGTCGTTGTACAAGGACAGCGCCAAGTCCGACGTTGCTGGCATCTGTATGAATTTCTGTAGCAGCGTCCTCATCAAAATGGGCAAGAACAGGGGCTGTTTGCATTCTCTGACGTAACTCTGTGAACGCTGTATCTTGTTCTGCGCCCCAAGTAAGGGTACGTCATCTCGGGTGAGTCGCGTAAGAGGTTCAGCTATCTTAGAGAAGTTGGCGATAAATCGGCGATAATACGCGCACAAGCCGAGGAAACGGCGTACTGCTCTTTTATCTGATGGAACAGGGAAGGCGGCGACAGCAGCAGTTTTGTCTGGATCAGGTCGCACTCCATCCGCACTAATGACATGTCCCAGAAATTTCAGCTCTTCATAGCCGAAATGGCATTTTTGGGGTTTCAGTGTGAGTTCAGCTGTGCGAATGGCTTCGAGAACCTTTCTCAGACGCTTCAGATGTTCTTCAAAGCTCTCGGAAAAGATGACCACATCATCGAGGTAGACAAGGCAGCTTTGCCACTTCAAGCTAGCGAGAACTGTGTCCATCATCCTCTGAAAAGTGGCTGGTGCAGAACAGAGGCCGAAGGGAAGAACTCGGAATTGGTAAAGTCCGTCTGGAGTCACAAACGCGGTTTTTTCTCGGTCTCGTTCATCCACTTCAATTTGCCAATAGCCACTCTTTAGATCGATGGACGAAAAATACTTCGCACGTCGTAATCTGTCGAGGGAGTCGTCGACCCGTGGAAGCGGGTAGACGTCCTTTTTTGTGACGCTATTAAGCTTCCTGTAGTCAATACAGAATCGCAGCGTTCCGTCTTTTTTCTTCACTAGAACGACTGGCGAGGACCAAGCGCTGCTGGATGGTTGAATAATCCCGTCATCGAGCATCTCTTTTACTTGTGTCTGAATAGCCTCGCGTTCTTTGGCAGAAACGCGATAAGGCTGCTGCCGGATGGGGCGGACGTCATCGTCGGTAATAATTTGATGCTTCGTGAGGTGTGTTTGACGGATTTTAGAAGAAGAGGCGAAGCAAGATCTAAACTTCTAAACAAAGTTCGTAGCTAGTATCGTTGACTGTCCGTCACGGACGCGCACAACACTTCGGGCGGCGCATACACCTTGGAGCAGCAGAAGTGATAAGTTGCTTTCAGCCACTACGTCGCCGTCTTGGAAGTCTTCACAGGTGACTTTGATGGGAACAGTTGCTCGAGGTGGCAGCGTCACACTGTCGTCAGCAACACGAAGCGCAAGTCTACGGCAGTTATCAGCGTCTCGATCTGTTGCGCCTTGAGTCGAGAAGGTAACGATGCGCTCACGGAGATTTATGATGGCACCGTATTCCCGAAGGAAGTCCATGCCGATAACCAGCTGACGCGAACAGTCGCGAAGAACGAGGCAGCTGAGCACAAACGTTGACGCACGAATTTTCACTCTTGCGGTACAGCGACCCAGCGGTGTTACAACGTGTCCTCCAGCTGTTCGAATTCGCGTTCCATTCCACGGCGTGATCACTTTCCTGAGATCTTTCGCTAGCCTCCCGCTGATGATCGAATAGTCTGCACCAGTGTCTACCAATGCACTGACCTGAAGACCGTCAACCAGCACAGGTATGTCGAGTGACACGCGGTCACTAGGTTCAGATGCGGATGTCGGCGTTTCTTCGGCACCGCAATTATTCTCTGACGAAATGCCTTCGGCGTTGCGTGCAAGCGTCGATGGGAGGTCTTCCGCACTTTGAGTCCCAGCGACCTTGCCCCCGAAGGCCGCTGCCTTCAGTTTTCCCGACGAGGGCTCGGGGAGCGTTCCCGTGCCGTCCCCCCGAAACGTGGCCCAGTGGCTGCGGGTCTCCTCGGAGATGGTGACCGCGATTGCCGTCGTGTAAAGGGTGCACGCTGTTGCGCGAAATACTCTTCGATATCCCTTGGCCTTTGACCAATTCGGGGACGAGGGGAATTGACGGAAAATTCGCGCAGTCCAAGTTGCCGGTAAGGGCATTCGCGGTAAATGTGACCAGCCTCACCGCAATGATAGCAGAGGGGTCGTCTGTCTGGCGTACGCCAGAGATCAGACTTGCGCGTCGGTGCACGGCGACTATCGATGTCCAAATCAGCGTGCGCTGACTGAATCGCGACTGACGGCATCATTGTCTGGATCGGGACGTATGGCATTGTCTGGATCGGGACTTGCGGCACTGTCTGGATCGGGACGTGCGGCACTGGCTGGATCGAAACTCTTTGACCCGAAAGAGGAGTGGCAGATCACAAGGCTTCCGCGTACGTACGACGGCGACTGTCAGTAGACACAGGAGCCGTTTGCGGATCAACCGACGTGGGCGGAAAACGATGGGCGTGCAGCGCCTGCTGGACCTCGTCGCGGATGACACTGGTGATAGAACCAACATCGATTTGCCTTGTCCCGTACATCTTTTCTATTTCTTCCCGGACGACAGATCGAATGATCTCGCGAATCCATTCGGGGCTCTTGCTCCCAGGGGTGGCAAAAATTTCGGGAGTTGAGGCAGCATTCACTTGACGGTCAAACTGGGCAGACCGTTGGTGCAGTACTCGCTCCATTGTTGCCGTTTCAGTGAGGAACTCGGCAACACTTTTGGGGGGACTGCGCACCAAACCAGCAAAAAGTTGTTCCTTCACACCACGCATGAGGTGGCGCAACTTTTTTTCTTCTGCCATAGCAGGATCCGCTCGCTTGAAAAGCCGTGTCATGTCCTTGACGTACATCAAGACGGTCTCGTTGGGCATCTGGATGCGTGATTGTAGTGCACGCTCCGCCCGTTCGCGGCGGTCGAGACTCCTGTAGGTCTCCAGGAGGCGACGCTGGAACTCGCGCCAAGATGTCAGAACATCATCCCTATTCAAAAACCACGTCTTGGCACCGTCTTTTAGGCAAGTGTACACGTTCCGGAGCTTCGCGGCATCATCCCAGTAATTGATCGCTGCGACACGTTCGAACTCACTGAGCCAGTCGTCAACATCTTCATGCTGCTCTCCGTGAAAGGGGCTAGGCATCAGCGGGTTCTGGACGGTGCAATAGATCGGCGTGGAAGGTGTCGGAGCTTGCATGGGATCTTGCATCGAAGTCATAGTCGCTGCGTCAGTGGTTGGTGTCTCAGGCGGTAGGCCTCGTAGGCGGCGGCTTACTCTATGAACAGGAGTGTCCACGAGTGCAGGGCTTGTGTTCCGGCTGCTGGACGGGGTCTTGGGCATCGGGTGGATTGAGAGACGTTGTACCCAGCAACTCCACCAGTCTTGTCACGTTACTCTCGACAAACTTGATAAAAATGGGCTCGTTTAGTCGACTACTCAAGCAGCGGCTCAGGGAGATCGTCTTTGTCTTCTTTCCCTCTTCGATCTCACCCAAGCAAACCATGTGGCAATATACAAAAGAAAGGCTCTGAAAAGTAAGTGATGTGGACGCCGTCGGGACGACCACCACGGCACATGAGGAAGAAGAGTGCCGTAGACTCACGACACTCGAGCAGCGGTGGCGTCGTCTAGGAGATGCCTGGACCAGCGCGACCTCGGACCTTGTTTCCGAGCTCTTGATCACCGCCCGGGCGTAGCGGTTCCACGTGCGGGCTCTGGCCAGCACAGCACCGTCTGTGCCGTGCTGAAATACTGCTCGCCACAGCTGCGGTGCGGTAGCTCAGTCACCGGCGTTCCTCGCCTTGGCCAGGACACCACCAGGTACCCTCGGGTGCACAGCTCATGAGCTCGCGGTCCACGTCCGAGTCTGGCGCGTCGCTCGGTACGGCTCGGCACCGCTCGGCGATCCTCGATTCAGCCAGTAACTCCCTTAGCACCTGGATTCGCGGCCACCCTGGACCTCGCCCGGCTCCGTGGTCCTCCGTACACACGCCCGCATCTCGCCCGGCAGAACGTCTCGCTCATCCGAGCTCGGAATTGCACGCCTTGGCCCGAATACTGCAAGTGCGCCTCGTGCAACCCGTGCCACCGCGCGTTTCTTCTTTTTCTCTTAGTACTCGGTGGTCCGCGTCGACGTTTTTGTGATATTCACACGTGACAGTTTGCTATCTTGTCTTTTGCTTGGAGGTACTATGCGCCTCTTGCAAAACCTTACTGCAGGTAACAACACCAAGTGAAGCTGTCTACGGATTTTTGAAAAACCTTGATTGCGGAGCGCTGAGATATGCAACAATCAAAGCAGCTGGTCCCTGTAAGCTGACCTGCAACCTTGTTAGAAAAGTATTGAAGTGTACAGACGTCAGGCGAAATATCAAGCATTGCAGACTCTTGGTTTCCGTACTCGTGCCACATTTTGTAAAGTGCCAGGCACTGACGTGTGACAGAGGGGACCAAGACCACACCGAGGAACTGTGCAAGGCTTTCGTGACCAAACTGCTACGGGGGCTACTGGCAAACTGGGCCGGATACCTAAATGCCACTGTTGAGCGTATGAAGCTCACCCACCAGCCTCTGTCACGGAAGGTGGTACGATTTTAAAGCCAGTGAACAAGGCGCTTTTCCGTGGCATAACATTGTGTGAATAAAGAGAACATACCACTTCACAGAGCTGTCGACGTTCTTTTTTTTTACACGAAGTTGGCAGTGTGGCTGAATGAGAGTTAACACTAGCTACCTCATTTTTCTACAATCAGAAATTATTGATCTAAAAATATCATTCTTCAAGCATTCGTAAGAATTTTAATTTTATAGATTTTCCACTCGTCGGCAAATAAGCGCACCGAATAAGGCGGCGGCTCGATAAATAACACGCTAATTTTTCAGAACTGTGGTCCTGTGGCTCAACATACGTTCGCTTGCATACGCCATTCGGCTTTATGTAAGCCCATTAGTGGCGTTGCAGGCATTGGTGGGATATTACTTTACAGTTTGGAAACAGATTGTACAAAGTGACTATGAAATCTAAACGCGTTGCGCGAAGCATGCGGACACTGCCAAAGGAGCGTTCTCATCCGCGTGCGCTTGTCCCGCAGCAGTAGCGCCGCTGCGGCGGGGCGGACAACGAGCCTACTCACGCCGGTTTCGGGCGACGTAGCAGGCCGCACCATGCTGCGTGCGTAGTCATCCAGCAGCCGTGCCACGATTCTGTCTGTCTGAGTCCGGCTCAGGAAAATTTTGGTGAGTCTGAGTTCGAGTGGGTCCAAAGCGCAAGAGAGTGAGTTTGAGTGAGCTCCAAAATTTGAGCTCCTATGAACATAAGTGAGTGAGCTCCTATGAACATAACAGCACTGGCACACAAACACTCACATGCCCATTCATACACGTTTGTAGATAAGTTATTTCTTGTAAAAATTAGCATTAGTCCAATATGAATGGTCACTTTAACGTGTCAAAACCACGATATGGTTATGGAGCACGGCGCAGTGGGGGGCGACAGGAACTTTGACCATCTGGTGTTTTTTAACGTGCTCTGACATACCATAGTTCACGGGCCTCTATCCTTTCACCTCTGTCGGAATGCTTTCACCACGACCGGAGTCGAACCCGTGACTTGCGAGTCAGCATTCGAGTGCCGTAACCGCTGCCCCACTGCGGCGGACAAGTTCAATGTGGACTTTCGCCAACTAGCCTCAAACGTGTTTTCTTTTTCTCAGTTTATATTGCCGCTGATGAGTTCGTGTCATAAGTATCATTTTGTTTTGGTTACCAATAGTTGTTTTTCGTTATCCGGTCTACACTACAATAGTAAGTTTTCATAAACGTTCATAGACTGAGGCATGGTACCTGCGCTTGTGCTCATAGCGACTTGGTTGTATACAGATTTAATTAGAAAAATATCATATTTGACCACACGTTGAACCACCAATGCACTTATGCCAACATATACACAGGAAATGATCCCGAATGTACCAATGAGCGGTCCAACTTTTTATTTCTAGTCGAGAACTCACTTTTACTCAGGCCCCTGTTGAACAAAAAAACGACATTAAATTTGGGTTTACATCCTTCTGTTTCTACAGCCATGGCCTCTCTTCTTTCTTTCTTTCTTTTTTCTTACTTTCACAACTTCATGAAGCCATTCTCCTGCACTTGCATAGTAGCGCTGCGCTCATGCTACTCCGAGTTTGCGCACATCTGCTTGCTAAGCATCCTTTCTATCGAATGTTTACGAAAACAAAGTCTCTGTGTGAGTTGCAAACTCAAGTTTGATGCATTGTGGCTTCTATGGCTACTTCGCTATAGAAAGGCGCCTTAAAGCTACAACTTCGAATGGAAATGCAGGAAAGCGAGAGGACTCGCTCGCTGTAGCGCGACGTGTCGAACGCATGGACAAAAGCGATTTGTTATCATTTTCTTGTTGCTGGACGGACAGCTTCAATTGAGTGTTGTTCGATTTGTTTGCACATGGTCCCATTCAAACGTCGCCGATTCCGAGGCAAGCATGGAGTTTAGAAACCAGAGCAACAACGACGCAAACAGGACTACGCCTGAAGCACAACGCCTGATGCCTGCAAGCGGCAAGCGGCAAGTGCCTTTGTTTTACATTCTTCCGTGCATTGCCGTCACCTTAACGGCTCGCACTTGTCTCTCGGTTCGCGACACACAGTTTGTTTACGATGTCGTTCCACGATACGGAAGCTTAGAAACAACAGCGCCCAGGCTGCACGCCCATCGCGGACTGCCATGAACACAGCGGCGCGCATGTTGGAAAAGGGAGAAAAAATAGGAAAGGCGACTTGAATTGGCAGGTCTCAGCCCGGAATCCTGCAGTCACTTACGCCACTTTTGGCGCCCAGGACACGGCGCAGCAGAATCGCACCTGTGCCCGAATGCGGAAAAGAAGAAAAAGAAATTTCGGCAATAGCAAAGTTCGGGCGCTGAGCCACTGTATCGACCTCAGAACGAAACTCTTGAACCCGCCTGATTTTTTTCTGCTAGTTCTGGTCTCTGGATTCGCGCACACCCGATTGAGCCACCAGTATTCATTCTGCCGGCAGGATTCGCGAGCTGACGAAAGGCGTCACTTCCTGTTGGGCGACCCCACGTCGCGCGGGACGCTTTCTTCGTTATTTTTTTCCTGCTTTCCACGCTGCATGCCTCCCTAGTCAATGCTGTGTGCTCCCGGGTCGCATGAGCCGTATACGCACGGAAGGGCGCCTTCCAAATGGCGGACAAGCAGCTGGCGGGGACGCGACGCGCCCCAACGCTCCGCCGTGGGGAACCGAATGCGCTTCCGACTTGACACGAGCTACCAGCGCGCTTTTGCCGGTCTCACCTTCCCTTTCCTCTACCCGGAGCACGCGGTGTGAAAACAAGCTCCGAGTCGCGATAAGCGGCCGAACTTGCCAGGAATTGAGGCTCCGGCGCCACGCGCACGCAGAGACACCGAGGGAGAAAGCACGCTGGCGTAACACAAACACCGTGGTCATGGTATGGAGCAGGCAACCGCTCTCGCTGAAATCAGTAAAGTCAAAACAACTGCTTGACTTTTGCTTGTTGTGCGCCGGCTTGTCAGGTGCTACTCTCGTTCTGCGTTTCGTCGGAAGGGAAGCCCGGCATTGCCGGTCTGGGCGCTCATTTTGGGAAATGGCTGATGCTGCGACGATTACGCGTCAGTGCAAACATTAGTATGAGAATGCCTATAGCAGCGCATTAATAGAAAAAAAAGTACCTCTGTACACGTCCACAATAACGAAACCTTTTATCCTTGCTGGTTTGGTTCCCCTCTAAAGGTGGGAAATGTGGCTCATTCCAGGACAACTCGTCACGCAGCGATGCCGAGACCTAAGGATTGTAATTTACCTACTGCTCGTTGTTGGGTGCAGCACTTTATGGTTGTCATTTCTTTGCAGAAACCAGTTGTCGAAGCAATTCAGACATTTGCGTAGACCCACTGAGCCATTAGAAAGAGAGGGAATTGCAGGAATCGGGCAAAATGCGTGTCGTACACCCGCGGAACGAAATTCAAACAGCGCTCGTTTCAGTGACATTGTCTTCGCTTGCTGCCGTGGCGTATAGCAGATGCCCACGCGTCGTAAGAAATCGGACGGACGTATGCCAGTCTGTGGGGCATTTTCCGAGCGAAAAGGAATTTCGTGACGGGCCACCCTTCCGAATCTGTGCGGCGCGCAAGCAACACGCTGCTCATCGCTCGTGCGTCGCGTTTCCTCCCTGCATTGCTCGCCCGTAGAGGGAGGGTGGTTCAGGCACGTCCTCCTTTGTAACGACTCCAATTACAAAGTGCTTAGTGCGTCAAGCATCGGCGGAGCAGCGTCGGCGCATTAGGAGAATACGATTCACGATGGGGACAGTTTGAGCAGCCCGTTATGGCCTCATGTACGCCTGAGCAACGCCGCATCGTACTGCGGGCCTGACGCGGTGGTCGGTCTCTCTCCTTACTTTCGCTTTCTTATGCTTTCACACCCCCCCCCTTTTTTTTTGTCTTCAACTAGCTTGTCTCACACGTAATCCTTCTAAGGGCTAAGAGAAAACGACCGTGTTAAATGACCGTTCTTCGCACTGGCCCCTCCCCCACCATCTCGTTTCGACTTAACGGGCAACGCTAATTGCCCTTCACGGTTGAAGAATTTGGAACAGTCATTTCAACGTGATAGAATTTTTTTTTACTGACGGAACACTCTGAACTTCGTTTAGCGTTACACATGTTCGCTCCGACAGCATATTTAAATTTGCAAAACTCGAGGCAAATGGATGCTGCTGCGCAACAGAAACGGAGGCCTGGTAGTTGCGTACGTCTTTTTACGGCGCTAGCGTGCTAAGTATACCACCACTAACGGAGTCGCTGACGGAAATGAAACCAACCAAAAGGGGTTTTTTTTCTGGTCTATTGAAATTTATTAGATAACGCAAGCCTCGCGTTCTACCGGGCGCTCCATACAGACCGATGTTAGCACAGGCTAATGTGCGCACAACGTTCGTGTCAGGAGAAAAATGAAGGCAGAAAGCTGTGCTCACTTCGCTGCAGAGCATGACTTAGCGAGCCGTGCTAGTTCGTTCGCTTGGCTTAGACATTTTTGCTTGGTTTTGCACACATACGTTCTGCACGTTTCCAGGTCTCTGAACCTTCTAACAAACTTATCAAACGTGGCTTCACAAGGCATCTCACCTCAGCTTTTCTACATCGCAAAAATCCCGCTCTGGTCTGACGCTCCTCCTCCTCCTCGCAGCAAATAACGGTGGGCACGAGGGCTGCAAATGTGCGCTCATTGGTGGAATGTATCATATGGTAGTGGCGACAATGGCGTGAATATGCACCTTGACTCTGCTGACAATTGATGTCATAAAAAAACGGTTATAACCTTTCAGATACTCCGTTTGAAGATACAGGCGTTTCTGGAAATGGCTAACTTCTCCCGTTTCAAAGAGCTGACTCTTGCTTCATACACCAAAAAGTTTACATATGCAACGCTACCTCATGTATGTGCACGAATTCGGGCTTACTACATATTATATAAAGGAGGGTATAGTCCGCATTGGTGGAACAGTAGGTACCGCGCTCGGCTGCTGACCCAAAGGCTGCGAGTCGGATCCGGGCCACGGCGGTCGCATTCGATGGAGTCCCCATGCAGTGTGCGATGCCAGTGCACTTTAAAGAACAGCATATGGTCAACTTTTTCGGAGCCCTCCACTACGACGTCCCTCATAATCATACGGTGGTTTTAGGACGTAAAAACAGATAATATCATTATGAAGAACTGTATAGACGGTTTCAAGGTTGCAAGTGTTGTACCCCAAAAAACTTCCGGTCCCCTCACTTACCAGCTCCTAACGTCAAAACTGAAAACGCGTATTCAAGTTCTTTTCAAAGGTAAGAAAAGTCTTCTTTTCGTTTTTCACATAAAAAAGAACGTGCATAGTACTAGGAAATGTTTTATAATTTTTATGTAGCTCAAAAGAACATTTATTTGAATATATTTGGCCAAATATTGGAAGGAAACTAGAAAATCAGCGGGATTTTTTCTAAAGCTCTTGTTGTCCACCGATGCTATTAGGGCGCATAAGTGGACAAAACCGGATGTCGTCAAGGGTCTGTGTTTGTAAGCATTGAAAGTGTCTATAGGGGACCGGATCATTTCTCAGCATGTACATCTTTCCCCGCACACGTGCGTATGTATACACGGATAATTTCTCTCTTTCTTCGCAGTTGCTTAGCAAAAGCCGACTGGGTATTGTGGCTCACTGGAATTTACAATCTTGTAGGATCGATTCTCAGATTAAGAGCAGCGGTATCACAGCTTGGTTGTCTGTTACCTGTGTAACTGGTTGTACATCTAAATAGCATGATGACACGAATGTTTCCGTCGAGTATGTTCTGATTTATCGATTTGTAACCTCACGAAGGCTTTCATTTCGGTTATCTTGTTCACTACGACCGATTTACCGGGTACATTAAACAACAACCAGACCACAGATGCCTCCACGTAACAGTGTGTCGGCAATAATGAGAGGGGGGACGTGTTTGAGATTGCGCGAATTGACTGGCGTGGCATCTAAACTTCAACGGCTGGTTTCAAGAGGCGGAAGTTGGGTGTCACCGTAGAGGACGCATTGGCACGCGAAGCAAGCCCAATCGGAGCTCCAGCGCGCATCCGTCCCTGCGGAGTGTCCTGGAAAAATTCATTTCGCCAGGAGCCAGGCCGGCGCGCGCGGCGCTGTAACGAATGGACGCCGCCCATTTGCTCAACAAGCCGGGACACAAAACGAACGAGCGCCTTTTGAGAACGATCGACTTCGTGCTAGGCGGGAATCGATGCTCAGAATATCTCGGCCGCTTCCTTCGTTCTCCTTCGCGGGACACACGCCGACATCTCGGTAATAAGTCGCGCGTAGAGGAGGTCGCGCACGCGGTTGCGGAGCCGTTAACGGCCCGGCCCATCAGCGCCTTACGGCGCGCCCAGATTCGCCCCTCTCGCGCCCTACTCTGGAGCGACGCGCGGCTGCCGTCCGGGAACGGAATTCGGCCGCAGACACAGCGACAGCTGCGCACTGAGAGGCCGTGGTGGCGCACCGACAGTTGTGCATCTCGCACCCTTCTGCCGAACACTTTTGATTGATGATTGATATGTGGGGTTTAACGTCCCAAAACCAAAATTTGATTATGAGAGTCGCCGTACGGAAGGGATCTGGAAATATCGACCACCTGGGGTTCTTCAGCGTACACCCAAATCTGAGCACACGGACCAACAAAATTTTCGCGTCCACCAAAAATGCAGCCGCCGAAGCCGGGATTTTATCCCGCGACCTGCAAGTCAGCAGCCGAGCATCTTAGCCGCTAAACTACCATGACGGGGCTGCCAAACACTTTTCTTTCGCGTACATGAAAACACTGGAAATAATGCTCACTTAGGGTCATGTCGGTGAGACGGAGTAAATACCTCACTCGCCTCTTGTAGCAGCTTATACGCCCATTGGCCTCACTAGAGCTTTCATTCGTTTTCAGGGTTTATGCAGTGACAATTTGTTGAACGTGCACGGAAGGCGATAGTTGCAAGAGGTCGTTTCCTCCGGAAATTCCCTCCAGAAGCCACTATGTAAATTGACCTACAGCAAGTGCCGTAAGTCAGCCGTCATCTTCACTCACATTAATCGGTATTCACTCACGTGCACATGTGCTCATAGGTACTTCCCTTTGGTGTTATCAAGGGGAAAAACCGTCTGTGTGTCAAGAGGCGAAAAAAAAAACGGTGCCGTGGTGCACAGCACGACTGGGGTTGAAATTACGTCGCACCACGTCATCAATAAAGTGATGTTGAAACGTTATCAATCACATAACGCTATGTCACAGATCGCCAGAATTCATGACGTCATCGCATGACATTGTCACTTGGCCGAAGGTGAGCTGTTCCCGGAGGTTCTGTACCTCAACGCGAGGTGATTTGATTCATTGATTTGTGGGGTTTAACGTCCCAAAACCATCATATGATTATGAGAGGCGCCTTAGTGGAGGGCTCCGGAAATTTTGACCACCTGGAGTTCTTTAACGTGCACCCAAATCTGAGCACACGGGCCTACGACATTTCCGCCTCCATCGGAATTGCAGCCGCCGCAGCCGCGATTCAATCCCGCGACCTGCGGGTCAGCAGCCGAGTACCTTAGCCACTAGACCACCGCGGCGGGGCAACGCGAGGTGTATAATGCTTCAAGGGGGGGGGGGGGAATTAATGCCATCGACTAAGAATGCTTAAGTCCTTTAATCAGTGTCTAGGGCTAACATAGGCTTTCGCCTGTTCTCTCCTTAGCGTTCTCTAAAAGATTTGTAATATTGGCTTGCCATATCTGCACGCACTCTTCGCCCATTCTTAGAAGGAAGGAGGAAGCAGACAGAAAGGGAGAAGGCAGGGAGGGTAACCAGACAGAATTCCGCTTGGCCACACTACACTGGTAAATTCGAGAAGGGGAATAGAAAGATGAGAAAGAGGTAAGAGGGAAGAGAAGGAAAAGAAAAAAGAGGGAGAGAGAAGTGTTCACATATTCTAACCACGTTGCTCAGTTAAGCTCACGGTATACCGTAAATGCTGGCTCGAATGCATGTTGAGCATTTGGAGTGTACAGAGTTGAGGCCATCTCGATGGGGGACGCGTCCCGAGCGCTGCTTCTTGATAGGAAGTTTACGAGATATTCATCATAGCTAATTCCTAACAACTAAATAGGTCTGGTTGGCACTATTTTTAACGCCTGTTAGAAGAAAACTCTAAATAAGCATATTCAACTCAGTGTAGTGCAAAACGCTCACTTATTGTAGGTAATATTCAGGATAACATTCCATAAATATAGAAATGTGGAAATCACCAACAAACTTAAATACGTCGAGACTATAATCACACTACCTGATGGTAGTGTGATTAGGCTTTTATTGAACGCTGCCCTGCTCTGCAATGCTACAAAACAAGGCGCGAAAGCACCGCATATGCAGCCCGCACTGCAAGAGCCTTAAAGGAAAATCGTCACAGCAAAAATGTTGGAGAAATTTTACTATATGGTAATATTCGCTCGTAACTAAATAATTCAGTGATTACTGTAGTGAAGGAAAACTTCGCGTTAATTGTTGATTTCTTCAGCGTGCGGCCAACAGTTATTAAAGTTGAAAGTGGGGGGGGGGGGCTCAGCTTCCCTAAGTTTTTTCAGTGGGGGAAGCTCGCGCCCCCTTTGCCCCTCCCCCCCCCCCGACTGGGACGCCTTTGTTCTCGATACTTCGCCACTACCTAGCCTCTTTACCAGGAGACAGACCACGCTCGTCCTTCACCAAACGAAGATGACGTATCGCGATTTTTCGCCAACATGCTTCCTATCTACCACAAGGCCTTGGACTCCTCCTTGTAGTCTGACTCAGGTTAACATCAGGCTAACAATACCTGGAATCAAAAAAAAAACAGACATGTCGTCATTTGCTCTCAAGTAATTTGCTATAATTTTGTAATATAAGACGTACCAAGGCTACAGTAGTACGGAACAGTTTAACGGCATCAGTTGTGATACCAATAAAAGCCACAACAATCAAATTCAAGACATTCAACCTTACCATATCGACGGCAGCGGAGCTCACAGCTCTTTGTGCCGCATTGCAATTCATTAATGATACACGGACACAAAAAAGGACTATTTTCAGTGACTCGAAGGCGGCACTGTAACCCCTTTTATCACCTTTACGCCGCGGCCCGAACGAACAACTAGCATTCGAGGTTGCAGAAGAGACTCACCATTTAAGTGAGAAAGGAAACGAAATAGTATTTCAATGGCTCCCAAGTCATTGTGGAATAATTGGCAATGAACGGGCCGATTGAGCTGCCCGTTTTGCCTATACTGGAAGTTATTCTGCTCTGAACTGCATGCTGCACGGAAGCTCCGCATGCTTGCTCGCGAACGCACCACGTTGCAATGTAACGAGCCACGTTCCACGCACGCACGATTATATACCTTAGACCCAACTCTCAGTCTTCAAATTCTTCGAGGACTTCGCCGAGGTGACGTTACCGTACTTTGCAGGTTATGGTTGGGTGTCCCATCTATCAATGCGTGCGCGTTTCGCATACGAATGGCCGACACTACAGCTTGTGGCCATTGCGGCAGTGACGAAAAAACTCGGCATGGTCTGTGCGAATGGTCGTAGTATACTGCTCGCATAAACAGTCGCCTTGCAATGCACTCGATCAACTGGACAACCAGACTCTCTCGAAAGAAGGAATGCTGCGCTACCGACAGGACTTTATATCACAAAAGAAGGCTGTGAAGGCACTTCTGTGCTTTCTGCGTTCTGCTGGTCTCTCCAACCGACTGTGATCGGAATGCCCTGCATGTGTGTGCATGTGTATTATGTTTTTTTCCTTATTTATTTCATCTCTCTCTTTGCTCTTCGACCCTTATTTCCCCACTATTGTGGAGGGTAGCAAACCGGTTCCTCCACTAGGTTAACCTCCCTCTCTCTTCCTTCTCTCTCTCTCTCTCTCTTATAACGCCTATGTGCTACTGAAATGGACCTTTCCAGAAGTTGGCGCGTGCCGCCTACGGCAGCTGCAAAGCATTATGGGTAGCCGCAGCGCCAGCGGAGTCTTGCCTGCTCGCGGAAGCATTGGCTTAGCTTGTTTCCCGCCGCGCGCGGGAGTGCGAATGCATCGTTGCGGGAATATGGGCGTAATAACCCTGTTTCAATCCGCACTCACAGAAGACGCACACCCAGATCAAGATAAAGCCAGCTAACACTAAGTATCTTTGACTTATTAATGACCCGGAAATGCTCATGTAGCCGCAAAAATGCCCATTTAATTGGAAACTTTACTCGGCTTTCTCGGCTTGCCGCCTGCTCTTCGTTGGTCGCATTTCCACGTAGCTGAAGCTTTCCTCGTTTGACCGTGCAGCTTCATTATTAGTACTTTGTTGAGCAATATCACTCGTGATATGCTGCCGCGCGATACGCAGTTGAAGACCCTGGCACTTCACGCATAACAATCAATGTCAAAATACCACTTTTATTCAAGCCCCCCTATGCTGTGTAGATTTGAATGCTATTTGTCTGTTTAAAATGCTGCGTGTGAGAAACATTGCACTTGGGACGCTAAGAGCAGTGTAAACCATGGCTACCAGCGCATCCATTGAGCGGTCATCAAGTGAGTTCTGTTGGGTGCGGAGATTTCATAATTACGGCACCGTGTTGAACTACATAAAGCGAGAATACTCTGCGCATTTCACTTCGCGTGCAGTATTTGTTTTTAAACAGTGTAAAACATGCTGTCTCTGTGTATTTCCTGTTTTCACGATCATGAAATTTATCCAAGAATTTTGGATCTGAACTGCACAAAAGATCACGACTAGTTAACAATGGGGAGAAATATATAACGAAATGAGCGTTAGTGGGCATTATTTTCACAATATCCTGTTTCACTGTTCGAGCTTTCATAATCCCTCGTTTAAATACAGCTTACGATTATGTTAATATAGTAATTTGTCGTTTGTATAGATGTTTCTTCAAGCTGTCCGAAACATACAACTGTTCCTGTCATTTTTTTTTCAAAATGGCCATGGCCAAACATCTGAAGAAATCGTCACAGGCGTATTAAAAAGGAAAGATTCCGCAGCATGAACATTCTTATGGCGCTAATAAGCACTCAGTATATGGGCACGGAATGTTTAAGCCATAATACATTGATAAGTAACGTTGTGCAAGGCTGTTAATAGTGAGATGGCTTTAAAAGCAATGGCAAAAGCCTCATTCAGTGTGAAAAGGTATGGAAGGCTGCAGCAGCGCTTTCATCAGCTGGCAATGTGAAAGAAACTGATGGTGAGTGTCGCTTTTGTATAAATAATAATGAAACTACCACTAGCGCTCTTTGTCTTGACACAGGGAAACAACAACCAGAGCAACAAAAAAGAGATGACGTAAGAGTGCAATAAGAGACGTAAGAATGCAATAAAATCTCGCAGAGTTTCTTATGCATTCACCGAAGACGACTTAAAGGCGAAAGCCGTCTTTTTTATCTTCAGCCGATTTATCGGTCCTTCCCGCTCCCCTGGGAAAGCTTTCTGCACCTAATGGGGTTCTGCACTGGCTGTGTGATCGTAGGCATTCCAAACTTTAAGCACTTCACCTGGTCTTGCTCAGGCTCCATGATTAGTGGGCCGATCACAGAGGCAGTGCAAAGCGACGTCGTCGTGTGATGACGTGATCATAAGGCATTCATGATGACCTTACACATTCTGGTGATCTGTTGTGTCACGATGACGCGATAAGTTTTGCATCACACTTGCTAACGCCGCCGCCACGGAACGCCTAAGCCACCGACGGTAAATGTTTTAGCGGCGAAGCTCCTCTTAGGCTAACGTTGTCCTGCGTGTGGCGTAACAAATAGAAGAAGAGACGAGAAATAAAAAAGACAGTATATCTCAAACAGTATAATGGACGGCGCCGCTTCATAAAAGTACATACAAACCACAGTTGAGTGAGGATATTGTAAATGGCGCTATACCGCTACTCTCCCATTGGCTGCTGCGCAGGCTCTACCTGGTTGCGCGAGGAAGGTGTGCCTCCCTCAGTCTCCTGGATAGTCGCCGTACGTGGCGGATCGTTGGTGGAGCATGGACGAAGCAGAGTGGCCAACGCGATCAGACGCATGGACGCATGCACGGACGTACGAACACACAGACAGACTCACGGACAGACAGACAGATGAACGGACGGATGGACAGGCAGAAAGACGGAGAGACAGGCAGACGGATGGACGGAGGACAGACGGACAGACATACAGACAGACGGACAGACACAGACAGATGGATGGATGAAAACACGGACGTACGGATGGATGCACGCTACGCCCCACTCATTATTATTCACTCCGGGATATGATGTGATTTTTGCCTCTAGGCGAAAAACTTAGATGCCTCATCAAACGTGAAACTTTGCCGTTTGCGTCTCGCGTTGGTGGCGTCGAGGGATCCGGAAAATCATCACGTGATGACGACAATAAATATGATGGTTGAGACATCGCGATAAATTGTGACGTCTTTAAAACTTCACGTAACTCCACGTGATCACGTCGTCAACTTACATCGGTCAAAGGTTATCTTATCATGGAGGAAATGCAAAATCAGTTTTACACTGCCTCCGATTTTGGAGGCAGTGAAACTCAATTGGTGCCGCAAGTTTGCTAAGAGTAGAGTGAATGGTGGCCGGCACGGGGGTGCAAAAGGGGCACTTGCCCCCCTCAAACCACATGAGCACTTGCCTACACCCAAGCTACACCAGTGCTCTCCTCCTGTACCACCGTGATGCAAGACGGGTTTGCACCCGCGGCAAAATCCTGCTCACGCTCGTGGCAGGGGCGTAGCCAGGAAGTAGCACACCGCCCTCCACCACCGATATTTTTCTCTCCATGGCTTAGAAAGCGAAATATGATCATTTAAAAGAGGTGCCCTCCCGAAATGAAGGAGGTGCCCCCCTACCCCCGAAATTTTTTTTGCCTACGTGTGCCTCGTGAACTGGCAGAGTATACGATCAGAACCTGAACCGAGAGGAAAAAGATGATGGCTTTTGCCATCGAATCGTCTTTGGTGGATGGATAGGAGACCCTGTGAGTTTTTAAGGAAGTATTTAAGGCTCTCGCTTCAATAATTTTGCGTAGTTAATTACACAGTACGTTTCGGGTGTAAACTTTCAGCCCCGTAATCACAGTGAACGAGAATATGAACATCTTAACAAAGGCGAAACTTAGCTGCAGCATCACAAAGAGTCATATCACGGTTTTCGGACGCAAAACCCCACGTATCAATCATATCATTCAAGCATCACAAAGAGCGAAGGCCTGAAGTAGCAATGAATGAAAATATCCGGGGACTTCGCTTATTATCACATCAGCAAGTGAGTGCACCGCTTTCTTTCTTCTTCGGCATGTTTAGTGATGATTACAGTTATTTGGGGCGAACAACGCAGTCTAGTTTGCATGCATGAAAGTGGGAGCGGTCACACGTAGCCGTTTTTTGACAACAGCAGCACCTTACACCAACCAAAACCACTCACGGCGCGCGATGAATTGATGATTGATTGATATGTGGGGTTTAACGTCCCAAAACCACCATATGATTATGAGAGACGCCGTAGTGGAGGGCTCCGGAAATTTCGACCACCTGGGGTTCTTTAACGTGCACCCAAATCTGAGCACACGGGCCTACAACATTTCCGCCTCCATCGGAAATCCAGCCACTGCAGCCGGGATTTGAACCCGTGACCTGCGGGTCAGCAGCCGAGTACCTTAGCCACTAGACCACGGCGGCGGGGTAAAGCGCGATGAAAGCAGGCGAAAGCGGGAAAGCGTCATCTGATCCGCCCGCCGACGCTCTGCTCTCCCATAATGCTCCAGCGCCGACCCACCAGAGGAAGGTGCGGCACTGCGATTTATGGAAAGGTTCATTGGGCTAACCCCACCACTCAACACACTTGCCCACTAAAAAATAGCGAAGGAGCAAACGGGATGCAAGCACGAATGTTCAGCTTCTCTCATTAACCATCTGGTGGTGGGCGGCGATTGAGCGCGTGCCACTTCATGATGGTAATAATTTTCTATCTCCGACACACGGCGACGATAACAGCTCTTCTGTAAAACGGGTTGTGTAATACACGCGCAACAGCCATGCATGCTTTCTTCGACCTTCCTCGTCACGCGGATCTTTTCTTTGAGATTGGTTTTTTTTTTCTTCTTCTGTTCTTCTGGACGTGCGCCATGCAGGCACTAAATCCCGGCCATCGAAACGCGAAGGCACGAACACAGCACAGTAAGACAAGTGAAAATAAGGAAATAAACAAAGCATTCGTCTAAGTCTGCGAGCCTCAGACAATACATTATTTCCTTCGATAGGCCGAAACGAAACGTGGAGGAGGGGACTGGTTCTTGCCCGGCAGAGATGACAAGGGCTTCTCTGGAAAAGGAAGCGCGACGTTGCGCACTGATCAGGTGCTCATGTAGACGGAAACACCGGTGAGCCATAAAGAGAGACAAGAGAGACACCGGATTGGGCCTGCTTCCGCCTGGTCACGAGGCTCAGAGCTGAAGCCCAGGTGACAAGCGCCTTGCCAGGGAAGCCCCCTCGGATGAAGCCGGCGGCGGCGTTGTTAGCGCACGGTGCGTTCCGCGCGTCTTACCCTCCCTCCCCCCGCGCCCTTGTCTTTCCACGCCGAGATCTTGGTGGCAGAAACTTTCCAGTGTTCTTGATCCCGGAGCTTTCACCGTGGCGGAGTCGACGGGTGTAAATAAACAATTCTTCAATGGACGCGCGCTCGCTATAGAGATGAAGTGGTCAATGCTTTGAACCAGAAAAAAAAACATGCTGGAAAATTAATTTATTGGCAGACTATCAATAGCTATGTGGGCCCTCGAGCACATATGAAATAAAACACATAAAGCACTGAAATTGAGACGACCTTCGCGTGATCTCGACGCTTTATTCTATGGCGAATCAGTCGGCAGTGTTTGCCGCAATTTAGTTGTTAATTTTACCGGTGCCACTACGAGACCCTTGCTATGTTCCTGCGTGAACGATGGAAACAGTTCTGCCAACTATTTTTAGCTTTTAGGAACCTTCATCTCAGTCAGTGGCCCTTTTCTTTCATACTGTTTTCCAGGGAAAGGCAAGCAGAACCACCGTTCAAGAACCTGAAGCATATATATACAAAAGCCTGCACGGCATGCATGAACGCTGACAGCCAGCGAAATTTATTTGACGCTGACTGTCAAAGAAACAGTCCAGTTTGCCATGAAGTGCGCTTACCAATCTAAACTGAGGGAAATAAAAAAAAGCGAAGCAGCATCAAAATACGTGTGGCACCCTCGCCTAATCCATGCCTTAGTCGTGATTTTACACTCAAGCAATTACTTATTCCACCTAATATGCACCATCTATCTGCAGGGCAGTAAGTTCTAAAAACAGCATTGCAAAAGCATCTTCGCAAAATGTTCGCGTCTCTATAATTCATTGGCAAAAATCACGGCATAGACGGAAAGAAAGAAACCAAGAAAGAAAGGAAAGAAAAAAAGAAAAGGAAGAAAAAAAATGCCCACCGCGATCGCTTTCCGCGCTGTTTCGGTGTCTTTCTTTCCGGAAGCGATAAGCCTGTCCACACTAAACACAGAGGGGACGGACTGGGTGGTACAAGTGCCAAATAGTTGGCCTGAGCCAAACAGTGGAATTCATGATTAATGAATTCTCCCAGCTGCCTGCTCATTTTTCGTTCCTATTTGGACGCTTATAGACGGCAATGCCCTTCCGGCCAACCCTCTCCGCATTTGCTCTCGTTAAATCTTCTTCCCTCTATTTTGACACATTTGTGCTTCACGCAATTTTTTTTTCTTTTTTTCTTTTTCGGTGACACTTCAGTTTCACTTCCCATGCTCCTTTTCGTAGCGCCTCATTCCTTTTTTTTAGCATTTAATGGTTCTACTCATTTGAAGACAACATAATGAAATCGAGTGGCACAGTTTCTCTTCGACGTTCAACATTAGGAGCACACGTGATGGAAACAACATGTGATCGAAAGGCAATTTCGAACTGACAGTTTTATTCAAAGTGCGTTATCGTAAAATATGGCATCGCATTCATTCAGTTCACTGTTTGGTTTTAATTACTTCTAATTTATTTCAGCGTATTCGAATGGAATTTTTGGTTCTGGTTGGTTTCCGGAGGTAAAATCTAGGCAGAAGTTCATGGGAAAATGGTGGCTGGAAACGGTGAAAAAGCCTTGAACAGGGAGAGGAAGTGAAGCAATTGCGTAAATACGCTAATAAATAAAGCAGTCGCTGCCTTTCAATGACAGGTGCACTCTTCGAAACATTGACTCCAGCAACCACGATTTTCACAAGTATGTTGCACATGGCTAGGAGGTGAAAGCGTGTGGAGATCCGTGAGTGCGCCGGAACTGTATAGGGGGCATTCAAGCGACGTCATCGCGTGCCATTTTGTTGTACAATGCGCCGCTTCACTGTTCTGGAGATCAGCAAATCAAGATAAGAAATTGCGCATGTAACTGTGCTGGCTGTACAACAAAATGGCGGCTGCAATGACACCAGTGCGTACTCTTCATAATGAGCAGGCAATGCTAGCATACGCTACCTCGAAGGTTCACCGCACTCGCACAAGTTTCTCGCCAAGTTTTGTAAGCATGAATGTAGCTAGAGGTGATACCCGCCACAGCATCAATCGCCCCCGTAAATCGCTTCAGATGATTTTAATGTTATTCAAGCTAACATCAACGAACTGAAACTTTGAAGCAGGCATCTCTTAAGTGTGGTGATGTAGAAACCAAAAGCTACAACAGAAGACACTCCGAGAGATACTGCAGCGCGTGATAAAAACACCGGGGCCACACGTTTCAGCTTCAATGGTTAATTAACCATCTGTACAGAGTGCCTGGATCGTGATTTTTCAATCATTTTTGAAGGTGATTTACATACGTCAATGCGTCATGCAGTAGGAGTTTTCTTTAACTTAAATGAGCGAAAATGAAAAGACAGAGTAATTACTGCCATATTTCGACTATATTCAGTGTTAAGGTTATATTGACATTGAATTGATATTCACTAGTACTGTTATTCAAGTATGTAGGGCTTTTGAGCGTAATAAAAATGCGTGATCACACATTTCTCGACATTTGTACTTCAGCCGCAGTATTTTCTGAACTCGCTATCGAGTAACAACTCTGCAGTCCCCTTTCGTGGGGTTGGGGAAGCCAATATTTATGTTTTCGCTGTGTGTTTTTACAGCATCCATATTCTCAAGCTTACCATAAAC
Organism: Rhipicephalus annulatus; assembly: GCA_013436015.1. Lineage (NCBI taxonomy): Eukaryota > Metazoa > Arthropoda > Arachnida > Ixodida > Ixodidae > Rhipicephalus > Rhipicephalus annulatus. The sequence continues at coordinate 58,123 of WOVY01002348.1, forward strand.
GAGAACGCAAAAAAAATTGCAGTGGATCAGTTACCTTCACTAATTAACGCTATTCTAACTGCGTCCAATTTAAGTCAACTATGTCAAAATCAATTTCTGAGGTCCTTCTCTAAACGCTAACTGTCAAAAAGTTGAGCCCTTTTCGAAGGAACAGTATAGCGAAAACAACCTTGAAGTAATTTGAAGTTAAAACTCGATTCCCTAGTTTTTCTCTCTCTCTACCCAACCTTCATAAACCTCCTTCGATGGAGGATGTTTTTGATATACCGTATGGTATATGTTGTTAAAGATGTAGCCACAGTGAATGAAAAAATACAGGAAACATTCAGCTGAACTGGAACGGGAAATACAAAGAAGCCGAACAAGAATTCTGACCCTTCTTTGCCGACATGTACCACAAACACGTCCCAGATTTACGCGTTGCGTGAAAGCATTTTTTTCTCTCACAAGAATATATTAGGAAACAAAAAGAAAACACTTCTGCATTTTTTCCCGTTTCCACTCTTTCTTTCGCCCGCGCTTCGCTGTCGAAAACGGCGTTCCCGATGGCAAGTTGTAGAAGTGCCTTGCATTAACGGTTCTTCATTATTTCTTCCTCGGATAATGAGAACTTCCAGCTTCGAAATAAGCGCGCGCAGTCGTCCGCCGTAAACTGAACTGGGTCCAGCGCCCCAGTTCAGTTTGCCTGCGCAGGTCCGCCTTATTGCTGCGTGCGCACCAAACAACTACGGGAGCAAACATGCGAAACAAAGGCCGCGGAAGCCCCACAGAGTGCCTGGAGTGCACGAACAAGAAAGCGGAACGCCACCTCATCAAATTGAAGGCTTTCACTCATGCCCGTAAAGAGAACAGAAGAAGGCTTGGACTGACGATATGCGCTCGCTGCACTGGGCCTCTCGTCTGCGTCATTTATGGCACCCTTGTTGGAATCGCTGCAATCCGCGGGGTCCTTCTTTGATAGTCGATGCTCGATGAAGGTTCTCCCAGCAACGCCAGCATGGAGCCGGAATAAAGAAAATGACCACTTTGGGAGAGAAAGCGCGCGGAGGAAACAAGAGCACTGCCGGGGTCTTTGAGCACGTACTAATGGCTCTGCAGGCCATCTCGCATGCGTATACGCACTGAGGCGGGGCTGATAACGAGTTTCTGCAGCGCGGAATGTGAGCCGACGGAAAGAACCAATATACAGTACACGCGCGTTCAGATTAAGAGAACAGCAGATATAAATAATAAAAAAGAACCACACAAACAATAATAAAAAAAAGCTAGAACGCTTGCAAAATATACACACGAAGGCGTACACTTAGCTCCTTCTCTTTCTTCTCTCGATTGCCATTGGTCTCTCAACTTTAATTTCTGGACACGTAAAGAGGCTTGCGCATTGCATACTACAGGTGTTGAAGCCTATCATCAACAAAACAAGTCAACTAAGACGTGGACAAGAGAACGAGAAAGCCGGCGTATAAATTTACGGGTGATTTTTGTTCTCTGGTATCCCCTTAATGGTATTGACTAAACTATTTAACAATCGAGTTTGTGCTTGAGCCACAAACGGCACAGGTAGCGACTACCGGCAAAACAGAGGAAGAAAATCGTTCCGTATTCGAAGGCATCTCTTCACTTCGAGATTCCGCCTACTTTTAAATTTTCGTCTTTTCAACGCATTATCGTTTATGAACGGCGCATACGTTCACAATAGACAAACACAGAGACGTATTGGCGCCGTTTTATTTGTTGTTTATGAGCTGTTTTTTTACGACCTTCAACCACCCACTAACCCCAATTACCACCCTTGTGGTGTTGTTAAAAAAAATGACCTTGTGAGACAAATATTGGAGTACGGAACGAAGTCCTAGGTCGATAAAGTAAACATTCAGTTCAGAGTAGAGTTGTTCGTGTTTTGTTTCGCCATTACGAGACGTCTTGACTTCTTCGCACCCAGTCCGCTGAAGTGGTGTAGTGGGTGCTTGGTTGCCAACCCGAAGCTCACGGGTTTGATCCTGGCCACGGTGGTCGCATTTTGGTGCAGGCGAAATGCTATACTGGGCGATGCAAGTGCATGTTAACGAGCACCAGATGGTCCAAATTTCCAGAGCCTTCCAATACGGCATCCCTCATAATCTTATTCTGGTTTTGCAGCGTTAAACCCCAGATATCATTATTATTGATAATTTTGTTCGCAACCATAGGTTCAATAGGACTCACCACCCTCTCCAAACCTCGACGAGTATCCTTTAGCGTGCTATGACATCACGTCAAACGCGGCCCTCTACCACTCTCTCTCCATCGAAACGCGACCGCCCCAACCGGGACGCGTCAGCAGCGAACGTCCATCAATCACGACATTTGATTGCATTGACTCTACAAAAAGGGCAAAAAAGGGCATTGTTTTTACTCACCAAGATCGTGTATCCTAATAAAATAAATGTAATAGATTGCGCAGTCCACCGTATTGCCTGACCTCAATTTTTTTTAGAACGATTAAGTGGCATGCTTATATCTCGTACCTGCAGATGGCAGCAGTGTTCTCTCATTTTTTACTTCTAGATGGCAGCACGAGATCACGCTTCTGAGAGCGACTGTATATGTTGTAGCATAAACAGTCACTTTAATGCTTCCCTACCACGACTTTGTTTTGTAAAGGACATTGTCTTGAAGGTCTTCAGCAGCGCGCAGACCTGTTGGTCTCGTCTTGAAACTGTCAGGGGCTACATGTGCATGCAAACACTCGCTAACTCGCTGATTGCCAGGCCTGGCACGGAGTAAAGCCTGACGCTCTCTTTCAGAAACCCAATGTTCTTTTTACCTCTCAAGAGTAATTTGGCTAATGAGCTAGATAGCAGGCGGTAATTGTAACACTTCCATCAACAAGACGCTGCGAACGCGGCAGTTACCTCTGGGCAGACATGCCAGCCTTACTGTCTTGTACAATTGCTAATTGCAACTTACAACATTATATATTTATTTCCTTCAGAGCACTCATTAAGGTTGTGACGACGAGGTGCTCTTTTCAGGAGCCCCTTAGATGGGGCAACCATTAACCGGATCGTTCTTATAGCTTGGAAGAATGCTGCGCCTGCATACCAGCACGTCTTAAATTTTTTTATAAGAAAGTATATAATATGAAATAAAACTTCAGTGACCGACAGATCTGTTATCTCTGTGGCGGATTTTATATGTGGGGTTCTTTTAGATCATTTTAACAGCAACTCTTTTTTCTTTAAGCTTGCAATACGCATGATTACGTTGGTTATACTTTAGTGAAATATTTACCTACACATTATATAGCGATAAAGATAATGCATAGTAGCGGCGCAGTAAGCTACGCGTGACGCCTTTGTGAGAGATTCTGAATTTACCTTTACCTTGAAGGGTCTAAACTTGAACGGAGGCACAATAAAATGCAAAATCGTTTCTGAATTCCAGCTTTCTTCAAACTTGCTTGCGACAACTAGAAATCGAACCCGAAACCTTCTGACTGTAATACATTGCAGGAGCATCTGTTCGAAGAAGTGATAGTGACGAAATAAAAAAATACAGACATGTGACGCGACAATTCTTTTTTATAGATTATGTTACTAACAAAAATATGGCGGCAATTTTTATGTCAATAACAGTCGAAACGTAAAAGAACTGGTAATTCTAAATTAGATAGACAGAAACGTCGATTATCCTCTCTTACACTGCGTTTGGCATGCACAGCTGCTGTATCAGTGATGAAAGCAATCTAGTGTCTCACCGTGTTCTCTGCCTCCGCTCTCTTCATTTCCTACCCGTGACCTTCAAAGGCATAAGTCGGCGAAAAAATGGCAGCTCACATATACTCAGACCAGCATGATATATTGGGGTCAAGGCTCACTCAAACTCTGGAACACCAACATTTTCCTCAACTAGGCGCTATCGTAACTCGGGTTCACGAAAATTGTTCTTAGCCGGTCTCGCTCGAAGTCACCGAACTATTACACTCAGACTAACTCAGACTCAGGCTCGCAGCGACATCTGAGTTTGAGCATAAGTTATGGTCTGAGATAGTCTGACTGAATCATCGGCTCGTGAGTGAGTTTGTGAACGTACAGGTATGTCCAAAGGCATCCGATTCTTTTTTTTTTTCGCACTTTCGGACATTGATGTTAGATCTGCCAGTCTGCGCGGCGTTCACTTGGTGAAATGATTGGCGAGATTCCTTTCAGCTATCGAAATTATTTGCGACCGGTAGGTGCGTTGGTTAAATGAAGAGAATGCACTGTTTGCCGCGCTTCGTGCCTCACTGAGCGTATTGGCCTCCACCTGCGACAACATCCTGTATCAAGACTGATTGTTGACCTAGTTGGTACTTGCTTGATGACGTACTTTGGCCACGAAACATCACACAGAGTGAAGAAACACACAACGACAAGGACAGGCGGCCTTGTCGCTTGTCCTTATTGTTGTGTGTTTTTTTTACTTTGTGGTAATGATATTTCGCGGCTAAAGTATGTCACTGAAGGACACCCTGGCTGTTAGTAACCAAGTTTGGTAGCATTCCATAACTGCATATACGTACTGGGCACGAAGCATAAGGCTATACAACGAGAACCACAGGGTATAAATATAATTGCTGCGCAACGCTGTAACCAGTCTACACCCAGTCATAAAGCTCCTGAGCCAGGGGCGTAGTCAAATTTTTTTACTATGGGGTGGAGGAAAGGGGAAGGGTGGAAGTGTTTCAACTACCTTAGTTTGCATGCGTGCGTGCATGCCTATATACATATTGACACGTCTATATACGCAAAAAAAATGACGATGGCGATGTATTGCAGACTCCGGATAGCGGGACTGTAGATTTTCAAAGAGAAAGACGAAGAAGGCGTTCTCTGTACGGCTGATTTTGGAACAAGCTGTTTTGCTGTCGCAAGTCGCTTGAGATCGGATGGGAGGAGTACCATTTGGAGTACCTGTTGTGGGTTGGAGTTAGTCATTGGTAGAGGTGAGCGGTGCCTTGGAGAGGGCTGCATCGAAGGAGTCAACTCTGGAGGGACGCCTTTCAAGCGACGACTGAAGCGATAGACGAGAGTTGGTATTAGTGAGTCGTCCGGGCGGCATGAACAGTTCCCAGTGGGAGTGTGGAGCATCATATTAGTGTCTGGGTCCAGCACCTCCACCAGTGTCGCGGTGCAGTGCGAACAATAGATACAAGCAAATAGCGACCGCGAAACAGCGTGTTTTAAGTCATCTGTACAGATGATGATGAATATGATGATGATGACGGCTTATATGCATGGCTCACACCCACTTTGGGCGACTGGCCAATAAATGAATAATTTTATAGAAGGGATCATATAATATTTTATGTCTAATGCATCATAATATGGTTAGCAGAAATTAATTTTATTAACTTGGAGATTTACGATAAAAACTGTCCTGATTAGATTAAAAATCTTTGCGCAGCGGAACTGATGTTCTGGTGACAATGACCTAATGAGGAGGCTCCTAAGGAGCGAATATTAGAAATAATGAAATCCAATGTAATTTTATTGAAACCCGCTTCAATAATGTTCTTCCTCGGTAACCGGCCACACTATAAAATGTTATGCTCGAATGTTTCATCCTTGTTACAAAATGAGAAAAAAGGGGAAGAAACCAGACCAGCTCGAAGCATATAATAATTTAATTTTGGAACTCGACAGCGTAATTTGAGAATGCCCCCTTCGTCTTTCTCTCCAAAAACCTGCAGTTACAATATCCGGAGTCTGCAAAACATCTCCATCGTCATTCTCCTTTAAGTGTATACGCGTGTGAATATGTGAAATTGAAAATCATCGTACGGTAGGAGGGTATGTGTGTGAACCCTTTGGCTACACCAATGTTCAGAGTCCACGAAGCGCAAGTTGAAGCACCTTATCAGGTGAGTCGGCACTCTTGGTATCTTGCTCGGTGTTCTACGCATAAGTAAAGAAGAGAACAACCGAAGCGATTAGCCACCCAGTCAAAGGGAAGAAGTTTAACGCCAGATGACGATGAGTGCTGTAATCGCAAACTGACGATGCTACTATATAATTTCATCTATTTCACTCGAGAGGAACGTTTACTTGAGATAGTTCCCAATCCACGGAACCGAATACAGTCAAGTGTGATTTGTAGGTTATCCCGCGAGCATCGACCAAGAACTACAACGGACCCAGAATACTCTTTCGGGGAGATGATTGTATCACGCAGTTATCACTCACTCTTTTAGGAGCTCGCCTGGCAAGCTTCTTAGACTCGCGCCCTGTCCGGTGGCTGCGGCGTGTACACCAGTGTTGCCAGTGTACAATTCTCCGGTCGCCGCTATACGTCTCCGCTCCAGTAGCCTCTCTGTCCGATGATTTCAACAATGGTCACTAGATGTCACGCCACCACGCAAGGCGTCTGTTTTCGATGGCCCGCGCGCTTGCCTCCTGGCGACTACGTCACTTCGTTCTCGTCGCTTCGTAGGCAGCACAGCACGTGACAAGTTCTTACGATGAGTGTTACGCACGAGTACCGATATCCTCCCAAGCCGCGTCACCTGCCTGCTCTCAACTCCGTTAAAAAAACGCCTGATTGCTCACGTCTGCCATTTATGAGCGTTAGGCGTTTCAATCAAGTCGGCGGTCAGTTTGACATAAAAGTGCAGGTGCGGTTAACGTGCCGATCAACGTGGCAAACACAGTGCTGCGCCGGCCACGGAACATGTCCGACAATGCTGCCTTCGACGTACACATCATGCGCCGGCTCGTTGACAAGCCTCCCTACAGAGATGGTCTCGCCAAGAAACGCCTAGTGCACCTCTGAGCAAGCACCGCTGACATCTTTCACTTTGTAGATATATGGTGGTGATTTTTTGCTGTTCCTTAACTTGAGCTGCCACCACTCCCATCTCAGGAAGCTGTTCAAAAAAGAGCAGTGCCAAGCACCAGGTTAATTTACCACATGCTTCTCAGCAATTTTCTTATCGTCCACGGAGACAAGAGCTAACAAAGAATGCACTTGACCGCAAACAAATGGAGGGCTCAAAACAGTCAGAAAAGGTGTGGAGTTTGTCGTAGGGTCATTTTTTTTATCATTTAACACCCAATGAGACAGAGAACAATGCACAATCTTTATTTTAACTGTCGTGAAACGTGACGCTAGGCTCCTGGTACGTTAAGCAGCCCAACGCTCGCACGACAATCTTCATATCACGCACGACCGTACGATTACTTGTGCGGTGTGCTGCGCGTGTAATGCATATATGTTGATTCGTTCCCCACGTGCGGTTGGTTATCTTTTCGAAAACGTTCATTTCATTTTACGTTGCAATAAAAGGAAACGCTATCATAACCTTTAAGTTATTACGTCAGCGTTCAATTGGACATAACAGTTAGCATATCCCATGTTTTTTCTGGCATCACGCTTTGTTACTTCGTATGTTTCGGACTAACAAAATGTTGAGTTCGTACGGTACATTCCTTATTCATACTACAGTGAGGAGTTACCCGAATAATAAAACATTTAGTAACGTTAGTTACTTCGTTTTTGGTCCTAGCTTGCAGTGTCATATATAAGCAAGATTATTCAGCAATGCAGTAAACTTTGACAATAAATTTGCGTCTGAAATTGCAGGCCCGACTGCTTTTCCTGCTATAAATAAAAAAAATGGGCTGCGTGCTTTTTCGGAGTGACAACGTACGACAGTTATGTTTTTTTTACGTTCCACAAGCATGTCGTCGTTACAAGGAACGCGTGATTAATTTAGACAGACTGAATTATATTCGTTCACGCAGGTCTACTCTTCTTACGCAGACGTCATCTGAAACGTCACCTAGTTAGTGCGTGGGCCTGCCGGCGGTTCCACATTGTCGATTAGAAGCGGCCTTTTTACGATCCCGTAAATATCGGTACACGGGTGTTCTTTGTATATTTTGCCCCCGATTCAAATGTGATTCTAATTTGTGTCTTCAGGCTTTGCAGCACAAAGCCCTTCATGTAGCTGCCCCGGCAAACTCTCTTTGAAGCGAAACCACTAAGTTACGAAGGCGTGTAATTTATAATGAGGCAAGTGGCTAAAAAGCATGGTTATTTAGTATGTTTATTTAGTGCTCTCTTAATTCTCCATAAGACCTCCCTGCCTTTTTTCATACCATAGATCTCTCTCTTTCTCTCTTTCAACCAAGTGGTGGATAAGCGCATTGAAAAAAAACAACCAAAAAGCTAAAAATACTTTCTAAGCGTGTTCCTTGTGCAGCCAAACTCCTTTCGCGAGTTATATTTACCAACCGAAAACTTGTAGGCTGAATGATAATTTTATACGCAGTGAAAACATTGTCGTAGAAAAAGTTTACGCTGAATGCGCGTAAAGAACCTCAAAAGGTTGTTTTGAAGTTTGCATAACACCATGATTATTGTAGCTGTAGCAATAAAACACCTACACTGGCAGGCTGCCGGGTGACACATCGTATAGCCAACTGTACACTTTATAAATGTCTAAATTCCGCTCCATAATAAACATAAACTCTCCCCGAATTAAATATCTGACCCCTGTTGTACGAGTTGTACTTACACTATGCCTTGACACCTCAAACATTCATCATCGACATCATCATTATCATCATCATCATCAGCCTGACTACGTCCACTGCAGGACAAAGGCCTCTCCCATGTTCCGCCAGTTAACCCGGTCCTGTGCTTGCTGCTGCCAATTTATACCCGTGAACTTCTTAATCTCATCTGCACACCTAACCTTCTGTCTCCCCCTAACCCGCTTCCCTTCTCTGGGAATCCAGTTAGTTACCCTTAATGACCAGCGGTTATCCTGTCTACGCGCTACATGCCCGGCCTATGTCCATTTCTTCTTTTTTATTTCAACTATGATATCCTTAACCCCCGTTTGTACCCTAATCCACTCTGCTCTCTTCTTGTCTCTTAAGGTTACACCTACCATTTTTCTTTCCATTGCTCGCTGCGTCGTCCTCAATTTAAGCTGAACCCTCTTTGTAAGTCTCCCGGTTTCTGCTCCGTAGCTAAGTACCGGCAAGATACAGCTGTTATATACCTTCCTCTTGAGGGATAGTGGCAATCTACCTGTCATAATTTGAGAGTGCTTGCCGAATGTGCTCCACCCCATTCTTATTCTTCTAGTTACTTCAATCTCGTGGTTCGGCTCTGCGGTTATTACCTGCCCTAAGTAGACATAGTCTTTTACAACTTCAAGTGCACTATTACCTATCTCGAAGCGCTGCTCTTTCCGAGGTTGTTGTACATTACTTTCGTTTTCTGCAGATTAATTTTAAGACCCACCGTTCTGCTCTCCTTGTCTAACTCCGTAATCATGAGTTACAATTCGCCCCCTGAGTTAAGCCCAAACCACATAAGCGCGAAAATGCACGCGACAGCGACGAGCGACGCGACGTAGATCGTCTTCGCGCGATCAGTCGCTAGCGCAGGCAAACCTCATTCACGTGACGGCTTCGGCGAGCGAATTCCACTGTTGCTGGCATGAGGCTGTCAACTCGCACCAAGAAAACAGCGTAGCGAGCGGTTTCCAATTTAAAAATCAGATATATTGTTGTGTTATGGAACGGAAAGTGTTTATTATTGCCTTGCAGCACTTTTTTATATGCACATGCGTAATAAACATTGCGTTATTTTTTGTTGCGCCCACGTTCAATTACATCAATGAGGCGCTCATTGTACGCGTTGCACTCATCGCCGTTGGCCGTGAAAACAACCGGCAGTACGTCACTGATGTATATCCTTTTCCAGTTTTTTTTCTATTGGCTGCTTGAGCCCAGCACTTCAGGGCGATGAGCGACGGTTTCCAAATCTGAAGAACCGAGCGATCGCGCGAAAACGAGCACGCGACACGTCGCGCGAATGCCCTGATTCGTCGCTCATAGCGTCGCTCGTCGCTGTCGCGTGCATTTTCGCGCTTATGAGGTTTGGCCCTTACTCAGCAATGCAATGTCATCGGCGAAGCGCAGGTTACTAAGGAATTCTCCATTAACTCTTATCCCTAACTGTTCCCATTCTAGGCTTTTGAAAACCTCCTGTACACGCGGTAAATAGCATTGGGGAGATTGTGTCCCCCTGCCTTACACCCTTCTTGATTGGTATTCTGTTGCTTTCTTTATGAAGCACTATGTTAGCAGTTGATACCCTGTAGATTTCTTCCAGAATGTTTATATATACTTCATCTACGCCCTGATTCCGCAGTGTCTGCATGACTGCTGATATTTCTACTGAATCAAACGCCTTCTCGTAATCTACAAACCTCAAACCTCAAACATTATTTGAAGCCAATCGTTTCGACTATAACACTGCTTTCGTTTTCTCTCATGTTGAATTTATCTGCAGCAGCCGAATGGCGTACGCGCTGCACTACTGCTGCGTACTGCTATTTTTCCACAAGCCGCTGGGTCAATTTGAAGCAGTTAAGTGCTAAGTGTCGTGTACTTTCACAACACGTCACGACCCGAGCGTTCTTACAGACCGATCGTTCGTGAATTTCGCCATTATTGGACGCAGAAAAAGCCCGTTCCACGGTATTGGCCCGCAAATCCCCTGTTGGTGTATCGAAGCGTCCTGTTCGACACGCAACGATAAGCCACGCTGTCGATAAAAGGACGCGATCGAGCTGCAGGCGGGCTGACGAATTGCTCGAGCAGTGACTGAGTAGCGCCGTGCTGTTATGGGAGAGCCAGCAGAGCGTGACCCGAGCCGGTGGAGCCTAGCGACGCGCAGTCAGTCAGTCAGTCGCCGCCCGAGGAGGCGCTCAATTTAGCCCGGAGCCGTCATTTGTCTCCGCATTTGCCCACCGAGTGTCGAGCGTGGCTCCGGAGAGCCGCGCCTTCCGTGGTCTCTTGTTATTACAAGCCGCAACAAATGACATTCGTCGGGAATCGACCCGCGGGCGAAAGCGCCCATTGCGCGAAACCAGCTGCCTCTCGAGGGCGGCCGCCGCGATTTCTTTTCCGGACGCTGCTGGACGTAAACAAACTTTGCGCGGAGATGCGGCCCGCACAGCGCTGCCGCGTATGGAGCAGCACAAAGGGGCCGCCTGTGCGGAGTCAACTGGGCTCGCCTAGATTACTTTTGAGCCGCCACTGTTGGAAGAAGATGTCAGCCGAGCAAGCCGCAAAGCCCTGTGAACAGTCTCGCTTCCGGGAATAAGGTGTACACACACTCAGGGTGGCCCGAGGCGCACGAACAAGATTCACGAAGGGGAGAGCCGGGAGTTGTCGTGCTGTTGATTTACTGCAATAACGACGTGAACAACGAAAGGGCCGCTGGCTATGTTGTGCAGTGAACACCGTTCTCTGCAATCTACGGTTGATGTACCAACGTCCAAGTGCGACTCGAGTCTGTTTAAATTTTTTTCTCGTGTTTGCAGAGGGACGTAATTCAACACGCCTATGCTATTGCACGAATTCTGTAATGGCTTCAAGAATGCTTGGGACATACTACTGTGTTAACGGCTAGAGTATTACTCTCATCATCACTGCAGAGAATGGTTTCGTTATGAAAACAAACGCACTGCTACTTTTAGTAGCAGCTAATAACAGTAGCAATTGCCTTGTTTAGTATTACGCTCTTGGCCAACGAACGAATTTCAACTTGTACGCAATGAACCGTTCATGCATGTTTTTTTTGTTATTCCACTCTCATTGGAATGTAGTCGTTATGATCGGCAATTGAACCTGTGATTTTGTGCTCATTAGCAGGATGTAAGAGCTACTGGTTTTTGGAGGAGTCCCTACGATGAATGCCTTCGTTGTCTTGCCAAGCTGCGGGAGCCGAACAAGAACACTTGGATTGCTTCTTATGGATAAGTTATATTACGACAGCTGGCGCTGATCAAGTACATAAAGAACGCGTTAACTTGTTTGCTTAGCATTACCATTATCAATTACTACTTGTTTACCTACTATTACAATTAGTAAACATATGCTTAAAATAGCAGTTCAAGTGGTCTTCCGCCTACAAAAGGGTTAAAAAATTCTTGATTGATGACTGATTTGTGAGGTTTAACGTCCCAAAACCACCCTATGATTATGAGAGACGCCGTAGTGGCGGGCTCCAAAGAGTTCAACCACCTGGGGTTCTTTCACGTGCACCCGAATCTGAGCACACGGGCCTACAACTATCCTGCCTCCATCGAAAATGCATCCGCCACAGCCGGGATTTGATCCCGTGACCTGCGGGTCAGCAGCCGAGTACCTTAGGCACTAAACCACCGTGTTAAAAGAATTCCTGGATGCCAACTGGCCACGAAAAAGTATTCTTCAGCTTTGCATAGTGATTTATACCCAAAACAGATGAAGCGAGAGAGAGAGAGAGAAAAAAAACTGAGGTGTCAATGACGCTTTCTTCTTGAACATGGGTTCACGGGTTTAACATTGGGTTACGGAGTCTGTATTTATGCGAGGGCGAAATGCAAACACTTTTGTTCGCCTAACACCAGTTGTACGTTTATGAACCTCAGTTGATGCAAACGAATGTTTACCAGTTTATGTTATCTTTTAAAGAGGCTCTCTCATTAAGTAATTGTATTCAAGGACAGGCTGAAGTTTTTAAAGCAGTGCCAGCTACTTATTTTCTTCTACATTATTGAGCCATAAACTGTAATCTCTGTAGCAGCAATTATTAGAGGAAAAAAAGCATCGTGTCATTTGCAAAGCTCACGTACATGATATGCAAATGTTGCTTGTCATGTTCGAATGAGATACTTACACAGTGTTGTGCCCCATTAAACAGGCGCCAACACGTGCAAAAGGGCCAGGGAAATACTAATACGCTTTGAAATAGGGTAACACGCGTTTGTGTGCAGCCTCGAAAGAAGAATATGAGCAGCAACAAAAAGAAAGGAGATTCGAGTAAACTTACGACTTTAAGTCAACTCAAATGTAGGTCTATCCCAGAAAATGACACGGCATAAAAAAAAGAGAGGAGTACAAGCACATTTTACAATAAAATAAATATTTCTGACACGTCGTAAAGCCACCGATGTGCGAAAGTGGCTTCATGGCAGTACGTAAACGTTGTGCAAAAAAGCTAGTTTTGCGAAAATAGGCAGATATGATTTTGATAAAGACTTCACAAACGAAACTCCTTTTCGATTCTAGGTCAACCCCCCCCCCCCCAAACAATGGAATGTCAAATTTGAAAAAAAAAGAATTGGTCAACCTACAATCGTGTAAATGCGGTAAGAATAAGAATTACATTTAGTACTGTCTTGATATGCCCGGCTTCTTTGGTGAGCATATAGAAAGCATTTTTTCCTATGGCTGTATGTACCTCCTCTAATCATATGTGGCCGGCTATTGTTCTCAAATATGGCAATAAAAGCTGGTTTGAACGGCCTACGGAGAGGGCGTAAGTCAGTTGCTTCTGGACGGGAGCCATTTATGCTTGTACCAGCAGTTGTCAGGAACTCTTTTTTTACTATTGTAACAACCATCATGAGCACAAATTTGTTTCGAACAGGGCGCGAACATCACGGTGATCTCAGCCAAATAATGACTAAGCATGGTTGCCAAACACTGCTTATTTGGGAGTTAACGACAAACTAGTTATCGTATGGTGCGAAACTGACGCATTGTCGATCGATACCGGACTGGTGTTGCTCCAAAACTGCGTCGCAAATTCGTTTCTACGGTTTCCTTTTCAAAACTCATTATGCAGAATAGAACAAAACATGTTGATAATTAACACCCGCATGCGTCCACAGCAATAACCATAACTTCAAAGTAAGTACTTGTATACGCTTAGAGATTGGGCGTATGAAAGAAAAGAGAGAGTTTCACTGCTGCAGGTGAGCCGAAAGTTATTGTTGTATTGAGAATAGAAGGCAGTGAGGCTAACAAGGAATATATGTTGAGTGATATCCGGTTTGTTTCAATGCGCTCGTCCATTTTTCTCGAATAAAAGAGCGAAACAAAGGCAGACAAAGAGAAGCCGTCGGGACAAAAGGGGAGGCCCCGTTACTTGAATTCCGAACAGGAGTAAGCGCGCCTTAATTAGTGGCCTCTATTCGCCAATAATCAAGAGCTGGGCCCACGGGAAGCGCCGCCGAACCAAGGCACACTTACGGCCGCAATATTTTTCACACAACGTCTGCGGCCCGGCCGTATTGGGAGCGAATGGGCGCTTGCATGTGTCTCTGCAATTCCCGATGGCGCGAGGAGCATGCAACGCGGACACGAGAAATTGGTTTTTCTTTAATTACTCTCATCGGCGAACAATTAAAAACTGCTTACGCGGAGCCCGGCCGCACGACTGATTCTCCCTCATTACTCATGCTGCGCAAGAATGGTACACGAGGCTTTCTTTTCGCCCCCAATTTTTCCCTCGACGCGGAACAGAGCAGGGGCGCGAGCGTGAATGCAGAAATAAAAGGACGCACGTTATTAAACGGAACACACTAATGACCGCGATAATCATGGTCTGAGCTCGCGCTTTGCGTGATCGCTTGTTCTTCCGCTGGCCTGATCATAACAGGGCCCCAATATGCATAACAAGCGCGTAGAGAAAAATATATTTTTTTTTACTCTTTCCTTCCCGCTCTCTCTTTTTCCCTCGGAAGGAAGACGGCTGGGCCCGGTAAATTGTGTGCCGACCCCAGGAAGAACTCTCGCCGGCTTGCCTAATTTTGCGCGAAAGTTAGGACGCCTATAGGAGTTCGGACCACAAACGCACTCGTCAGTTAACATAACCCGTGGTATCTGATCCTTTCTTTATTACTGCTGTGCCTACTTTGCTGCATTGTTACGCGTCGTAGCTGGCACGATCGATAATAAATCATATCGCTTGTCAACCATGGCCCTAGGAAACGAATGTTCTTTCAAAAAAGTAAACAACAACAAGAAAAAACTAAAAAATGGGGACATTGTGAAAAAGTTACTCTTAAATAAGTACTACACTCTAGCATATAAAAGTGCACTAAAGTACCAAAACTAATCTTCCATGTTTCGCGCTGTTTGAAGCTCTAGTGCGTAGTATCAACTCCCCGAAGCATTCGCTTTAGTAGAATAATGGAGCCGTGTTTCAGCGGTGAGATTTGATTTTTCGCTTAATATCTTCCCAGGGATACTCGTGTCTAACGCTTCATCGCGACAAGTGTTAACCACTCAAGAAGTTTAACAGTAGCAGTATATCACGGTGAAACAACAATATTTTGATATCACGTGGCTCAATTGATGCCTGCTTTAACGTGGGTCATTCCCCACCCGCCCCCCTTACCGATTCCTTTTTTTTCTTTGTTTTGAAAATAAAGTGTGTGACAGCTGAGCACAGCAATTTTAATTACTCATGTGCTGTGCTTGGTTGAATGTCGCTAACAATATCGTATTTCATCAAGGTGTTGCAGCGTGTGAGTATGAAACGCGCGGAAAACAGGGGTGCTTTAATTATGGAAGCATTACCGAAGAAGGAAAAGAAGGTGCAGTGACGCTGGTTCAATATGCGAAACCTCACCGGTGCTTTCAGACACATGAACGAGAAAAAGTAAGCAAAAATATGCACGTCCAGAGAACGCAACAGGCCTACATACTTGCTAGGTTCTAGAAGGCGAAAATTTCCCCTGAACTTGCACTTTCTGTCCTTACTTTTTCATCATACACGTACATTTGCGCTCACGGTTGTAAACATAAAACTGTAATAATGGCTCAATAGCTGAATGGGCGCTTATGTTGACGCTTTCGATTGTTGGGATTAAAACAAAAACTAATTTGATGGGTTAGCACAAACATGTGCCCATGTAAAAGAGCTACATAACTACACGATAAGAAAAAAAGTGATAAAAAGGACATTATTAACAACAAAAAAACTAAAAGAGAAAGCCCGTGTTCATTATGTAGAAGCGAAACTTCTTTCGGGGCAATATTATGGAAACGTATTCCATCCTGGTGGGAAGAAAGGGCGCAGAGGGTAACATAAAAAAAAACAGTGACCATCTGGCGAGGTATACATATACTGCGGTACGTGCTATGC
This sequence comes from Rhipicephalus annulatus, assembly GCA_013436015.1. Lineage (NCBI taxonomy): Eukaryota > Metazoa > Arthropoda > Arachnida > Ixodida > Ixodidae > Rhipicephalus > Rhipicephalus annulatus. Next base: position 74,089 of record WOVY01002348.1, read on the forward strand.
TATGCCTAAATTAATGAAACGTATACAGAGGCATACTTTGGGGTCATACTTTTTTACTCTCATATTGTGAGAGTGGGCACGGATGCACAGACAGAATGAAGAACTTACGGCACATCTTTCTTGTTGTGCAGATTGTGGGCGTTCTTGCAAGCCATCCCTTGGATCATCGATCGCTTCCCGCGGTCGAAATTCCGTTTTGCGGCTCGACTTCGGCGTACGTGGATGTCATCTGCGCAGCCACCGATTCTTCATGCGTGTTTGAAAGCGCCGCGCCCAGTCTTCTCAACAGCGCCACGGCTTGCCCTATCCATGAGCCACGCAGTACAACGTCAGTGACATCGTCACGACTGATAGTGGATGGTTTAAAAGCACACGCCACTTGCCACCCCGCCAGTGGGCACGGATGCACAGACAGAATGAAGAACTTACGGCACATCTTTCTTGTTGTGCAGATTGTGGGCGTTCTTGCAAGCCATCCCTTGGATCATCGATCGCTTCCCGCGGTCGAAATTCCGTTTTGCGGCTCGACTTCGGCGTACGTGGATGTCATCTGCGCAGCCACCGATTCTTCATGCGTGTTTGAAAGCGCCGCGCCCAGTCTTCTCAACAGCGCCACGGCTTGCCCTATCCATGAGCCACGCAGTACAACGTCAGTGACATCGTCACGACTGATAGTGGATGGTTTAAAAGCACACGCCACTTGCCACCCCGCCAGTGGGCACGGATGCACAGACAGAATGAAGAACTTACGGCACATCTTTCTTGTTGTGCAGATTGTGGGCGTTCTTGCAAGCCATCCCTTGGATCATCGATCGCTTCCCGCGGTCGAAATTCCGTTTTGCGGCTCGACTTCGGCGTACGTGGATGTCATCTGCGCAGCCACCGATTCTTCATGCGTGTTTGAAAGCGCCGCGCCCAGTCTTCTCAACAGCGCCACGGCTTGCCCTATCCATGAGCCACGCAGTACAACGTCAGTGACATCGTCACGACTGATAGTGGATGGTTTAAAAGCACACGCCACTTGCCACCCCGCCAGTGGGCACGGATGCACAGACAGAATGAAGAACTTACGGCACATCTTTCTTGTTGTGCAGGTTGGTGATTCCTTTCTCTTGCCTTGCAAATGTTACAAGACTAGTGACCGATTTGCGATTGTGCTTCCGTGCCCAGAAGCATTGCTTGAACCTTTTTCTTCTTTGCTGCTTATGCTTTGTGGGGACATTGAGGAAAACCCTGGGCCTGACAAGACCCTAACGGAACTAATTCAGTTGGTTAAAGAGACAAATGAGCGTTGTATTAGAATCGAGACTAACCAATCGAGCATGTCACAGGCATTGTCTGATCTTAAGGTTTCCCATGAGACGGTTGCAACTGCAGTGGCTGACATTACCGTACGGCTACAAACGGTAGAAAAACGGATTAGCGATCTTCCAAATGTACAGCAAGAACTATCTGTCACGCGCCAATCACTAATTCGCGTGGAACAAGAGACAATTGATCTACAAGCCCGGCTTGATGAGGCTGAAGATCGGTCTCGACGTGATAATGTGCTATTTTATGGCTTACCTGACGTGCCAGACGAGAAAGCGCACCAGTCAGAAGAAAAAATTATCGCGATGGCTCGTGACAGGTTGAATGTTCGCTTATCACCCGATGACATAGCACGAGCACACCGAATAGGCAGATACTTGGCAGGTAAAAATAGACCCCTCATTGCTAAATTTTCAAATTCCAAGTCAAAAATGCTACTACTGTCTAAGAAATCTATTTTACGAGGTAGTGGCATTGGCCTTTCTGAAGACTTCTCTGTATCAACTCGTGAAGCTCGTAAAAAGCTGACAGAGTTTGGCATTGCTTTAAAAAAACCGTTTAAGTTGCGGTACAAAAAATTATATGCACAAAATAAATGCTATGTGTATGATGCTCGCACCAACGTCGTCTGCGAGGCACCTTCCCCACAAGTTGCCGTTTCCTCTAGCCCTAGGGCGACCAGATCAGGTCGTCCTTATTCTAACACTAGCTAGGACAGTGTGAGGGGTGGTGGCTCATCTTCACCATCGGAGCTTTCAATCCTGTATGCTAATATTCGCAGCCTTATTCCGAAAAGAGACCGCCTAAGTGCTTTAATTAATGACACGGATGCTGACATAATCCTTTTGTCTGAAACCTGGCTTTCCGATCAAATTGCAACAAGTGAGCTTTTTCAGTGCCACAAAACTTTCACTGTACATCGATGTGATCGCTCCGAAAGAAGGGGTGGTGGGGTCCTCATTGCTGTGAATGAGTGTTTTCAATGTACACTTCTGAAAATCCCTTGTAGATTAGAAATTGTCTGGTGCTACGTGACGATTTGTTTTCAAAAAATTGTTTTTGGCATTTGCTATCGCCCGCCTAATTCCAACGGCTCTTTCTGCGAAGAATTACATGATTGCCTAAGTCATATTTCGGCATTAACTCCCGGTATTCCAGTTTTTCTTCTAGGAGATTTTAATTTCCCATCAATCCAATGGTCTCATCCATGCCCGTTTGCAGAGCCTGCTTCAGCTGAAACGAGTTATTTCCTAACCACTTGTTTGGATTACAATCTATCACAATTAGTGCGTATTCCCACCCGTGTTACTCCTAGCACATCACACCTACTAGATTTGATACTCACCTCATCACCAGATATTGCATCTGAAATAACTCACTTGCCAGGGTTGAGTGACCATGACGTGCTACATTTTTCCATTTCTGTACCGAGGAATAGAAGGAGCAATCGCTTTAAACTTATAAAGGATTACAATAAGACCAACTTTGAGGCTATCAACACCGAGCTTTCCTCATTTCTCGACAGCTTTTGTCTTTCTCACAATGATGCTACGGTCGAGAAAATATGGACGTGTTTCAAAGACAAAGCACTGCATCTAATAAAAAAGCATATCCCTGTAAGGAAGGTTTATCATTCATCCAACGCGCCATGGTATACAAGGTACCTTAACCGGCTGTCTAACAAAAAAAAAGGCTCTTTCGTGCCGCCAAGAAATCGTCATCTGCTGATAAGTGGTCCACTTATACAACCGCGGCAAAAGCATACTCCAGTGCTTTAAAAGAAACTAAGTTTAAATTTTATAATAATACACTTCCGTCATTGCTCCAAAGCAACCCAAAACGCTTTTGGAACGTCGTGAGAAACCGGGATAATCTAACTATAGCTCTTACTGATAAATCTGGCGAGTCAATCCCAAGCAGCCAGTGCGCTTCCACACTTAACACTGTTTTTGCCCGTTCATTTTGTGCTACTCACCCTGACATCTGTCCGCGTTTCACTGCGCCTAGCTACGTTCCCATGGAACCCATTTTACTTGACTCGTCTGGTATCCGCTCCATCATTAACAATTTAAAGAGATCGTCCTCGTGCGGTATTGATGGCATCACGTCGAAATTTTTGCAGGCTACCGCCGAATATAGTTCCATCCTACTTAACCTTATTTTCACGAAATCACTGAACAGTAGTTCCTTACCTAAAGACTGGAAAACAGGCAAGGTGATACCACTTCATAAATCCGGTGACACACACAACCCTCAAAACTATAGACCTATTTCCTTGACTTCAATTCCTTGTAAGATATTCGAACACGTCATTTTCTCCCATCTGGTCAATTTTTTAGAATCGAATAAGTTCTTTCATAGTAGTCAGCATGGGTTTCGTAAGTCATTCTCATGCGAAACACAGCTAGCAACATTTTGCAATGATCTTCACGCATTTCTAGACAATGGATTTACAGTAGACTGCATATTTTTAGATTTCGCCAAGGCTTTTGACCGCGTCAGTCACCGCTTACTCTTATTTAAACTCAGCCAGTTAAACATTGATCCCCTGGTTTTCAATTGGATTCGAGAGTTTCTATCCAACCGAACGCAATATGTCAGCATTAATGATAAAAACTCTCCTGAAGTACCGGTTGACTCAGGCGTACCTCAGGGCTCTGTTTTAGCACCATTACTTTTTTTAATATACATCAATGATCTTCCTAACCAAATCACAAGTTCCATCTGTTTATTTGCCGATGATTGTGTTTTATATCGCAAGATTGAAGGCCCTAATGATACCCTAACACTGCAGAATGATCTTAATAACATTTCAACATGGTGTAAGCTCTGGGTTATGGACCTTAACACGTCTAAATGCAAAACAATGAGAATTTCCCGTAGTATTTCAGCATGCCCTACTTATTTACTGAATAATACTTCACTTGATCAAGTAATATCCTATAAATATCTTGGTGTGCATATTACTAACAATCTCTCATGGAAAAGACACATAGAATACATTACATCGAAAGCTAACCGCATGCTTGGTTATTTAAAACGTAATTTTTCCTTAGCTCCCCCGAAGTTAAAGCAACAGCTGTACATTACTTATGTTAGGTCTAACCTTGAATACGCATGCTCCATATGGGATCCTGGTCATGCTAGTCTGACAAACATAATTGAAAATGTGCAAAATCGAGCGGTCCGTTTCATCCTTCACAACTACCATCGAACTGCCAGTGTCACTGACATGAAACGAACACTTGGCATTCCCCTTCTTTCTTCTCGTAGGAGGTTATCCCGTCTTTGCCTTTTTCATAAAATATATTATCATAACAATGAGTTGAAGTCCCGATACATCACATCCGCATCCTATATCTCCCCACGTGTCGACCACCCTTTCAAAGTTCACGTACCATCACAGCGCACAGTCACCTACTCATATTCATTCTTGCCAAAAACATCTTATGAATGGAATCTCTTGCCTGCGTCACTAGTCGCAATCAGAGACCCTGACCGTTTCCGGAAAGCATTAACGAACACGCTATAAAGCTGCATCACGCTCACAAATGCATTTACAACACACTGAAACTGCAATTTATTTCTTTACCACCTATCTCTGTACAGGTCTTTATCTCAACATTTTTTTTTTTTTTTTTTCCTTGCACTGATGTTTTCTTTTTGTGTGTGTAACTCGATAAATTTGTTTTTTCATGTATCATTTTTTTTTGAACATGTTTTTTTTTTTTTTTTTTTTTTTGAACATGTGTATTGAAAAGGCATCAGTCGATTATTTTTTGTGCAGCATGCACTGACATTCACTGTGATTGCGACGTCAAAGTGTATTTTTTCGTCCTATTTTCTTTTGTTAGTTCATGTATAAACTTATCTAGTTTATTTCCTTTTGTGCTCTATCTCTTAGTGCCACTTTTATTATTTTTTTTTCCCCTTCGATGTTACAATTTTTTGACTAAGTTTCTTTTTCTGTGTATTCCTTATAGTGTTTTCATTTACTTCAGCCCCTCCCCTCTACAATGCTTCTTGTAAGCCCTGAGGGTACCAACCAATAAATAAATAAATAAATATTGTGGAGCATATTGAACGATTCGCTGTTCACAACATCTTTATTAAAGTTCTGTCAAACGGATTATTTGCTGCTTCGAAAATTTGCTAGCGATGGCTGAATATGTTTTCGCACACCTTGGTTGCTGCTCCACACATAGACGTGGATTTATTTTTCTGTTTTCACTAAGTTGAAGTTGTTGTGGTTCATTTTCTGTCTTCTCGGTAGATCACTCTCCTTTTTTTTTGTGCTTTACTGTCGTAGAGGCTATATAGAGGCAACCGCGGTGGCTAGGGTTAATGCTGTTCCGACTAGTTGTGATGGTTATGGTCCTCAAAGAGGCAGGTTGAAGCAGTCAGCTCAGGCCAGGTGAGATGCACTCTATAGCCTGCGGGGTTCTGAGAAAGTTGGCTTGGGACATAGCGGAAGAAGTACTCTGGTACTAGTTATTTCTTCTTTCTCTCTCAGATGAGATCGGATTTTCACAACGCGTGTGACACATTCGGCTTGTCTTATAACATTTACTTATGAAATAGGAGGGGCGGAAGCATAACTGCGTGATAAATCACGACATCTTGCTAACCAACTTACGACATTCATTCATTGATTTTAAGGCATAAGCAGAAATCGCGAAATTCAGGCTGAACATAAGCCATCGCTTTCTGTCTATTTAGCGTAAATACTGATTTCGTGGGTGCTCTGCTTATCATGCCGTACACAAGGAGTTTCCTTTAAACGTTTAATTGAGGACAATACTACATAAAACGCCGAAGCATTTTTGGCTTTACTAATGCCTCGGTTTTATGTCGAAAGTAAACCATGACAGTGTATTTGTGTCGTATCAACAGCCTCGTGCGACTGACCTTGGCTGAAAGTCGTGCGTACGTTTGTGCTTACACGCACCTTCGAGCGTAAGTGACTGAGATTTAACGAAAAATTAGCAGGGTTGCGCGCGGTTGAACGAAGTTCGTCAGGTAATAGCTCGGGTTTGGTTGCTTAACGAAATGACGAGACGATTATTTGACAGTGATTTACATGTATTGCATGTTTTAGTTTAGACAAGGATCGGGCTGTTTGCTTCCGAACTGCGAGATCCTGTAGACAAGCCTCCAACGTTGCGCTGCATCATGTCTAACGGGCTAGTCTCGGAAACGCATCCCTGCGCGCTTTTTTAGAGGTGAAGCAGCTTAGGTCAAAGTTCCATCCGGTGTGCAGCGTGACAACCCCTACTGCGCATGTGCGTCCCCTTCCCTTTTTTCTCTCCTACACTCCACTCTCTCCCAAGTCGCCGGCGAAGGCAACAAAACGCTTCTTCAGCAGTTCGGCGTCCACACTTCTAATGCGCATGCACATCCCCCTCCCCCATCTCTCTCCTCATCTGCACTCACCCTCCTACGCTCCTTCTGGAAATGCGTTCCACGTTTCCGTGAGACAGAGCGCCTGTGCTTAGGTTAGCATGAGATCATGTTTGATGCCTCTGGCGTCTGCTCTGAGAAACCGGCTGTTTAGCAACGCTATAGTCATGGATACCGACAGTAGTGGTAACTGGGAGTGCTCACCGGCAATAAGCGATCGTCACCGGTAGCGTTAGCCAGGTAGAAGTTCTGCATGTTGGTGCACCTACTCAAGGCGATGTAGACGAGTTTCTTTGGGTTACGTTCGTAATTTCCCCGCTGCTTCGTATCCACACGTGGTTCTCTCTAGTGGAACAATGTATAACTCTTTTCTCCAGTGCGACTAGCATTTCACCCGAGCTTTTTGCCAGCGTTTCGACGACATGCGATCGGCGCGGAACGAAGCACGTAGAGCCAAGCACGTGATCTACGTTCTGATACGCTGAATAAACCCCGGTGGCAACTCATCGACAAGAACTTTGCGCTACCTCGCGGACAATGTGTAAACAATTTTCTGTGGCGCTGAAGCAGCTCAGAAACGCTGGCGCAACCTTGGCAGAGCTTGAAGGTCAGATTCACAGAACACGGCGTTTTTTTCTTGGTTTGTACATGAATAAGTCGAGTGATCACTCTAAACCAAGATCATAAGGTAGCATCTATAACGGTTGGCATGCCAGTTTTGAGCACCGTTCACCACATGAAAAAGCGGATAGGACAGGATGGAACGCTTCAGAATATTTTCGACAATATTCGCAAAGTGGTACTTGTTTAAGAGAAATAAGCATGCATCTGCGAATCACACTAATTCAGCCAACAAGTCGGGGAAGCGGTGGTGGTGTGTTTGAAACCCGGATCGCGACGGTTATCCCAATTTTCAATCTGGCTGCATGAAGCGTTTTTGAGAGGCCTCCTTTGCAACGTTAGGCTGCATTCAGGTAGATGCAAGGTTTCCCTCGGATTCAGTACGTGATTCAGGCACCCAGTGCGCTCCGAGGTACAGTATCGCACTGAGAGAACGAAAGCGAGAATCAGTGGCGGAGGAGCAGCGGCCTTAGACAGAGCCGTGACGACAGGGAGCAATAAACGGGCCTCTATTGTTGCTCACTTCGACGCCCCCCACTCCCCGACCGCGGGCAACACGCCACGGCGCGCGTCTGTCCGTCAGCGGCGAGTCTTATTCGGCTCAATAGGGAGACCGAGAAGCCGATGGGCGCACCAGCGCACATGGCGGCGGCTGCACTCGATCACAATGCGACTCCCGAGGGCGGCCGCCCCGGCCTGTGTACATCATGGGGCGGCCATAAAATGGAGTTCCTCCCGGCACCCGCCTCATCAATCACGGGCCCACAGCTATATCAGCCCAATAAGAAAGTGTGCTGGAACCGACTTGGCGGTGCACGAAAGGGGAATGCATCGGCGGCAGACGCACTCTTCTTTGCATTCACCCGCGCCCCTCATGCCTTTTTCAAGCAGCGCTTTCAGCTCTCCCGCCCCGACGCCGCCACCGTCGCCGCAGATCGTGTTTTCGACGTTGCTCACGTCCTCTCCTCCTTTTGTAGGACTCCCTCGGCGGAACGGAACCGCCACTGCGATATTCCACCTATTCGCGCTAGCTTCATAGAAGATGCTCGGTTCGCCGACAGCAAGCGGCTTAAGAGTATTGTCCGCCAAGATGCGCACGTGTTTCCTGGCACATTAGCGGGCGTGCATCACAACGTGCTGCCGTGGCATAGGCTTGTTCTCAGCTTGGCGCAATGCATCTTCGCCGGACTCAATGATTCAAAGACAGTGCCATCAAGAAGTTGGCTTTCATAGTCTGATGTTGCACACCAAACAAAAAGCAGAAAACTTATCTCCTGCGGAACGCTGGTTTACGAAAAGCTTTTAGTTCTAAAAAATTCAACAGAGAAATACTTTCGGCTATGACATAATTTATGGTGAGGCACTTCCTTCCTTGCACCAACGGCTCCAGTTCTCGGCGTGAAACTCCTTCAATCCTGCGGAAGCTCCTTCAGCTCCTTTTTTATGCGAAGCTACACCATCGTTAGTACAGCAGTGTTGCAATAGTGCCAAAAACGTATGACTGAATGAATTCTAGGCGAAGCAATGTCTCAGCAGTGCATCGTGTTTTGTTATTATTTTATGAAATGAAATTGACGTATTCACCTGAGTGCTATATTTGCAATGTGCGTGATGGCTTAACTCATGTTTATGTGTCTGCCCGCACTATGCAGCTTAAGGGATACCCAAAAATCTGTCTTTAATCTGCACGTCGTTTCTTTCGAGCAGCACCACGTACTGTTGCTATATGCTTGTGCATATGACATGTTGGCTATGTGTAAGTGTATGAATGCGCTGCTTCGTGCCCCTCTAACTATTCGGAGGAGCATGTTATAGGCTTATGGCTATGCAAATACACCTAGCATCTATTAAATATAGTTTATCTAGTTCTTTTCACTTAGCAGATTTATGCAGCTACGTATACGTGACACCTTCCATGATCTATTCACGTATCTTCGGCAGAAACCAAGCACTACTTACAACGCAAACAAACGAACAAACTAACAAGCAAACTAACTAACCAATTAACTAACTAACTTTGTAATGATGGTAAGATAACACACGCATAAAAACATCTTTCAAGGTCTTCCAACGAACTGATAATTTGTCCCACCGAAATGTCACTTATCGTTTCATTTCCTTTTTATTCTGCATGGCAAGATATAAAGCGTATAGTTTTTTTCCATTTTTATGAAGACACTCATATAGCCTAAAATAACTTATGCTAGCTCACTTGTAAAAACTAAAATCAATATATTCACTCTGGCGGTGGTACGATACTGAGAAATGAAACGAAGAAAATTACGCTACCGCGTGTTTAGAATCATGTCTGACGGCGGCAGAAAATCGTTTTGGCGACACGTGTGCAAGTACTTGCAAAAGAATGAATAAGTGCCATGCTTAGATCATGTGAATGCATGCGTGGTCAATGCCTATATATTTTCAATTCCACTTTGAAGTGGATTCCTTGTCATTGCATCGTATAAAAGACTGCTTTTTGTCGTTCTCTGTGCACAAAGAAACTGAAGAACACTACTACTACACAAAATCATCGACCGTAATAAACTTCTTAAATCAGTGGTCATATTTAACTTAAAACTGCTTCTGTTTGCAAAAAAAAAACACCGCCATCCCAAGTAAAGGACAAAGCCTTAAACGGCAATAGTTCTCAGTCTCTCCAGGTGGTTATTTTTGTGTCACAAAGAAAAAATTGACCCAAAACTCCAAGACGATTTTTTTTTTGCTCCCAGAACCGAAATCGGGGCACCACCGATGGGCATTCGCGTAATATCAATTGAGCGATAAGAAATCGTTGAATAGGAGACAACGTTGCGACAAAAGGGCTTGTTATTGTAAGTGTCTCTTCTTCACTTTGAAGAAAATAAGACCACTTTTCTAAACGTCGGCTACAGTGGCATTGCCCCTTCAACGGTAACTCGTCACTTGAAATCTCCACGTTCCTCGGGACTCGTGTATCGTTTGAATTTTTGTTGAGTGGGCCTGTTTACTGCAAGAATATCAGTACATATAGTATCGCGACTCAAAGCCGGCAGGATGATGGAGGACACCGCAGTGAGGAGCACGAGCAGCAACCACCGTTCCTCAAGACCACGTTGAGGCGTGTGCTTCTTTGATCTGTCAATGCAGACACTGTTTTTTCTTGTTGCGCTATGGTCTTGTGTGCTGTCCTGCCCACGTTGCGCCAATATGACATATATCTAATTAAAATGAAACAATGCAGTATTCATGACATAAATAGGTAGTCATTATGAGTAGACGCTTAACTTTTACGCGAAATATTCTTCACATACGTTATCGAAACGCCCTAGGGTAACAAAAAAAAAAGACGGCAAGCCTACGCGGTAAGCGCACCACAGTTACAGCGAAAACTAGAAGAGTGGCCTTTCAGAGGCTTTTCTGAACACTCATTGAGTAGCTGCTGATGCACACTTGCTGTGCACCCTACGCCATAAATCATAATTTTTCTGTAGTAAAAAGGCATTCACTGTGCCAGCTTCGTCATTTTTCGGAGATGTGTGGTATTTGCTGCAAACTTGCAAGCAATATTGCGTTTTTTTTTATCCTGTGGCTGACGAAGATGAAGAATTATGCCTCAAGGGGGTTTGTGCCTCAGCTAATAGGTAAACAAAAACAACCTTTTGTAATGGGGTAGAGCATTCCATGACCCACAAGTTACGCAATTCACATTGTGTGACAACTTGTTGTTGTTTGTTCTTCGAAAACACTTTATTAATCATATGAAAGCGATATTTGGGCACACGTTAAAAAGCCCTAGGTGATCGAAATTTCCGGAGCCCTCCACTACTGTGTTTCTCATAATCATATATTGTGGTTTCAGGGCGTTAAACCCCACATATCATCGCTCGGAAACGAAGAACCTAATTAAGAAGCGTCAAATCATGAAAGTGTCAAGTACAACAGACAAAATAGAACTGGCAGAGCTTTCTAAGTTGATTAATAGTCGTAAGGTATGCGATGTAAGAAGGTATAACATGGAGAGAATTGAACACGCTCTGAAAAACGGAGGAAGCGTCAAAGCAGTGAAGAAGAAACTTGGGATAGGCAAAAGTCGGATGTATGCACTAAGGGACAAAGAAGGCAAAATAACTACCAATATGGATAGGATAGTTAAAATAGCGGAGGAGTTTTACAGAGATCTGTACAGTAGCTGATACAACCACGACCTCAATACTATAAGAACTAGCAGTAACCCAGATGACACCCCACCAGTAATGATAGAAGAAGTCTAAAAACTTTGGAGAGCATGCAAAAAGGCAAAGCTGCTGGTGAGGATCAGGTGACATCAGATCTGCTGAAAGATGGAGGACAGATTGTGTTAGAAAAACTAGCCACCTTGTTTACGAGGTGTCTCCTTACGGGAAGAGTATCAGAGTCTTGGAAAAACGTGAACATCATCTTAATACATAAGAAAGGAGATGACAAGGACCTGAAGAATTACAGGCCAATCAGCTTGCTCTCTGTAGTATACAAGCTATTTACAAAGGTAATTGCTAACAGAGTAAAGAAAACATTAGAATTCAATCAACCAAAGGAACAAGCAGCATTTTGAACAGGCTACTCAACAATTTACCGCATCCATACTATTAATCAGGTAATAGAGAAATGCTCAGAGTATAACCAACCACTATACATAGCCTTCATATATTATAAAAAGGCGTTTGATTCAGTAGAAATATCAGTCGTCATGCAGACACTGCGGAATCAGGGCGTAGATGAAGTATATATAAACATTCTGGAAGAAATCTACAGGGTATTGACTGCTACCATAGTGCTTCATAAAGAAAGCAACAGAATACCAATCAAGAAGGGTGTAAGGCAGGGGGACACAATCTCTCCAATGCTATTTACCGCATGCTTACAGAAAGTTTTCAGAAGCCTAGAATGGGAACAGTTAGGGATAAGAGCTAATGGAGAATACCTTAGTAACCTGCGCTTCGCCGATGACATTGCATTGCTGATTAACTCAGGGGACAAATTGCAACTCATGATTACGATGTTAGACAAGGAGAGCAGAAAGGTGGGTCTTAAAATTAATCTGCAAAAAACAAAAGTAACGTACAACAACCTCGGAAAGGAGCAGCGCTTCGAGATAGGTAATAGTGCACTTGAATTTGTAAAAGACTATGTCTACTTAGGGCAGGTAATAACCGCAGAGCCGAACCACGAGATTGAAGTACCTAGAAGATTAAGAATGGGGTGGAGCACATTCGGCAAGCACTCTCAAACTATGACAGGTAGATTGCCACTATCCCTCAAGAGGAAGGTATATAACAGCTGTATCTTGCCGATACATAGCTATAGTATACGGAGCAGAAACCTGGAGACTTACAAAGAGGGTTCAGCTTAAATTGAGGACGACGCAGCGAGCAATGGAAAGAAAAATGGTAGTTGTAACTTTAAGAGACAAGAAGGGAGCAGAGTGGATTAGGGAACAAACGGGGGTTAAGGATATCATAGCTGAAATCAAGAAGAAGAAATGGACATGGGCAGGGCATGTAGCGCGTAGACAGGATAACCGCTGGTCATTAAGGGTAACTGACTGGATTCCCAGAGAAGGGAAGCGGGTTAGGGGGAGACAGAAGGTTAGGTGGCGAGATGAGATTAAGAAGTTTGCGGGTATAAATTGGCAGCAGCAAGCACAGGACCGGGTTAACTAGCGGAACATGGGAGAGGCCTTTGTCCTGCAGTGGACGTAGTCAGGCTGATGATGATGATGATGATCATCGCTCATATTAACGCGGTCCTTTTCCTGACATCAAGCTTGCCGAAGTCTAATTTGTAACTAGATTTCAAGCACCAGTGTGGATCTGTGGTAGAACACTGGGCTGGCACGCAGGAGACCCGGTTTCAAATCGTGTCCTTCGAGTGTTTCATTTACTTAGTTTTTATCTTATTTCGCTCAATAGTGGTTACGGACACCAGTGGCTTAGGCCGGCGGACAACTACGGCGCACGCGACCCTTGTGATTTCCTAACAGCTTTCGATGTAAAAAGTTAAAACCATTTCTCGACACAAAATATATGATAATTATATAATTTTGAACTTCCACTCAGAAATCGTTCTGAAGCGATTTTTCAACATCTTGAAAAAAATTACAAAATTGCCTCAGCCTCGTAAACAATCCCATCGTATTTAATGATCGTTGGAAAAGAAAAGGCACCCACGGTCATACGTCGGCCAAAAATGTGGAAACTGACTTATGAGAATTATTTTGCCCTTGGAACTCACTCGGACGCAGATTCACCAAAATATATTTTTCAGCCTGACTCACTCGAACTCAGATTCATTTTACAGTTTCACTGCTAGACTCACTCAGACTCAGACTCACCTAAATATTACTCTGATAGACTTACTGAGACTAAACCTCACGGCTCTATCGAAGTCTGAGTGAGCTGACCAACGCATTCGTTAGGCTTCTTCTAACATGCCGACAGTGTTCTTAGACACCAATATATTGCGTAACCGGTGCCCCGCCGCGGTGGTCTAGTGGCTAAGGTACTCGGCTGTTGACCCGCAGGTCGCGGGATCCAGTCCCGGCTGTGGCGGCTGCATTTTTGATGGAGTCGAAAATACTATAGGCCCGTGTTCTCACATTTGGGTGCACGTTAAAGAACCCCAGGTGGTCAAAAATTTCCGGAGTCCTCCACTACGGCGTCTCTGATAATCATATGGTGGTTTTGGGAGGTTAAATCCCACATATCAATCAAGTTTCCTTGTAGCGCACGTAAACAACAGGAAGAAATGAAGGCACATGTAACCCTGGAATGCATTCTCTGTCGGTCTACATGCGCCTTCATTTCTTCCTGTTGTTTACGTGTGCTACTAGGAAGCTTACTGAAGATGAGCTACCGATAAGCCCGCATCGCATGTCTCGCGAGAGAGGTCATTTCGACTTTATGACGTTTGTGTTAGAATCGTTACTATCAGCGGTGCTCAAATGTAAAGTGAGCATTACTGTTTGTGACATGGTGGTAGATCACCCCAGCATTTCACGCAATATACGAGTACATAATCCCTGGTGACTGTTGAAAAGAACCTGTACACAAGTTTCGAGCAAACATACATATCTCAACAATTTCGAAATGATTGTGTGTGTGGCAGTATTATTTTGTTTATCTTTTGAATATATTAGATAAGTAAGTACTCACGACAGTGAGATTCATGTAAAGTATCTAGTCAGGGCAAGCATACACCTGTCAAATCATTTAAATTGTTCGCAGATGCAGGCGGAGCTTGCTCGGTAATGTGTTGCAACGTATTCATTGCGCTTTACGATCCTAGTTTCATTTAGAATACTTTGCCTTATATATGTTTTAACCCTGGAATGCATGCCTGGTAATCACGTTAGTATCACTTAGGTCACACTCTTCGCACCCATATCTTGGTATACACGATGAAAACAACAATTTTCACGGTAAATCTTCCGTTCGAGTGGGAGTCTGCCCATCCTAAACTATATTAAGAAAAATATTTACACCTCGACAACTGGCACTAGCTATGAACTCTTTGACTTTGTGTCTTGAAGACATTGGCCTCACGCGATTGAGGCGTAATCACCAAAGTATCGCTAAAGATCGGGTACGCGGCTGGCGCAGAAAAAGGAGATAAGCAGCGTCGGAAAAGGCGCGTCCCATGGGAGAGTCCTTGCCGTGACATCACATCGCCACGACCGCAGGGACGCCAGTGTTCGTTAACAGGGGTAATAGGGCGGTAGCATATATAGGAACGTACGCAGAGTCTCACTAAGAAGCAAAGTGCCAACATTATGGTCTCTCGGTTTCCCCACAACGTACTGTGCAGCACAACGCGAAGAGGTGGATGGCCAGGGGTGAAGCGCTGCTCAAGAGCGTTCGTGCAAACCCGGAGCCCGCATGCTTCGTAAACGCGGCGCAGTACGGTCGATCAGCCAACTTCTCTGTCGTCGCAGTTGACCCCACATGTTGTGTTATTCACTCCGCATCTATAAGGAACGCCACTTCCGCTAAAGCGGAGCAGATAGCCACAGATCTCGTTCACATTGATGATTCTCGGCAACGCTTCTACACGGAATCACGAGCGGCGGTCCGAGATTTTGCATCTGGATCGGTATCGACAGAAGTAGTTCGCATCTTAGGTCATAGGAATATTTTGGAACACACCATCATGTGATTTCCGGCTCACCTCGCATAATATTTGGCCTCCATAGTCAACCAAAACGAGATAGCGCACGCCCGAGCACGCGAACTTACTCCCCGTGCTGGGCAGCCTGGGGGATCTTCACACTCCAAACCTAACGGTATTTAGGGATGTTCTTCTGACTTTCAACGAGGTGACTAAACATTACCAGCTGGACAGAAGGGTCTTCCCCTTTCCTCATATGAAACTTTGCAGGGCCCAGGCATCTACCTTCCACATTGTTCAAACCAGGTCGTATTCGAGTCTTCATTCGCAATGTTCATAGACTGTCGAGCCACCTAGCGAAATTCAGGAGCGTCCTCTCAAGGATGATCAGTAGGCAGAAGCTCCCAATGATTCCTTGTTCGGGCCGCAGTGTTAATGCATTGGCAAGAAACGAACACAAACCACTTTGTATCACATAAAAACAGCACCAATAACGAGAGACAAGAAAAGAAGGAGACAGACAGCGACACTGTCTGTCTCCTGCTTTTTTGACCCTCGTTATTGACGTTGTTTTTTATGTGAATCATGTCGTACCAACTCGCCCAGGCAACCACGTTAGCCACTTTGTACGTTTCGTGAATCAGTGAATATACCGGACCGTCCGTGATATACGATAAGTCTGATTAGTTCTTGCGAGACGCGAAGTTTCCGTGAAAAAAATGGGGAAGGGGACCCTTAAGCTTCGCCTTCAAGAGTTGAACAAAATAGCGAAATCCGGCCCCTAGTGCGCTCTTCAACCGCTAATAGCATACTTAATATGTTTCGTTACACACACACACACACACACACATACACGCACACACACACACACGCGCGCGCGCGCGCGCGCGCACTATAGATTGCACCAGTGCGCGCGCGCGAATGGTGGTACCTACAGGGTTTAGATCTGAAGCAAGAGTCGCATGGCCTCCAAGATACACGCCACGCGCTCGCCATCTGGAAGGCCATAAAGAGTCTCACAATGCCTCAAAAATAGCAGCACGTTATCTAGCGTTTGCTGCTTGCTTTATCAACGCCTCTGGAGATGCATGACATGTCTTCCACTAGATGGGCATAGTTGTCGATTTCTAGAGCTGTTTGAAAGTTATTGTGTGTTTTTAGCAGCGATGGCTACATTATCGCATCCTCTTTCGACATAGTTTAAGCTTCCCAAATGGGCATCGTTTTCGTCGTGACACCTGTCGAACAAAATGTGTTAAAGGGGTCCTGAAATACTTTTTCAAGTAACCATAGAATTAGTTCACTAGAAGAGCGTACTGGCTCATGAATTCAACACCGCAAAAATTTTTAAAATCCGTCAAGTGCGAGTGGAGTTAGAAAGGTTTGTCGCATGCTGCATTGCACTATCTCTTCTCACGTGCCGACGAAAGCGCTGGGAGCTAAGCGGGGAGGGGTGGCAGGGGCAAAGACACTACCGCGCCTCGAGACCTTGAGCACTTTTTTTCCTTCGAATGCGCGGCTCTGACAGAGTGATCGCGTGCGCACGCGTGGACACGTAGCGGCCTCCTACGGTGATCTCTGTAACTTGCTTTTTTGCTCACAGACGCACAGACAATTTTTCGCTCACAGTCAACAGGGACGACGTCAATTTCGAGATTTCTAAGACACAAGCTCTCTTACGCTATCGTGTTAATACGTGGCAACTCGCGCCTTAGATTGTCGCCCACAGACTACACATATCAGCTTCGCAAGATTTTCTGCAGCCATTTTGAATAGTTAAATGTTATCGTATGACCATTCCCGTTAAAACTCACCTTGTTTTACGTGCAGATAGGATTCATCACTGATTTTGTAGTGCATTAATCTTGTAACATTCATTTTACGCAGAAATTAGCACAGGCTCGCCATTTGCTCTTCCAAACTTTGGCCTGCGTTGCACCGCTTGTTTTTGTTTTTTTTACGTTCGTTCATAGAGGGCAGCACCCTGCAAGCGATTCCTCTCTTGCCAGATATTGGAGCGAAATGATCTCCGCACCCTCAGATAAACGTGGTGAGTGAGGCCGTGTAGGTGTGGTGCGTGGTGAATGACGCGCTGTTGGTGCCATTGAAGTCGTTCGGCGGTGAGAATTCCTCAGATTACTTCCAGCAGTGATTTTCAAAGAAACCGTCTTGACGTCGTGGATTTTTCACTGGACGTAGATAGTTGTCAACGCGCTGAGAGTGACCGCGACAATGAACGATCAGCTGCTAGCTCACAAGCAGAGTTGCACTTCACGTCCCGGTGTGAGTTAATGTTTTTTCACGCTCGCAAGTCACTTTGATTGTATTTATTGTATACTATCCTTCAGCGAGCCCAAAATAAAGCTTACTTTCTCTTGTGCATTGAATGTATCCCAATTACAGTGGATATTGAAAAGCGCCACATGCCGCCAACACGCTCAAGCTCGACCAGCGAAGCGAAATGGTTAGAGCAATCAAACGTGCATCTAGAACAACAGTCCACGCCAACTTCTCCTGTCATCACCGGTACCATCCGAACAACGTTGCTGTTCGACGAATTTTCACAGTTTCGATGTTGCGAAAAGCGTACGCGTGTCGATACGCTTGTTTCAATCGCGCTCATAGAACCTGCAACATCCGAGGGCAAAGCATTGCGCACTGTTAGTCTGATTATGGCTGTGACAAAAGCGCTATTAATGGGAAGTTAAATGCTTGTATTCCGTTTAAGAAGCAGCTGCATCATGTTTACCGCGAAAGTAATGACGATGGCGTATTATGTTTGCAAACTATCGCTATGTTAAACGTTCGGTCCTGTGCAGCTAGTGTCCTATATTACTGCGGCAGATCCGCTAGACAGGCTCGGCTGTAATGATCTCGGAGTGCCGTTCAGTTCATACGTGAATTATAGTTCGCGCCGTTTTCTGTACCACGCACATGATTACGCAAAACATCGTGGATACACCGTCGATCAACTGACACCACCACCCTTTGCACTGCGGCAAGAAATGAGGTAGCGAAAATTCAGCAGTTCCTATCGGTTGGGAAAGTACTTCGTATACATTCATTTGACGATCAAGAGTTCATCCGGTGATAGCTGCACAGAGAGTACGTCCATGCGTTCTATCTTTTCTCATGGAGTTCGCGACTTGATTATCTTTCTGCAGCCATCTTGGATTGCACGGAGCGGCACCTATAAGCCGTGGACATTGCGAATTCCTACAGCCAGTTCATTGAAGGCACTGGTCCAACATGCCCAGATTGTTGCGCCCCATCTACGTTAGACCAAATGCTCTGGCAGTGCCATTCATTACAAATTTCTCAGCGCATGATCGAAGGGGAATGGAGCTATGGGCTTAGGAGCTGAGAACTTGTATGTACATCTACCCAGGGATGTCCATAGGGCCGTCCACGACGCAGCGATGAGGCTCGGCCTACCCGTTCCGACGGGGGAATGGCCCGCTGCTCTACGGTACCTCCTGGAGACATCAGGACCTCAATAAAACGCCAAGCCTGCGCGGAAGGCGCAGCGCAGTCACAGCGAAAGCTAGAAGAGCGCCCTTTCAGAGCCTCTTCTAAGCACTCATTAGTTAACGACTGCAAGCACACTTGTTTAATACCCACTACGGCATTAATAATAAAAAATTTTGGGTAGTAGGCCGGCATTGGCTATGCTATTTTTCGTCATTCTTCTGAGAAGCGTGGTATCCGCTAAACACTTGGAAGGAATTTTGTGCTAATTGTTGATGCAGTGGCTGACGACTATGAGGAATTATGCCTGAAGTGGGTATTTTCTATAGTTAATAGTGGAACAAGAACAAGCTTTTGTAATGGGTTGGAGCATTGGACGACCGACTCGTTATGCTATTCGCATTGTGTGACGACTGGTTGTTCTTTCGCTCTTTTGAAACGTTTTTTTTTTTTTGAAGTCGTATTAGCGCGATTGCTTTTCCGACATCAAGTCTGCCTTAAGGCAAGTTTGCCATCAAGTCCCAAGCACCGGCGTGGCTCAGTGGTGGATTACTGAGCTGGCGCTGGGCAGACCCGGGTTCGAGCCCAACTGTGTCATTGGTACGAATATTTTTCTTATTTCGTGCGACAGTGATTACAAACATCGGCGGCGGACAACTAGGGCGCTGCGCAAGACCCGAGATACGATCCTATAACAACTTTCGCTGTAACAGTTTTCTGTCTGTCTGTCACTAACTCGAGCCAGCTAGACCGAATAAAAACACAAAAAAACAAATCTTGCAGACACGCACTGTCAGTCTTCACATGATATCAACCATCGTCGTGTGCGGTAATTACGACGTTTCGGGAGTGAAACCATTTCGGGTCACGAATTTCTACGTTGTCGGTTCTGTGTACACGGCCAAACAACGACAATGAATAATACAGAATAGCCGTGCCCCTTGGCGCCCTATCGTTGCACAACTTGACGCCCTGCTTGCTCTATCCTTTACTCCCAGCCGAAAACCACGTTTTTGCGTTTATATAGCTTACCATTCGCTGCAGCAAGCAGCGCCAATCGACACTGAAGCCAATGGGGCAGCGGTGCGCGGGCCAACACCGAAAAGCTTTTCCGGCGTCGTGCGGGAAGGAAGTGTGCTAAGTGCCAAGCGCAGCGCGAAATTGTCTTGAAGCGGTAACAGGGGAATATATATATATATATATATATATATATATATATATATATATATATATATATATAACACAGTTGGTCGACCGCTTATCGAACACTGCCTGGTCCTCCCGTGAGTAAAAGCGCGCCGTGCGAGCCGAGCGTCGTGCGAAGTGACCGTCAAACGGACCAAGGCACGCCGAGCAAATCCGTCCGCCCAGAAACAGCATCGTATATCGGCCCTGTCCCAGTCCTGGCCTCCGAGTTTCTGTTGAGCAGCAAAACGTCGTCGCATCGCAACGCTGGACTCGCCGGACTCGTCGGCAACGTAACGTGGTCGTCGCTTCCAGCGTTACACTGAAAATGCTCATGATGCTCCATTCATGTCCTCCTATGCAAATAACTCCCACGTTGCGCCAGTGCGCAGTTACGAATCAACATTCGGGCCGTTTGGAAGTAGTTTGAAAAACTACAATGACATATGCTTCCCCCCCCCCTTCGCCCTCTCTCTTTTTTTTCTCTGAGCCGCACTGGTTTCACATCTTTAGTATTAATTTTGTAGTGATAAAGCGCTAAACGTTCATTAGGTGATCTTAAGTGATTTATTTGAGAAGTGTGAAGAACATAATCGCCTTACCCACTTTAATTTCAACAATATAAAACATGAAAGTTCTTCTGTTGACAACAAGACTCCGGCCTGAGGGCCCCATGATTCGGCTATGAACATTGGCGTCCTTGTCTCAAACGGCACTGTACAACTCTGTCGCGCAACAAATGCCACTGCTCTTTGTAAAGAGACCGGCTCGTTGTTGCATTACCGCTCCTCCTATAAAACCCTATATAGAAGAGATTTCCTTTTACAAACAGACACAAAAGTCACGTGGAAAGGTTATTTCGCAAGAACACATAGGAAGAAAACCACAGCGGCAGTGCAATCTCAAGAGGCTGCGATGGTGAAATGCAGGGCAAGATGGGCCCGAATAGCACCCCTCGAAGGCCTTTCAAGAAAATACGCGAAGACCGCAGCGGGTGAAAATGAAACCTGAATGAGTGGACAAAATCCTTGAATGTTTACTCTGGAATATATCAGCTCCTGTGTGCTTTTATCGACGCGTACCTTTCTCTTCTGTAAACTTGAAAGTGACGCATATATAGAAACCGAGGAAATTCTCGAATCCATGTTTAAGTAGAACACGGTGCACGCGTTCATCGTGAAAACAAAAAATTTCGCACTGTGCTATGGATGTCGAAGGAACAATAACGCTCAGGTTTGGTTGTGATGGAGGATGAGCGAGTCTTTGGTTTTCACTGTCTGTCAGAATAGATCCGGGAATGTACTCTTGTTTTGATATGTTCACTGTTGATCGCGGCTTTGCGTGTCTTTTTTTTTATTTGAGACGCCCGCAAAACTAAGGTCGGGAACAGAGTGGGTGGACGAAACGAAAGAACACCCGGCTATAATGGAAGGATCAAGAATCTGAAATTTTTCTTTTTTTTTCGCTGATCGAAGTATCGGTGGAGGGAAGCATCGAGGGGCAATCATAGTGAGACAAATTCAATTACCGTACTGCGCAGGAGAGGTGCAATTCGAGAGCAAAAAGGATATTGGTATATTGTTTATGTGGGTGTGTGAGCAGATATAACAACTAAAAATAAAAAAAAAAATAGACGCCCCAGTTTATCGTTCATAATAAGAGAAAGCATAGTTGAGTGCGTATCATGATTTTGTAGGGCAGATCACCCGTGATTGATCAGCGTTAACAAAATGCAATCGTGTGGAGGCAATTAAGAGAAGTGCAGCGAATAATGACATACAGTTTATATTTTCTGGTGCATAGCCGCACTAACGTGACGCTAGTCAGGCGTAAGTTCTGAGATTGCTTGGAAAGACCTTAGCCTCGCAGTCGACATCAAGTAAGTTGAGTAAGCGACACAGTTCTTGGATGGTGTGACTCACAAATCGGCGTCCGACATCGTGGTGTAAACCTAACCCCGTCAGGCTGAAGAAACAAGCTCCTGTTCCTTACGTACCGAGTATAAGTGATACCTTATCATCACGCGTAACTTGAGTACAGGCCCACGTGCCTGTACGCAAGTTAAGACAGTGTGAGATGGACAAGCTACTCAAGTAAGCCTTTTCTAGTGCTGTGTACACGATTCCTTGTGCGTATAGCTAAGTGTTTATATCGGGAAACGAGAAACTTCAGGCAGTGCATGCGTCAGCGTCAAAGCAATGTCAAAAAGAAGAATGAGGCGTCTAATTCCCCGGGCGAGACTTCAGCTATGATTGACCTCACCCTTGAATGAATATACAAAATATCATCGGGAAAGAAAGAAACTGGAAGCTCGAAACACTCGAGATACAATCTACAAGACAGACACTGAACCACAATGATAGATACTTTCCTTCGTCACGTACTGTAATCTATATGGTAGGCATTACTACTTGTTTGGTCTCGTTGTGAACAAGGCATCCCGTATGAAAGCCGAAACGTCGTCCTCTTTTTCAGCTTTTAGTTTTTGGTCAGTGTACGTAGATTCCTTCATCAAGCGATGGCGTTGACAACAGCATGTTTAAGTAATCATAAACAAATGCCTGAATGAAGGAATAAGTCAAGACAGACGGCAATCAGAAGTAACGAGACTGTAACAAGGCTGTTTTGCGACATATATTTCTTCGCAGCACGTTTCAATTGCTAATGATGCGGAAAGCCTCTTGAACGTAGGAGACCGACGTCAGGTGTGTTCTCCCAAATATAATGGCAAAACGACATTTGTAGATTGACACTGACGAACCTTTGCAGAATTACCGACTCGAGCACGCTTTAGTTACACACGTCGACTGAAATTTTATTCAATGTACTTCTACTGTCTTGTTGTTTGATAGCTGAAATTTGGGGCGAAATTCTCCACCTTCTTGAAATTTATCATCATCATAATAAAATTTGTGATGGTATCATGACAAATTTTTATGATGAATTTCATGATGATTAATTTCTCGTTAAAATTTCCGAAGCCATATTGCGTATTGATGTTTTGGCGACAAACAATTGAAAAAATGGTAGATGTTCCACTCTTGCAGCGCAAGAAGGCGAAAGCCTAGCTGCACGTGGGTAACACATTCAGTAATACAACAGGTTTTGACTTTTTGCGACAAAAAATGAGCAACAGCGACAAGTAAACGCGCGGCACTGAGATTACTTCGTGAGCGCCACGTGGCTCGGGCGAGCTTCCATCGCTTACCTCGTCGCCTCCGACTGGCGCCTTCGCCACGACGCCCCAACTGCCGTCGCAATCGCCGCCCGTCGCCGCTCCAACTGTGACGTAAATGCACAGATCACGCACACTGAGCCTTTTTTAAAGACGATAGCCTTTCTTGAAGAACTTCGACGAAAAAGTTTTGGTCTGTTTGTCTGTACATTTGTCTGTTTGTCCGCTCTCAACGGTACCCTAAACGGCACTAAAGTGGCCAAACGATACTCCAAACGGCCGACCACTTCCACAGCGCCCACCAATATTGCTCAAGATTCAGCGTTGATTCTTGTGCGATAGTCAATTAAAAAGCAATGATTGCGCATACCTGAGGCACCATAACAGCACGTCAATATTCTGTATGTGTGCCTCTTACTAGAACAGGCGTACACAAGTAATTAAAAGGACCGTAGCGTTTATCACGTTGCGCTGACCAGGCAACGTTTGCACGAAAAGGCAAGTGTTTCCAACGCTTCACTAAGACGACAGGGTGGTGGCACCTGCCTGTCGCCTTGCGTTCTACACCTTACCACCTCCGAGGCGGGCGCGCAGGGCGCTCGCGCTTTGTTTTCCAAGATAACTGGCAGATAGTGCTCATGTCTCCTGTGTGACGTGACTTGATGCGCTCGTTCGCCTCCGCTGCACGCTCGAGGCACTCCAACGCAGCACCTTCCGAACACCATTTACCGATTTTCTTGCGCAGAACATCAAAAAAAAAAGTTTTGTTCACTCTATCCAGACGCAAGACTATCGCCTTTCAACGACATTTGCAGTGTAACATGCAGATACGGAGCCATTTTTTTTGCGCATAAACACCATTACCGCTGCGGCATAGCACCGAGAGAGAAGGGTGATGATGATGATGATGATGATGATGACATGTGGGGTTTAACGTCCCAAAACCACCAGATGATTATGAGAGACGCGGTAGTAAAGGGCTTTGGAAATTGCGACCACCTGGGGTTCTTTATAACGTGTACTCAAATCTGAGCACACGGGCCTACAGCATTTTTGCCTCCTTGGCAAATGCAGCCACCACAGCCGGGATCCGATCCCGTGACCAGCGGGTTAGCAGCCGAGTACCTTAGCCACTAGATCACCACGGCGGGGCACCGAGAGAGAAGGAAGTGGCTGCGCGCCGCGCTAAGCACTTTTTGCGACAATGTGTTTCTCGCGAGCTCTCTCAAGGTCACAGCCACAGACGGATGCATACAATGCATACAAGGCTTTCCTTTATGCATTATTTCACAGCGAAGCTCTTGAACCTCGAGGAACGACGTCGGGTGTCCGCAAAAAACCTCCGCACCATTGCCTAATAATAACCAAGCCACAGATGCGCACCTCCTGGGTTAATTTTGCATAGACACGCATGCGCCGACGGGAAGCCGCCGCCAAGCCACGCCCACGGACAATCCACGCAGCCTCCGTGCTAAGTTTGCCCGGCATGGCGCGAGCCGAGTACGAGCGATGAAAGGTCCACGCTTCTACCACGGGAGCCACCACTGCAGGTTCTCACGTTAGTTTCTGGAGCTGGAGTTTGGACATTTTTTCATGGTCTGCGATTCAAGTCTGCTCTGTCTACGCCGAAGAAACAATCGGCCAAGACGGCCACGTTTAACCCCTAAGATACAGCAGCCTCGCTGTTCCAAAGCTTTACGTGGCTAATGTAAACTTCTTACCTTTATTTTTGTCAGTACAGAGATGCCATGTGGGGCAGTCACGTCACGTATGCCTTCCTTTAAGACATGTCTGATGTAAATAAAATACAATTTGACGATTAAAACCAAAGCGTGGTGCATTCTTAGTTCGAACATATATCTCCTAATAATAAATATATCTTTGCTTTTACACCCCAAACTTGGATATGAATTATGAGAGACATCGTAGAATAGGGCTCCAGAAATTCTGACAATTTGGTGTTTTTTTAACGTGCACTGACATCGCACAAAACACAAGCCTCAACTATTTTCGTTCCGTCGTAATGTGACCACCACGACCGGGATCGAAGCCGCGACCCTTGGGTCAGCAGCCAAGCACCTTAGCCACTGTTCCAGCAAGCATACATCCCTTGAAACGAAGTATTCTTGAGCTACGTTTGTCTCGGTACTGAGGAGAGTTCACAGCCTCAAACTATTTGCAGCTTCATCTATATGGTGTCACACTATGGCATGCTTTAAGAATCTCTACAGTTAAGTTAATCAATTGTTTTTCCCCACTGCAAAGTTCGTCAACTTTACTGTCAATATGGCGCTCGGAACCAAACACCATCTTGAGAAGAGCACATCTAACGGTTCACGCCTTCCCACAGATTGGCTAGAAATGGGCGTGCGCACTCACTGGCACAATACTTTGCAGGGCCGCTTTTCTCAGTTTCTTGCGATGTGCCTAAATGTTTGGTGCAGGGCAGTGTTGACGGTAACACGTTGCTTTTTTCGGTAACTTAGTAACGTAGTCGTGACAATTTCGTAGTTTTAACGGGTAACGTACAGGGGTGAGCACAGTTATGGTGAACACAGGTGCGCGTGGCCGCGCTCCGTGGCGTAGCGCCAGTGTGCTGTTGCGGGCGTGCATCGAAGCGTAGCGACACATGCGCACACGGGAGCTGTTTTAAGTCGTCGGCTACATCATATAAGCGCGCCATTTTGTAGTAGCTAAGCGCCGGTCTCGCTTGTCTGTAGTACAGCAAGAGCGGCATGCTCGTGTGCGCCTGCGCCACTAGGATTCGATGCACGGCCGCGCCGGCTGCACTGGCGCTCCACACAGCGCTGCCACGCTGAGTCGTGTTCGCCCTAAGTGCTCACCGCTGTAATTACGTTAGAATTTTTCGGAAGCGTGTGGTGTAACATCACTCGTTACTTTTTTATCTTGTAGGTGCCCTTTCTCCAGAGCTCACTCCGACGAATTCTTTTGTAGCAGCGTCGGACAGCTGTCCACTTGCAGGCTTTGACAAATAAAGTGACGGTGAAATCACCTTTTTTTTTGGTAGAGATCGTGAATGGAATTACTAAAACAAGCCGACTTCATGTAAGAAGTTTTGGGCCATCGCCACACAAAGCTTAAAGAAAGCCGTGGAATCCACCATGACTAACTGTAAAAACATGCTTTTCATGAAATTGAACTGTAGCAGGCGGATTGCTGGCTCCTGCGCCCGTGTCAAAAAGACCCGAAAGGAAAGCGCATGGGCTGTTTTACTCCATACCACGTGCTGATTGTAACGCTTCGTACGTAGGGGGGGGGGGAGCAAAGAACTTAGATTGTATGCGGCAACATAAAAGTGCAAGTTCGAGTGAAAAAGAAGCGCACTCGCTGAGCATAGCGTTGTGAACGACCGTGCACTGCATCAACTCGCTCAAGTTCAGCTTGTAGAACTAGAGCACAATTTACAAGCGCCTTTTTGGGGAATCCTGGCCCATCCAGGCGACAGCCGATAACTTAACCGGTATACGGTTGCACTACCGATGGACAGCCTGCCAAAACAGAATTCTGCCCATCATTGCAATAGGCGTGACCCCATGGCAGGAAGAAAACACTTAAAAAAGAATGCGAGAGAGGCGCAAAAGGTCTAATTTTTACTTGTGAACAAAAAAAAAGCTTACATTTTTTCGCACTACCTTGGTTGGCTCGGTTTCTCACTATACCTTCTGCTTCAACTAAAGCCCATAATACTGCTGTCACACGAACACTACGGCTAACCTCAGTTACATGCAGCTACACGGCAGACATAACCACTGTTTACTAGCCGTGATTATAGGAAACCAGACACTTAGGCAGAATTTTTTTTTTCGAGAACGGGGCCACCTCTTTGACCTAAGTGGGGGCCGGGTAGGCAAACGGTCATTTGGCGCTATGTATGCTATGGCAAAAAATATTTCGGGTTTGGGGGGGGGGGGAGCAGTTTGATGTGCCACCCCAGGCAACGCCACTGTCGCAAACGGGTTATTCCACGAGAGATCAACGCGAATTCAAATATGAGATTTAAGATTTGATTGAACATTTAATATTTTATGAACATATCACCTAGTAGCCCGAAAAGGAACTGAGTTTCCCTTTTAACTGCATAATTTACGAGGCAAACGATATCGAACATATTCAACACGGAGGGACTAACTGTATCGCCAGTGGTTCTCGAAAGTTCATAATTATGTAACACACAAATATTACCAATACAAAGAAGACATACTGTGTACGAAATATATGCACAACAAAAAGTGAAGGAACAGTGTTGGAAACTTGTAGGGCGAAGAAAACCATTTTTGAAAATGCATAAATACAGGAAATTTATACTTGCTAAAAAATAGTTGCCACAATGTTGATAGGTGTTATCAACTTTGTTTTTAAAACAAGTTTTGCTTCTTTCTCTGTGCTCAACGGCTGCTACGTTTTTGGTCATTGAACTCCTGAGCCAGCGAGGCTGATCTTTAACACGCTCACATAAAATCTCGCGAATTTTTGTGGTAATTTTACAGAGAAAAGGGAAGGAAAAATGCCTATGCACAAATATTTTTCCGTGACTAGGCCATAAAGCATTTCCTGAGGGCGCTTTCAGAATGGGCCTTTTCTGCGTATGTTGTCCACGCATGCGAGCTGGCGTCATAAATTTTGGTGGACCAAACGAGATGACAGGAGTAAGACTGGAGTGGCCCAAGGAACATCTGGTGTCCCAAACGTGCAAATGTATAAGAGAAGAAAAAAAACAAGTGCCAGTGCAGGCCTCCGCGATTGCCTAGTGGCGCGCGGCGGGCAATTTCATAGGCCAAGGACCACCACTTTCGACTTCCGATTATGTCCACTGGAGGGGCGCGCTGTTCGGACCCGAAAAAAAAAACGATTACTGTAAACGTTTTGCGAGTTCAGTGATGCTTTCTTTGGGTGATTGAATGTGATATTGTGTGTATTGTCGCAAGAAGATAAATGGCTTCACAATGTACACAGTCACAAGCCATCACATGTAACCTCACAAGACACTTAAACCGCCTTAGTATTGCTAAGGTCCGGTACATTTGTACACATAATACTCACTGAATGAGCATATTGAATATAATTCTTGTTTTAGATTAGAAGCTTTCTGGGAAACATAAATATGAGATACAAAAATTTTTATTGTGACTTCTTGTGGCAAAGACACATTGATTAAAATTTATAATTGCGCAGTAATAGTAGAAGTAACGTCCGTTAATTTTTTTCGGTAATAGTAACGCGTTACATTTTAGTGTAGGTAACTTAGGGTAGTAACTCGTTCCTTTTTGTTGGAGTAACGAGTAACTTATTTAGTTTTTTTTTCAGTAACGTATACAACACTAGTGCAGGGCGTGCTTCAACTTGCCCGCAGCTTCGCGAATGACACAGACTGTTCTAAAAAACATTGTAGTTGCGACTCGTATGTCTGACTGCCTTCCAGATTGTACGCAAGCGTTTTGATAACACTGGAATGTACTGTGACGTATGTATGAAGTTCGATGCGTTTCGCCGCTGATGAGATTTCTATTACCGAATGCTGAGGCTATATATGGGTGTCCTGAGTGTGTCACTTCCTCTTTCTCTGGACGCAGTTTTGTGCGCTAAAATGCTAGATTTTTAATTGATGGCGTTATACGTGATTTACCGTCACAACCACGAGAGAATAATAATAATATCGGTAATAATATCTGTCATTTTACGTCAAAATCTACGATAGAATTGCGAGGGATGTCAAGGTTGAGGGCTCCGGAAATTCGGATCATCTGGTGTTCTTTAAAGTGAACTAATATAACACAGAACACGGACCGCTACCGTTTAACCTCCATGAAAATGCGACCTCTATGGCCACGTAAAAATATAAACAAAATCTAAGTAAATAAAAAACTTAAAATCCTATAATCTAACAGGCCATTTAATTAAGCGATCGCTGTGCGTGTGATCCGTGTTATGTATGCTTAACTTTTAGGCATGACGCTTCTCTTTTCTCGATCATTACGCACAAGAACAATTTCTTGGAACCAATCGATCAATGAGCGTATAGAAGAATACATGCTCATAACTTTCACGTTTGCGTCTAATAACTGTGACACGACAGTGAGAAGAAACAACGCCGCCTTTATTAAGCTATATAGCTGTAAATGGTTTCTCCCGCTTCATTATACGTGAACCCCTAAGTGCTAATATTAAATGCTACTTATAGCGATATCTGCTCGTTGTATCTTCTGCTCTCACTGAAGAAAAAAAAAGAAAAAGGAACGTTCGCAACGTGAGCCAATTTTAAAGTTACAGCGCTTTCTTTTTTCTTCTTTTTTTCTACTGCCTGACTACGCTCTGTGCTGGCTCTATAATCCTGTTACTGCTGAGTCATGCGTTTCAGTGCGCCATTTGTCCGGAATGGCTTGCTCCAAGAGTACTTGTGAAAGTCCGTGGACGGACCCCTGAATCTGACTAACTTAATAATTCTAATGCACCTTCTTTTTATATATGCAAGCATGTGTTCTCGGAAACTACTCGCTCTTCAACGCTCTTAAGGAAAGGAGTCTTTTAATCAAATGAAGGCTACATGTAAATAAACGAAACAAGCTCATCAGGTTTCCCCTCTAGAATATTGCCGGCAAAATGCTCTTACAAGGGCTAATTTGGCTAGCATATAAGAGCTCTATGTAAATCCGCCGAATAACAGCATTCTTGTTTGTAGTTTCCTGGTTGAGAGATGTGTGCGTAAGGAGTGAATCTGCTCATATACTTGTTGTTTAAGCCTGACTCTGCATTGAGGATTTCGCTACGCCAGTCAATACTTTTCTTTCTCGCGGTGCAAATATCAGGCCTGGTAGCCTCTGGCCATTTGCGGCAATTGTCTCAGTCACTTTGTGGTACGCCTAAAGAAACATATATGCGGGAATGATTACAGGTAAATGGCAGCTAGCATAGCTTCTAACCCTCTTTATCTCTTTTTCTTGTTTCCTTCAATAAGCGTTTTTCCATTCCATAGTCCTGAACAAAAATGAATGCCTCCGGGTCTTCTCGACGAAAGCGTTCAATTGTGCCTTCACTTCCTTTACTCTATTCAAGCATCACGAAATTCAACTTGCAAACACTACGCACGTCCTTTGCATAAACCACTCTTTGGAAACTTGAGCAGGCACGAAAATACCAATTATATAGCTTATAGCTTATATGTGCGCAGATATTGAAGTAGCTGTGCGTCTAAACTGTCGTTCTTATTTTTGTATTGTCAATGAGCCAACCATAGAAAAAACACACGAATGCAATACAACCTATGTGAATATGTTTTATGGACATATCATATGAGCCATAGTGGTCCTCCTTCACTATAAGCATAAGGCCGTGCACTGCTAACATCCACTGAATGTTCATAATTGGAGAAGCGGGATAAAAAATTGTACCTTGCTTTTAAGATCTGAGGTCGCGAATTCAGATGACTGCTGTTCATTAGGTGCGTTTTCCCACAAAGCAGCCGACTTCGCACATGATATGTGCCAAATCGGGGTTGAATAAATTATTCTCTTACGAACAATTTTAGGGAAAGGCGTTTTTGTGAATACTGGCCCTGAAGTCCCCATGAGCTATCGTAGTCTTTGAAGTCCACTGAAGTCCCTGTGAGGTATCCTCCAACGCCCGAACTAAATGTTTCCCAACCATCGTGAGGTCACTGTGCCAAGGAATGAGACCTCTGCGGGACAGTATTCTTACAGATGTCGACTAATGGCCGACGTAACTAGCCCGGATACTTGGGTTGGTCGATCGTTTGATAAGTGACTGCTATATCAACATGCAAAGGGCTTGACATTTTATGTGTGCATGCCCTCCTTTGCCACATACATATTTACCCACAAATATTATTATCTAGGATTTCGTGGGAGGCGAAGCTCACCCTCGAGGACCTTGAAGACCAACAACACGTCGCCAGTGCCAAGAGGGCAGTAGAAGCCAGAGGGTTCCTGGACTAAGGAGCCCTCCCACCTCAGGGTGACACCGGGCATTGCTCAGGGCACTGTTTCAAGATTAACGTTTACTTCTTTCTCTCTCGCTCTCTCTCTCTCTCTCTCTCTAGGGTTTGACGCGCCAAAACCATGATACGACTGTGAGGCAAGCCGTGGTGAAGTACTCTTTCAACGCGCCCTGACACCGCACAGTAAACGGGCCTCTACACTTTTGCCTCCATTTAATGCGACTGCCGCAGCCGGCATCGAGCCCGCGACCTTCGTGTCGGCAGCCGATAACCGTAAGCTATACACCACTGCGACGGACATTCGCTTAATAGAAAAAGAAAAGTCCCACGCAATACGTTTATGCTTGAGCTAATAAAGCAGTTACATTGCGCACTGAATTCTGTAAGCGGTCTCCGAAACCTTATCAGGAACTTATCGAGAATTTCACGTCTTCAAAGTCGTTTAGTTTGCGGACGCTAGTTGGCGTAGACACTGTTTAACTAATTTCCAAAGAGGATCACCTAAATAAAGTATCACTGCCACTAGAAAGCCACAGGAAATTACTACTAGTACAACACCATTCACCGAAGTTAAGTGGTCCAGCAGCTATTGACCCATTCACCCGTTACCGTGACTGCAGAGGTTAGGGTGCATGAGATGGCGCCGCGTACACACGCCTCTCGGACGTCGTCCAGCACTGCACTGTAAGATTTGAAAGAGCAATAACAGACAGCTTAGAAAAAAAAATCATTGAGGGAGTCTGAACCCAATTGTTACTAAACGTGGGCGAGGTTACTATATAATGAGCCCCATCTGCAGACTTCAAATAAGCTTATTTCTCCCCCTTTTCTTGTGCATTATTTTGTTTTACACATCTTCTTAGTTATTTTCAGGTGACATATGTATATTAGCCACGGGCAACTTGGACACAACTTATCTTACTTTCTTTGAGTGACTTTGAATATGTAGATCCGAGCCCAAGATCGATATTTGCGATTCCTAACCCCTTGCACGCAAGAATAACGCGTCAGCAAAAACTTTGTCCTTTTATGTCCCTATACATGCTTCTCGGCGTGTATGTGTTCGTCTAGCACCGTCATGTGTGTATGTGCACACGCGTTTGCATTTTTTCGCTCACTTTTGTATGAATACGGTTGCAACCGTATAATGTATACCCGTGTATACGTGCTCCGACTTACCACTTAACTCACCATGTATAATGCGTCAGCGAACCAGTCGCGCTCTGCAGGTATAGTGAAAACCAGTATAAGTGTGGCTGAAAAACGTCACCGTGGTAAGAAAAAAATTGTACACAATGCCAGCTGTGCGCTTTGTATCAACTGTTCACACGCGTCAATATCTCTTTTGTTTCCATTACTTGAAATCGTTTGCATTGTTATCGCATTGTACTTACGCCCTAAACGAACGTAAATGCACGAAACTTACGTGAGAATTTGGCCGCTTAGAAATGAGACAGTGACGCTTTCTATGCTTCTACTCAGCGCAGGCAATGTTCAGGTCATGCGACACTCTCTACGCTTAATATATTTTGTTACTGAGCCTGAATCTGAGTTGCGGATAGTAGCATAGCGAAACAGTTAGGGTGAGAAACTGCTTTTGTTTAGTGAGTTCTGTCTATACCTGCTTCTAGCAATGTTGATCTCTTAACTTTCGACGCGCGTCTGTAATTACTCAACTACAGATAACGTGGAAGAGCAGCATGTCTACTCATAGTTTGTATATCTCAAGCAGTCAAAAGGTAAGCGGTGATGACCAGCACAAACTCACTTTATTCTTTGTTTGGAAAAGCGATGCAAAGTCAAAGTATCCGTGTTCCAGTCTGGTACGTGCACTCTGGTAAGTTGTGCTACGTGTTCGTTGAGTATGGCACCCACTTTTGTGCGTCATTTCATCTATCATCACACTCACATACATGCTGGGCGTGTCACCAGGCTGACCAATCCAGTTTCTCCAAAAAACCGATCTTGTTTTCGTCTGTATAGTTCTTTGCTGAGAAAAAAAATAACAGCGTATCATCGGAGTGAATGATGGCGAGTGGGGTGAAGCGTCCGTCCATACTCCTGTCTGTCCTTTCATCCGTCTGTCCGTCCATCTGTCGGTCCGTTCTTCCGTCAACCCGTCCGTCCATCCATGCGTTCATCTGTTTGTCCACTACTTTCGGTTACGCTTGACGCTGGACAAGGTTAGACTAACAAAAGCTTCTCCCCTAAAACAAAAATAAACGCTACATGGAATCTGTGCTATCATCTTCGGTGCTTTTGTTTTATTTTGTACGCGTGTCGTTCGTTCTCATCCCCTTTTAAAAACGTTTTCCATGGTATATGTCCATTATAAAGCTGATGTACTGAATCGACTGTTTGAAACCTAGAAACTGTTAAAGAGCTGCATATTCTGAGCCGGGAAGGGAAAAGAAAGATACGCATTCGACTATGACATTACGATGAAAACATTACGATGAAAAAATATACGTTAAATGCGGCAACAATCCTGTACAGATTAATGTATAGCTATGACACAAAGGCTACAAAGCTGTGGTGCTGTATTGTAATGATTTAACAGCTGAGCACAGCAACAGTCACGTGACTCGCACTCTCGCATATCCACGCAGACCTCTAACAGCGTCTATGCGTGCGTGCCCGCGAAATACAAACTGAGTACACCGTCAAAGGAGGAACCACGATAAACTACCAGCACATCTTAACCGATGAGACTGCACCAGCAGTGCAGATTTAATTAGCTTTCGGGCCAGCGAGGAGTGAGCAAGAAACTAAGTTTGTTTCCAATAATGTCCGAACGCGGCAGCAACCTTTCTTTCCTACTTTTGCCTTCTTGGCGACTCGCATGTCTTTTGTTTCGCGGAGCTCTTTGTCCTCTCTAGGCAAAGTTCAGCAGCGCAAATGGACCATCCAACTGTGTCTGAGTATATACATATATATGGTCGCATAGCTTCCCTCTTTTTCCTCAACCATTTGTTTTTGCCATAATTTATTGCTGCTTTCCCACGGAAGTCACCAGGGGCTGTTAAACATGAGCGTAGCGACGCATTGAAAAGAATAAGGGAAAGAAGCAGACAGCATTCGCAAATAATATAGCAACACAAAATACAACGAACGGCGTTTGCACGGAGAGTGCAGAATGCAAGCCTCTGAGGTTGGCGGGCGAGGCCTATGTCGGCAGTTATATGATATACCACCAGCGAAGTGGACTTCACTTGCCGCAGGAACCAAGTGCAAGGTTCTTGCAAGCTTGTATACCCGTAGATACTAGCCGTCGTGGGTCAATTCTTGGGTTCTATGGATCGCATCAGACAACTAGCGTACTAATGCCAGCTTGTAATAGCGGATAACCAGTGCAGACTTTATGCCATGCACTAAGTCGGCAAGCTGTTGCGGCGATGTCGTTGTTTATTTGTTTATTTTACTTCATCGTGAACCTTGAAATCCTTTCAGCGATGGTTTGTCAGTTAAATCTTAGAATGTTTAAGGAAATCGCTTCCTTTTTTCCGGTCATGTCCACTAACATAAGAGACGTGTTCTTATAGACTGTATAACTTATGATGCTCCGTGTGCGCGACATGCGAGAGGGTGTGCTGCTTATGCAGTCGTCCATAAACATACCTTTGTACGGCCACTAACAGCTTCCCGAGAATTTATTATTTATTTATTTGTTTGTTTGTTTGTTTATACTGTTAGCCAAAAGGCCAATGAAGTATGGAGTACTAAAATACACTTCAGACATCATTCACACTTCACACGTTGTACACATCGTTCGACGTATGTAATCAATAGAAAAGCAAGTGAGCATACAATCTATTCTTAACTTAGCAAGCAATGTCACGAAATGGAAAACTTGCCCGGTATAACATTTTACACTTCATTTTTTTTTCCTTTCTCATTACACATCACTCTCGACGGGCCCAATTTCGTTGTCACCGCGGATGGAGTGGCAATCATACCACATGTGAAGGTCGAGAAAAAACAGTAGTTGAAGAAAGTCGTTTTATGATCCTGGGCCGAAATTGCTTTCGCTGAGGGAATGTAGCGTCGAAATCAAAGCCAATCACGTTTCGGGTTTCTGTTAAACCTCCGAAACGAAGCAAAACATCGAGTACTTTCCCTGCGCTCTGCGGGGAGTTTGCTCAGGCCATAACTATTTTTTTTTTCATCCTGTCGACATATAGTTTTCAGGGGTCAACTGTACTATGCGATTTACAAGGAGGTACAAGAGGCACTCTGTAAACCAATGAAATATTCTAAGTAAATGTCATTCAATGTCATATTTTTTTTGCTCTCTAAATTTACATGAACAATTTCAAACTTTGAAACAAATGTAAAACTAGCTTTATTTGATGAGAACAATACTCATGATATAGTGAAAACGAAGTGGCTGATGCGTATGCTGGCTCGCTTTACTCTGATTTAATGCTGTTACGAGCTTCACAGTTCCGCAGTGAAATGTCGCTCTATAGAGTTGTGCACTACAAGAACTTGTTTTTTGGATTCGCTCATTCTTTATCATGACTCCTGCACGGCCAGTACTCGCACAAAATCTCGTCCGCCCGTGAAGAACGAGATGATCGCAAGTGTCGGTTTGTAAGACAAGATAGAGAAACCGTTCTTACCTGGGGATAGTGTCGTAGCACAAGGTCTTTGGCAGCTTCAGCAAAAGACTATCACGCAGTTAACAAGCCCTGAACGATCTGAAATACGCTATGTATACGATGGAAAAACCATCGAAAGGATATTCCGCCTTGTCCGCAAAGTTTAGGAATGGTTAAAGTATGATTGGCGGCTGTGAATTCGTCGTCACAAACGCTTGTTATCTCGAGGCCCGTTCTCCTCGGGCTCGCTGTTCGAGGAGATATCTCCCAAGCACCCGCCCACCAATGCCTGGGCCGTGGTCAGACTGTGCGAATGTGACGACAGTTCATTCGTGCCAGCACCTTCTATGCAAAAGGCATACGGCTCAATATTACCAGTGGAATTGTTGAAGCAAACATTTTATAGGCATGTTCTGCAGCTGTTC
Organism: Rhipicephalus annulatus; assembly: GCA_013436015.1. Classification (NCBI taxonomy): domain Eukaryota; kingdom Metazoa; phylum Arthropoda; class Arachnida; order Ixodida; family Ixodidae; genus Rhipicephalus; species Rhipicephalus annulatus. Next base: position 110,368 of record WOVY01002348.1, read on the forward strand.
ACCAACTACTGTCGAGCACTGTCGAGCGGTTTAGCGTACTCAAGCAGCTTCAATCAAAGCCGGCGCACACCACTTCAGGATCATGCTTGGCATCTTGCAGGAAAAACAGCGCTGTGAAGAAAGCTTGCACAACTAGCTAAGCTGCTAGAGGTGGCTACGAGACTACGTGTGCTACAGTCCTACTACGAGTCGTGATAGTAAATAGGCACAGTCGCGTACCGTTGAGAGACCCAGGTGCCGCTCAGGTCGGGTTCAGAGGGCGATGTTTCGGCGTGCCAGTTGCGAGCGAAGTCCCTGGCCCAGCGCAAGCAGCGGGCGCTGCCGTCCTCGCCCTTGGCGATAGCGCGGCCCGGGAATCCTGCGTCAGCCACATGCAAAAATAAGCCGTCAAAATGAAGTCCCGGCCGCTGGTTCCGCGCACGTGCAACAAAACTCGTCCCCAGAACAAGATGACCACTTACAACCGTGACTCTTCTCTTCTGCACCGCATGAAGCCGGGGCAGGTGTCTACAGGCCCCAAATACTTGCTAGGTACTTATACGTAAAATCATATTCGCATGCGTAAATAAGTGCCACCATTTAAAAAATAATATGTACTCACTACCAGTTTCAGTGGGTTTCAAAGTCAAAGAATGACCTTTCAGCCACGCACTGAGCGCACTATAAGAAACCTATCGATTCAGTATATATTCAAGCAACAATCTGTTGTTGTTTCTGTTGTGAGATGAGGCGTCTACCCACTACCTACAAGCTTGAGTGACTATGTAAATGAGATATAGTTGATATAGTACCTAAAATATTCGCTTTACGGAAGCATGGTGGTGTTTCAGGGATTCTACGATCACACTTCGAAGCGGATCATGCAATGATGTGGGCTCGGCAGTCGTGGGCTCGGCAGTCTGGAATTGCAATAGCCCGAAAAAGAGAAACTCGCTTCTGTTCAAAGCAGCAATACAGATAAACGGGACTATTGTGCAATTCGATCAGTTTGTACCTTGTTTGATTATGATTATCATTGTTGACTTGTTACTTTCGCTGATGTTTTCTTAGGTAGGCTGCTTACAAAAATAGTTGATTTATTATTAGTATGCTACTTCCGTTACATCTGGGAGCAAATAGAAGCAGAAAAATCAACCGTAAAAACCAAAAAGGAAGGGGCTATGACCTAAGAACTCCCCTGTGTCACCGAGGAGCAAAACTTTGCAAATTTGATTTCAAGGCACCGTTCTTTTTATGTTGGTCGTGCTCTGTTACTAAGCCCTGTCGAAGACTCACGTGATTGAATTTTCGATCGCAAACAGCGTTTATACGTGCCACGAAATGAAAATCGCTTTCAAATGCGCTAGAGCCGTGTGCGCAATTGTCATTCCGTATCGCGGCTTCGATTTCTCACCAGTCAGATACCGCGTGGGAGAGTTCTCACGGATCACGTCACCGAGCGCTACAAACAACGTTTCACGACTGCAATATCCCCGACAGCGTGTATATAGGGCAGTCGTGCCACATGCGCTCTGCAGCACTCGAAATTTCATGTTTCTTCCAACAACCTCGCAGCTGCCGGTGTAAACCACCGCACGTGAATCCACGAAACCTCGTTTTCGCTAGATCTTCCCGTAAGTGTATGAGCACAGTCAGTAAAGCGACAGTTTTCATTCTCCGGATATGGGTGTACACCTTGTTTCTATAGTAACAGCGACGACCACGTTCATTTCACCCCGGTTAGTGCACATAGGCCTCCATCGCCGTTAAAAGGCTGGAGCCGAGACTTTATAGCGATGACTTTTCCTCGATTAAATGTTACCCTTATGAACAACCTCTCACGATGAACTTTTTTCTTTGAAAACGTAGGCCTAATTTCGCTTTCGCAGCTGACGAAGTGCGAAAAGCGTGAGAAGGAAGATAATAAAACGCTATACGCTGTACAAAATCACGACACAGATTTGTCAATACAAATCTCATTGGACGCCCTGTTCTACGCGAATATTTACGCTTCTCGGAGATGCCAAAGTGGTTCGTCTTGAGTCGACCAATTCGCAGCGTAATTTTATCTACTGGTGTCACAAGTTTTCCCAGAGGGAACACCGCCACGAGCTTGATGCAATAATTTATTTAAGCTTTATACTGGGTAGTAAAGACAACAGTTAAAATCAACAACACAGCGCGCCAGTGCCCTAGGAAGCCGCCAATTTACAGACAAGCAAAATAGCTAAAATTGATTTGTGAGGAGCACGGTAAAAAAACTCATCTCATATTTGGATCTCTAAAGTTTCTGCGTGTTGAAAAATGACCCGTAATCAATTTGGGAAGTGTATTTTACGACGCGACAGTGGGCTTGACAGAGACGTTTCTTTAAAGCCCACAAAGAATAGCAAGAGATAGGAAAGAGATGAAAAAAAAGAATGAAAGAAATAGAGTAACAAACCGGACTCTGGCGAGTCACTCACACTGGCATCGTTCGTATATTCGCACATTAGGACGTGTAACAGAAAGCGCAAGAAAGAATCATATAGCTGGTGCAAAAAAAAGCAATTGAAATAAAGAAGAGACACACACGAATTGGTTTGTTGTGCATGCACTTCCATCTAGTATTTATAATAAAATGACCACGTTTAAAAACAGAACTACCTTCGCAACCCTCATATTTACAGTAGGGCGTTTAAAACCCTCAAAAAAAAGGAGAAAGACGTTATATGGTGAAAGCTAAAATGCAGCAGCGTATATTATTCTGGTATAATACGGCAAACAGAGCAGATAAGTGCTCTTACTTTCAGCGAGGAATGAAGAAAGAAGATACAGATAGGTTTAGGCAGACGTCATTTAGCAGCTTTAGAAATGCGGGCACTCTGTGTCAATGTTCTCCCCGGGTTGGTCCCCCAGCACCGCCGCCACCTTACCCTTTCTGAGGAAGTGCCTCGTCAAATATGCAAGGCCCGGAAAGCGGCTCCACAAAACGCTGGGGCTGCCTGGGCACGTGAGTGCTGCTTTGAAGCTCCCGCTGAAAAATTGTACCTGAATGAACCCCCCTCTCCGACCCGGGTGAGCGAAGCGTCCCGAAACTTTCAGCTTAATCGGCTCGCCCGTCGCTCCACTTTCTCCCGTCGGGTGGGAAACGAGCGGCGCCCTCCCGAACGGCCAAAACGAAAGGAAGAGGGGGCGAAAACTCGAGCCCGCCAACGGGCCGGCCGCGATGCTCTTCCGCCGACAGCCAGGGCAGGGCTGTGCAGCGAAGGGCCAAAAGCAGGCGCAAAAGTTTTCGCGCAGAGGGGATGAGAGGGATAAAGGGCGGCCCGCTCAATAAGGGGTCATGCACGACGGTTTCGCTTATTAGCGGTCGCCAATCGACCTCGACAGTTAATCAATTTGCGGCCTGCGCTTCGATAAGCGCGAAGCCCGGGCCGTGCGCCTTATCAGAACGGGTAAATTTGGACAGCGGGCTAAGTGAAATGCGCGGCCCCTGACTGCGAATAGGAAGGGTAAAAAAAAAGAAAGTCCCCTAACGCCACTGTGCTTTTGGTCGGCATCATTCGCCCCGTCCTTTCATTGCACTGTTCATTAAGTGAGGCGTCCGAAAAGTGGAGCTTGCTTTTCCGCACAGCACTTCTTTTTCTTCTCTTTTTTTCTAATCTATCGCGTTTCTCAATGGCCGAGGCATATTCTCTGTTGAAGACGTAAACGTTATGGGTGGTGCAAATGAATACTACAATAGTGCGACGTTGGCTACATAGAAGGTAAATTGGGTGTAGTATTCACGTTGCGTAAATACCCAGTCAATGAATTGTGTCTCGCATATGTCATGTCCGTTGTTCTCAATTCTTATTAGAGAGCACCCATGCGGAAATTATAATGTGTACAATATTGTCAGTGCTTTACGCTGGTAATAAATACACACCAGGCCTCGTATCGATTGATTTACCTTGACAGTGGAGAGAACTTTATCAAAAAGTCTTGACGACTCACGTCGCGCCTTCTCTCTCTTTCTTTTCAGATAATAAGGCTGAGATCGCGCTTAAATCTTGGCGCGTACAGAGAGAGAATAAACTTTATTTGAGAAAGCGCACTGTGCGCCCAATGTGGGCGGCCTCCTTACTCCAGGTAGCTGCGGGCCTCCGCCATCTCCCGCGCCCGTAGTATATAGAAATATATGTGAAAATTTTCACGCAGCCGGATCATGTGGGGCAATATAACAATAATTTGGAGAGGTTCTTTGTTTTTTGTAGGTATCGCCCTGTTAAAGACATCATTTTTCAACTCGACGACAGGTCTTTCACTGAATGAAAGACCTTGGAAGCCTGGCCTCACAGCACATCATCCCGGAAAGCCTCACGAACCTTCCCAAAATTCGATACGCTGCACTGTGCGTGTGTTGTGAAAGGCGTTTCTCTCTCTCTCTCTCTCTCTTTATCTCTCTCTCTCTCTTTTATTTCCTTATTCACATCTCTTCACGAGTAAGGCAGTGAACAGGACGTAGTCTAGTTAACCTTCCCGACTTCCCTGTATTCATTCTCTTTATCTCTTTCTCTCACATTGATTTTTTTCGATTATTACCTGCTTATTTCATGAGTCATAATAGCAATGTTCACTATAGCACTGTTCTCAATTGCATTTTGCATGCGCACGGCAGCTATTTTTTCTGCTGCTGCTGCAAATTTACCTGCAGAAAAAAAAACAATGGAAAACAACCATTGTATTCAAGTATGCAGTTATTTAAGCGTTTTCTTTATGATTCTTTTATTTTATATCTGTTCTATGTGGCGTTACCTAATCATTTGTGTTCACAAGACGTGCAATAAGCAGTTATATCCAAGAGGCAATTCTTTTTATATTATTCAAATTGTAAATAATTTTATGCTTCTTTCTACAATCCTCAATATAACTAAGAGCTCGTCTGCGTGGATATTGTTACCCATTCTTGTTTATTATATTTCTATGTAACCAAGTTTTATTAACAAAGCTTCACGGGCATACTTTCACAAGAATGTTGGCCGAGAGATTCGTCACAACCCAATAAACCGAGGTTGCGAAGTGGCACGTAGGGGTATAGCAGCCAGACAATCGACTGTTTGTCTCTCTTATGTCACTTGTAGCACCAAAAAATATACGTTCAAAGAACACCACAATGAAAATCACAAGTATATTGGTCCATTTTACGAATTCACTGCAGTGATCATGAATGACAATGGTTAACGGCTTCGTACTTTATCACATCGGCATACGCTAAGGATATCTGCTTAGCGAGGCAGCTAACGCTGTCGCGTCCATTACTAGGCATCGCACATGACATGTATGTACAGACGTTTCCGCTTTAGCACCCCAACTGTGGCGTACATGTTGTACTTCCATGTTCTTTCTTTATTGTATCATCAGTGTATTCCAGGAGGAACTGAAATATTCATAAACGTGAATTCCAGCCACTTCTAATGTTGCGCATATTATTGCCCAACAGAAAGAAGCATTCAGGAAGGAAGAGCTTTGAGAATTAGGCCCCAGATTTATTCTCGAATTTTCTCTCTTTATTCCGCTGCGAGATTAGCAGTACAACTGTAAGGTGTTTTGCTGCTAATCTCTAGAAGGCAGATTCGATTTTCGGCCACGTTGGCCACATTACTGCCAATGTACATTATAGATTTACGAACAACTTTAGGAAACCAAGGTGGTCAAAGGTAATCCGGGATTTCGCGCTACGTAGTTGTATCGTATATATGGCCGGAAAAAACTCAATAGGCCAACCTGAAGATCACCTACCACAAGAAAAAGTTTACAGAATGCTATGTGCTTGTAAGGTGTGTTGGCGGTATGAAACGGCACAGCGAAGCAGTCGCAACCGTTGCCATTGTCGAAAGTTTTGAACGACACTGTTTCTCATCGATGATTACTAAACCGAATAAAGCGATGGGTAGAGCGGACTTACTGGTAATGGGGAGGGGCATTATTGTAAAGGACAATTACGATTAGCGGGATTCCCACCACCGTGTGGGTTACTGCCATATTAACGACTTGCTTGTGTGTGAGCGAGCCGACTGACTGCAGCTGCCCGCGAAGCACGCACTGTTCATAACAGAAGTGGCAAAGTCTTCACGGCTGAGAGAAAATCAGTCTTGATAACTAAATTGTCATGAAGAAAAGGAGTTCTGATAAGGAAGCGTGTGAGCAAATAATGGCGAAGTGCTCAAATCAGACACTGAAAAGACCCAACGATGGCGATTGGCGCTCTCATTATCGTATTTGGTACCACAATAACGTAAGCTTGCGTAAATTTTTCGGCACTCGACAAACACTTCCCCTTCAAGCAATCCATATTATTGGCGGCACTGCCTTTTCGTTGATATGACCATCATTTGCCATATTAAAACATTCGGTTGCTACTGCTATTAGCGTTACAGTACAGGCCTGCCTTATTTCAACCTCTCTCGATGGCTCAGAAATGGTTAGAACCTACTACTGGCCACATAACCACGGATGACGCATTCCGATGTGAAAGGAGGGCTAAACGCCGTTTACGTAAATTTCGTTTAGCGTTCATAAAAACACGTTAATAGCAATCACTTCGTATGCTTCAGCTACTACGTCGTTAATGCCAGAACTGTTGCTTTCGTACGTAAAAATAGTTTTGATTGTTAAAATTTTAGAGGAGGACCCACTTAATGTCATATTGTTTCGCTCTGTAAACGTTCAACTGATTGTAATACTGGCTGAAAGTACGCTATACGATCCTCACCGGCCGGTTACTCATGCTGACCCCCTTTTTTTTTTCAAGAGCAGCGGGTGTCTTTCTCTCGCACTCTGAGGAAGTGAAGTGGCCAGGAGGAACTGCGCACAATAGCTAGCCTCTTGGATCACAGCCAATGAATTGCATCTCGGCGCATGCTGACAGACCGTATGGTTACGCCCAAGTCAAAACATACGCGGCGCCCCCTAGATACTTGTGAGCGACTTTCTCCCGCATTCCAGGTGCCTGGGCAAACACTGGTCAGGCCGGGATGCAGCGGTGCCTGCACCTGCCTCGTATAACAAACGGCGCACGGGGCGTACAGCAGCTCGTGATTACCGTCGACCAGATTCCTGGCTCCGAAGGAGAAGCCGTTCATTAAGAATACAGCACAGGGAAAAGAAAACAAGTTAGAGCAGCGCGGAAGGCTTCTTGCACATCATGAATTCTTCTGAGCTGCGGCAGTGCGCCGTCACTGAATCGATTCCCTCCTTCCGCCATTCTGCTGGCCGCACAGGAGCCACTGGCCTCGGCAGCCCCCTTTGTCTTGCCTCCTTCGACACGTTGGAAAATATATTTTAAGCCTCATTAGGCCGATAATTAACATCGGCTTATGCTGCAAATTGGAGTGCAGCCATTGTGAAAAGGGGCCACGGGAAGGTTGCACGCGAGTGGGCAGCCTGCAGGAGGGCCGCCTGCGTGAAAGAAGTCGATGCGGGCAGAGTTCGTCGCGTCGATGCCCGTCCACGCCACTGCCGCAGATTTGCACACGGCTGCCGCAATTCGGGCCGGTTATTAGGCGGCATGGAACGCGTGCACGGCACCGGTGGGTCCTCTAATATCATATATAGCTAAGGACATCGATCGGTATTGCTCGCTCACGATGGCTGCAAAGATTGAACCTAGCCACAAAACCGCTACGCTTAGAGACACCTTGAAGGAAACTGCTTTAAATATTTCACAATGTTCAGCAATGACACCGTGTCTCACTGCTTCTGAGGATGTTCACCTACCAGCGTTTTATTGCTCTTGCGGCACTTCTTATTTGCATTGTCAAAGTTTTCTAGTATAGTATGTCCCTCTACTCGTTTAAATTGTGTATATTGTTGTAAAAACCTGTCTGGTCGTTTAAAGCAAACATAAATCCTTAATTATATGCGGAATATCGCCGATCACAAAAGCGGAAATAAGGACTTAAATTGTGATTAGTAATGTTTTTACAAAGCACAAAAAATCGCTTTGAGAGAGGATACTTGAACAGGCAGGAAAACGTGTAAAAACGAACAAGCTCCAGCGCCAGAGAGCCATTACGTCTTGGGCCGTGACGGCGTCTCTCGGGCGTATAGTCAATTTTCTTATCCGAAAAAATTCACTGCTTCGTACTTTAAAGAGTCTTAGAGCGAACTAGGCAAGCTTTGAGAAGTATACTGCACCGCAACGACTGAGGTAAGAGAAATTTTAATTTTTATATTCACTAAATCAAGAAATGCTTAGTTTTTCCTTGCCTTTCACAAAGTTAGCCCCAGTGTCTACAAAAATAATGATAACAAATATTTTATTAGTCTAGGTTAACTTTTTATTCCTTATCGCAGGCTAATTTGAGCTTCAGGAGCTGTATACAATGATCATGACCCCCCCCCCCCAGTTCTCAAACCATCTCACGGTAACTTCGGTCAATTGTGTTGTTAAGCTCGTCAGGTCTGCAAAGAATGCTTTGTATATTGGGATCCAGGGCCCGTATTCACAAACAGTACCTATATTAATGTTTGTAGAAGAAAATTCCACCGTTCCTGACACTACACACCACATTAACTTAGCAAGTAAAGTGTCGCGGTGCTGAACTCCAGGACGCGGGATTGATTCCTGGCCACGGTGGCCACATACATGAAGCCGAAACGTAATAACGCCCGTGTACTTAAATTTAAGCGCAGATCAAACAACACCCGCTTAATTTTAATCCGGAGTACCTTACTATAAGGCGTGTATCATGATCATGTTGTGATTTTTGCAAGCAAAGCCTTTTAGTTACATTGAATTCCTGACGCTAGGCACATATTTCAAAACAGATTAAATGCGCGAAAAACACAGGAGAAGCGTGGCGGAATTTATACATGTGTCATCGAATATTCCAGCCTTATCACTGCTCTTCGCGCAAGCTCTGGAATACTCTCGAGTGCTCACGTCTGGCGGGTAAGGTTAACAGAAATCGCGAACCTTTTCCAGCAATGAGGCGCAGTTTGCGCTAAGCAATAATGACCTGCAGGCTTGCGGGTGAGAACCGAGTGAAACAAAAGTTAAAATAAAAAAACGCGCTTTGAAATATTGTTTTCTGTGTTCTTTGTCCAATGCGCTTTTTTTCTAAATGGTACGCCAACTAGGCTATAAACATGTGTTACTAGACTGGACATGTAATTACCGAAGTCGATCGGCTGACCAGAAAACCAATCAAAACTTAAGGATCATGTGAATTCGGCCCCGAAATAGTAAAGGCGCCTTCGTATCCGTTCCTGAATCCAAAAAACGGAGTACACCGAGTCACATAAATAAAGAACTCTGATCACGTTTATCGCATCAGTCGCGATCATTAGCGTTTTATGTAAAATATCGCAATCAAAGAAGTCCATAGCACCACAGGATTGGTTCAAGAAACCCAGAAGTCAGGAACATTCATTGAAGGTGGCCAATCGCTGGACGCGGAGGTCGAAGAAGGCGGCCGCCCTCAGGTGGAAATAACATGAGTAAATCTTGACAGGCTCGTGCAGCTTGGAAAGTGTCGACTTTTGCGTCACTTACCTCACGTCAGCAGAAACATGTACGCAGTGAAGAAGCCTCGCCGCTTTATGGAAAGAGTTGTAACCAGGGCACAAGAATAGGAGGGGGGGTGTAACAAAGCACAACCACGCAAAACATTATCACTAGTGCTCTTTGATTTACTGTAACGTTACGTTGAGTTTAGATTTAAGAAATATAACTATAAGCCAGGAACACATAGTACAAATAGCAAAGCGAGAAAAAAAGATGCTCAGATCGCATTCAAATTAGGCATATTGTATTAACAAAACCAAGCGTATTAACGTTAAAATTCAATACTTTGCGAACTCATATTATATTAGACTGAACTCTCTTATTACACAAATTAAAACAAAAATGTGTAATCACTCAGCTCATTTTAGCTTAGGCTAAGTAAATAATAATTAAGAAACAACTTGCCCAAACACATACTCTTCTTTATACAGCACCGAATGAGAATGGGAACAGTTAGGGAAAAGAGTTAACGGAGAGTACCTTAGTAACCTGCGCTTCGCCGATGACATTGCATTGCTGAGTAACTCAGGGGACGAATTGCAACTCATGATTACGGCGTTAGACAATGAGAGCAGAAAGGTGGGTCTTAAAATGAATCTGCAGAAAACGAAAGTAACGTACAACAACCACGGAAAAGAGCAGCGCTTCGAGATAGGTAATAGTGCACTTGAAGTTGTAAAAGACTATGTCTACTTAGGGCAGGTAATAACCGCAGAGCCGAACAACGAGATTGAAGTAACTGGAAGAATAAGAATGGGGTGGAGCACATTCGGCAAGCACTCTCAAATCATGACAGGTAGATTGCCAGTATTCCTCAAGAGGAAGGTATATAACAGCTGTATCTTGCCGGTACTTAGCTACGGAGCAGAAACCTGGAGACTTACAAAGAGGGTTTAGCTTAAATTGAGGACGACGCAGCGAGCAATGGAAAGAAAGATTGTAGGTGTAACCTTAAGAGACAAGAAGAGAGCAGAGTGGATTAGGGAACAAACGGGGGTTAAGGATATGATAGCTGAAATCAAGAAGAAGAAATGTACATGGGCCGGGCATGTAGCGCGTAGACAGGATAACCGCTGATCGTTAAGGGTAACTGACAGGATTCCCAGAGAAAACAAGCGGGTTAGGGGGAGACAGAAGGTTTGGTGGGCCGATGAGATTAAAAAGTTTGCGGGTATAAATTGGCAGCAGCAAGCACAGGACCGGGTTAACTGGCGGAACATGGGAGAGGCCTTTATCCTGCAGTGGACGTAGTCAGGCTGATGATGATGATGATGATGATGATGATGAATGAGTAAAATTTATGTCCGTTACTATTTTCCTTATATTCAGACACCTAGAAAATACTGGTATGGAAGAGGAACCAAAGCGAGTGTTTCATTCAACCCTGCAAAATGAAACATTTATTGAATCCTGCATCTCTGTCTGGGTACATCGTGTGGCGTCAAGTGGCGACGTAAGAAAGTGATCAGCAGCTCACCTAACCCCCCTACCCCCTCCCCGCCATCTCCAGACTCCTTAGGTCCCTCATCTTGCTGGAATGAATTCAACGATTCGATCTAACTTTTATTCATTTTCCGACTGGCGCTTTCCAAACGCTGTAGCAGCAGTGTCGCCGGTTCGTGAATGGTGCAATATATAAAAAAATGAATAGGGCCAAGCAAGTGGATGGATGAGTTATTTTACTGGCGACGTCCATGCTTTGTCAACGACATGAGTTGTGTCTCGTTATGCATGTTATTCTGCGCAGGCCCCGAGAGAGCGCACACCAGACATCTTCGTCCCGTTGCACTGAACCAACCAGTGACCCCGAAAGAAGTCACAAAGAAACTATTGAAACTATTGCGGAGGAATCGCTTCGCCAGCGCACTGTCTTTATAACCTTGTGGAAAACCTTTTAAAAAGTACATGCCTTCAAACTCGTTCTACGCTTAAAATGCGATGAAAAATCATTGAACAGTGAAAGTCCCTGGAGCCACTGCAGCTGCTTCAACAAGCGAACGTGAGACAATGGCTCCCTAAACTTCACCTGTTCAATTACATTGCCGTCACTGAGGGCCTCTATTTTCCCCCGAATGCCTGTATTGTTTGTACCTCTTTAAATGTTTGTCACTCTAATACTGGCAATAATTATCCACATACTGTTTGGCACAAAATGACAATGGTTTATAAAACTAAATTCCATTTTTCCTGCAACTTATGTCCATCGTTACATTAAAGCGCGTTTAGAAAAGAAAACGCGTGCTTTAGCTGGCTGGCTGTTTGCTGCTTCTCTCCACCTACTAGCACCTGTTTTCTTTTTGGTTATTGTATTGTAGTTCCTATTTTGTTGTTGTGGTTACTTCGTGCGCTATACCACGGCTGGCTGGAGAAGGCTGACTGAGGCACAGATTGGCAGCTTGACTTTGCTCTGCTGTCGCTGGCGGCTGCTTTTAGTCAGGGCTGATACGCTAATGGCTTCTCGGTAATTAACTCATTAGTTAACTTCTCAAGTGCGGCAGCTCGCGCATTATGGCGGGACTGCGGCCTCAAGATTGCAGGCACTGTTTGAAAATGAGTCCAGTCTTCTTCGTCCAAAAGTGACACGCACCACTAGCAACAGCTATATTCGAGAATTTCGGTTGGTGTGCTGTTGGCGTGGAAGGCGCTCATTCCGAGCTCAACAACGAGAAGCCACATCTCCCGACTTCCGTGTAATTAAGGGGCATCAGCGATAAACCACGTCAGATTGTGCGCTTTTTGTTGCTGCGCCTCTGGGACAGGCACTTGTACTTTTTCGCTTTCTTTGTTGCACGCTTCTTTATTCTCCACCGAGCTTCTTGCTCACGTCGACTGGGGTCGACTAACTGTTTTCTTTTTCTTTGTGAGTCATACACGTGGCAATTAACAATATCAGTAGACTAACAACATCGATTTGAGCCAAGTGAGCTGCCAGCATGCTTACATTTCCGAAGTGATACCTTAGAAGCCATCCATTTTTCTAAATAGGTCTTTGTAAAGGTGGTTTGCTTTTTAATGAAATCTATCAGCTTTTGCACACCTATAAGAGAAGATTGTAAACAAATGAACGATAACATTTTAATAAAAATAATAGGAAGTACTGATTTCAAGTGACATTGTCCACTACAAGGAAACCGGTGTCCGACAGTTCCATCACTTGAGTCGCTTAAATCGAGTCGATTCTCCTGCGTCTATGTGGAGCGAAAACAAAACGCATCTGGGGCACTGGCGATTGCATCTTCCCGAGAATCAAGCTTTGTCCCTCATTCAAGTACCTGAAGTTTAGAAAATAGCGCAATGGGTGACTACAAGATCATTAATGCATCTCAATGCATGTTGCCCCGCCGCAGTGGTCTAGTGGCTAAGGTACTCGGCTGCTGACCCGCAGGTCGCGGGTTCAAATCCCGGCTGCGGCGGCTGCATTTTCGATGGAGGCGGAAATGTTGTAGGCCCGTGTGCTCAGATTTGGGTGCACGTTAAAGAACCCCCGGTGGTCAAAATTTCCGGAGCCCTTCACTACGGCGTCTCTCATAATCATATGATGGTTTTGGAACGTTAAACCCCATATATCAATCAATCAATCAATTAATCAATCAATCAATCAATGCATGTTGTTCTAGTGAATTTTTGTCGTAATGATCAACGTGATTGGCATTAGTGCTCATTCTACTTATTGTTCTTTCATGGTATGCTATACGTTCAAAAATTCTAATCTCAAGTCGTAAATGTGCTACCCAATGTGTCACTTCCTCATCACTTTACCTACGTTAAGCTCCATGAAATCAAATAGTGCTACTAGTTTTTTTTTTATTTTCACCCGCTACTACCAGGTGGTCAATTAGAGTGAGTGGGTCAACGTGGCATAGTTTCTTTCAAAGACAATTCACGACAAAGACAAGCACGGGCGGCTTCGTCTGTCATACATGCTGCAGTGTATTGCCACATGGCGTGCGTGTGCAGTCAACAAGCGGACATGCATTAAAGGGGCCCTGGAACACTTTTTAAGTAACCATAAAATGAATTCACTGTACCAGCTTATGGTCTCACAAACTAAACGCTACAAAAAATTGAGAATCCATCCAGTACAAGCGGAGTTACAAAGACTTGTCGCACGCGACAATCAAAATCTCTCTTCTCTCGTCCCGATGAAAGCGCTGGAAGCTAAGCAGGGAGGAATGGCAGGGGCAAAGATAATACGTCACGCGCGCCACGTGACCTTGAGCACTTCTCTTTTATCTTCGAATATGTGGCTTTTTCAGTGCGATTATGCGCGCATGCGTGGACAAGTCACAGCCTCTCGTGGCGATCTCTGAAATAACCGAGCACGCCATGTTCAAATCAGGCAATGGTTGATAGATGGCCTTCTACGAGTAAGTTTTTAGCATCTTCCGTCATTCGTCGAGGAAAGGGGAAGCAATCTTTAGCTCACTTTGATAATTTATTATGAATTCTAAACGGTGTGCAGCGCTGTAACATTTGGCTCGCATGTTCCCGGGAGCCTCTACTACCGATCGGCAGCGTTTTTGACCATGTTCAAGATGTGTTGCAGGGCCCAATTAAGGGGACAGGGTAAGCAAAAATATATTTAGGAAATCTTTTTGTGCAATTTTAGATCTGCAGCCTTTTGTGAACCAGAATCAGTCACTTGTTTGTTTTAGCGCAACCTTTTCTGTCTAAAAATCACGTATCTCTAAACGTATGTGGTGGCCTGCTTCACCCCCCTTCCCTTAGGCACGCTTCCCCCGAAAGCACACGTGGGCAGCTCTAAACGCGCCGAAATGAAAGGTACTAAGTTTGTGCCAAGTTTAGTGGGAATGATATTCGGTCCGGCAAAAAGTGCTTCGTCTGCCGAGTCAATGTTTACCCGCAGGTAAAAATACTTTGCGGGTAATTTTTTTTTTGCACGCCTCGTTCGCAGAGTTTAAAAAGCACTGCAGTCTCTAGGTCTATAATATTAATATTCTTCTGTGTAACTGCAGTGCTGTTGTTCTGTATAAATGTCTTTCGCACCTTGTGTACCCGAGTTTTAGTTTGCACAAAGCTGTTTGTGCTATGCTGTTTGTATATTCTTATGCTGTTTCTGTTTACTTTTTCTGTATTGTAAACTGTCCCACCCTGAAGCAGCCCGATAAGGCTAACAGTATTGAAAATAAATAAAATAAAAAATATGGTTTAGCCATTCGAAAAAATATAGGCAGCTTGGAGGACATACGAAAGGTTGTCTGGGTTACATATTTCCACATGACATCAACAGATACCAATCCATTCCACCGTCTTTGCCCGAAGAGTGCTGATATACCAGGTGCAAATTCAACAAAGTCCAATTCAATGGGGAGCCATACGTTCACAAAGAACACTTTTCGGCATCGGTTCTTGAGGCCGTTCAGCCCATTTATAAGAAACTTGCTAATCTCGAATTACTTGCGAAATGCGTCCATGGGAAAACTCAAAACCCCAACGAGTCGTTCAACACTGTCGGGTGGGTGCGCGCTCCAAAAAATTGCCAGATCCCATGGACAGTGGGAATCGATGATATGCGAAGCACTAATAAGGAAGGTTGATATGTCACCTTAAAATCAGCTCAACGTTACGAGACGGACGTAAATTATGCCGAACAAGACTTCTATGTCATGATTGTCATGTTTGGACGTGTCATTTACCTTCATCGTCTAGTCACCGTCAAGTAACGCCATAATTGATATATGTGAAGCTAGTGAAACGACTGTGAGCGCAATATGAGCGTAGCATTCAGTCTTATTTTACATAACACGCATGCCATGATTATCATGTTTGGACGTGTCATTTACCTTCGCAATCCGTTTGCGTCACGTAATACCAACTTTAGTATGTGTGAAGCTAGCGAAACGGCCGCGAACGTATCATGAGGGAGGCATGTAGTCATGTTGTTACATGGCACGCATCTCATGATTATCATGTTTTCACCAGTCACATACCTTCATCATACATTCACGTGACGTAATAACAAATTTGGTATATGTGAAACTAGCGAAATGACCACGAGCGCACTATGAGAGTATCAAATAGACATGTTTTACATGACACGCATGTCATGGTTATCATGTTTGGACGTGTCATTTACCTTCATCATGCGTTCGCGTCACGTAATACCGAATTTGGTATATCCGAAGCTAGCGGGACGGCCAAGAGCGCGTCATGAGCGTGGCGTGTAGTCATGTTACAAGACACGCATGTCATAATTTTCATGTTAGGGTCTGTCACTTGTGTTCGCCATGCAGTCATCCTACCATACCAGTTTTGCAATATGTTATGCGATCAAAACCACCGCAAGTGCAGCAAGACCATGCTATGTAAGTCATGGCATCCATGAAATAGATGTAATGATTTTCGTGCTATGACCAGCCGATTATACTCGTCATAGAGTCAGTCATGTTATACTATACCAATTCATGTATCGATACCATTATTGAAAGGGCCAGAAGAGCTAAAAGTCATAGATAGATAGATAGATAGATAGATAGATAGATAGATAGATAGATAGATAGATAGATAGATAGATAGATAGATAGATAGATAGATAGATAGATAGATAGATAGATAGATAGATAGATAGATAGATAGATAGATACGCTCAATGTCACCGAAGTTTGCTGAGAAATGCTTCTCATTTAAAAACGTGTTTCTCGGACACCTAGCAGTGAAAATATGCGGTGTAGATGCTGTATTCACCTTTAATGGTGGCAATATAGCTCGTACTAATATGCTGAACTCGTTTGAAATTCTCCAGGTCGCTACACAGTGCAGGGCCTACGCGCACTTCACCTGCGTCGAAAGTACTTCGCTGACATGGCTGCGAAGCAGGCAACAAATGAGGCCCGCCAGGCCAGACGCCACAACTCAAATAGAAAAAGTGATATTGACGGTGATGAGTATATGACTTGTGTCTATCAAAAATATTCTTCATTTAGCAGTTATTTCGTGGTACTTTTGAACTAAAGCATGTTTTCCACTTTAAATTCGATTATCTTTAAATGTGTATTTTGTACTTATATATGTACGTTTTTCTCAGCAACCACTGTATCTAGAAACAGATTTGAACCAGTATTTAGAGAACTTGCTAGAAAATATACTGAAGCAGAATTATTCTTGTGTGAGGAAGTACGTTTTTTATTATGACATCTAATACCGATTAACGGTTGATAATTACCTACTCCGAGTAAATAAGTTACAAAAAATAGCGTTACAAGTTTAAGAGATAATTCTTCTTCAGTAAAAATAGGATTGTCTTATGATACCAGTGGTACTAAAATAATTATTGTGACTTCTCTGGTTATTGGGGAAAAGGTACATGAATTTGGCCTAAAATGCATGGCGGGTGCTTACCCTGCTCCCTCGAGCCACGGCTCAAATCATGTAATCAATGAGGCCGCCATAGTAACTCAATATATACCACTTGATACAGCTTCATCTGAGATGAAAAGTCTCTGCCTCTCCTGTCCTGTGTCTTTTCATAATTTCGTTATTATTTCGTGGGGTGGCAACGCTCCTCTTATGTAAATGGTTCCGTCTGCTTCACTGCCTGCATTTGGCGCTTTCATGCTTATACAGCCGTTTACGTTTTTTGATTGGAAATCGCTATATGTGTGCGAGGTACTTTAATAAAAATAAATAAGATATTTCATGTTCATGTTTGGCTTGGAAGATAATTCCCGTGAGTAATGGCAGCTACATGAGTAACATTGTACTCAACCCATTAATGCCAAAACTTGCAGACAGGACCGCAAAAGCCTTTGCTGTAAAGCACAACTACGGCGTTCTAGATAAAGTGTGAGACACCTAACTTTGTCATTAACTGCGAGAGCTGTTAAACATTCAGCTGCTTTATTCTAAATAAAATGGAGTAATAATATTCGAAATGTGTAATTGAAGCAGTTCCGCAAAAAATGGCATATAAAAGCACGCAAAGAAAAAAAAATATAGCGGCACAGGAAGTCATTGACCCAGCAAATCAAACAGGCGACTGACGCGACATATATAGCATTTCCTTTTCCGATAGATAGATTGGTGGAAACTTACAGCTTCTATATTTTTAATCCCATCCACTTCAATGAGTTTCCTCGTGAGTGATCAGAATTCCCGGCCAGTGCGTACACTAAAGGCTCTGTCTGGCCCTTAAGTGTAGTCGTATAAAGAAGTAAAAATACATATAAATGATATCACATGCAATAAACATTGAGTTGTTCTCGTCTTGCTTTCGCCGTCCATGGGATTCTGTCTGTTACTGGCGAAATTACATACAACAAACTAGCCCATCAGTTTTACCTTTTGAATAATTTGCCGCCACAACAGAAATGTGTGCACCTTGAACGCCGGCAATGAATGAAGCGAAACTCCCACCACAACAATCGTTCAGTATGTTTGAGTTCGAAGTATACATGTTTCTGTAGGCGAGCTGTATCTCGGTTGTGTCTGAAATTAATAAGTAGGTGTGGAAAGACAAATACGCGTGGCTAAAATGAATCGCTGTATGGGGCTTGAAGTTTGATTTTGCTTTCTCCAGACAAAACAGTGAACTGTTTTCCTTTTTTTTTACTTTTGCGTCACTTGTACTGGTGGTTGCCTTTGCATGCAACCATTTGTTTTTATTTGTATATAAAAATGAGTGACAATCAATCAGTGCGCCCATTCTGTGAAGCAAAAAAAATCTCCATGAGAAGTTGTTCTATTTCCCGAAATGGGTAGGAAAAAAAGGAGAAACATCTGTTTGAAGCACACAAGTCCCATATGGAGGCTAGACATTAGGCAATAAAAGTTCGTAGAAGTTTATATCAAACAACCACGTTTCTTGTGTCGTAGTGGCAAAAAAAGGTAAAACTAGAAAGGGATGTAAAGCAGAGGTTAAGTGAAAGAGCTAATTTTTTTTTTCTGGCGAGAGGACAGCAGCGATTTTTTCGTCACCTCCAAAAAGAGGCACCATCCTCTGCGCAGAAGAAAAAACGGGGGGAGAGGGGAGGTTCGATCTGCCTTTCCACTAACGTAGACAGGCAGCTGTAAAATGACTCGAAAGTTCACACGGGCCTACGGCAAGTGATATTTTGGACCAGCTTACCGGTGTGTGCATGCTGAATTACACAATGTTTTGTTCCTGCGAATACATATGCGGTTCATTTAACTAAACTGTATACAATGTACCCTCTGTGGTTCTCCCACCTTTAGAAACTCCTTCACTCTTATAAGCCATTGATTCTGAAATGAGAGCCCGCGAAGACATTTCTAGTGTCCATGAAACAATGCCCTCTTCCCCCCTCCACCTCCCAAAAAACAAAAGTTTTTTGGAGCCACAATACGCACCGTAACAGCAACCCCTTCTAATTTTTGGTATGCTTTGTTGCATGACAAGTGTGTATAACAACAAAGCTAACTTTTTAAATGAGCTGGTTGTACGGGTTTTGTTGCACTCTTAATTCACTTTCATTCATTTATTGATACTGTTAGCCCTCAAGATGGCCGCTACGGGGTCTAAGGTACAAGTATGTGTCAGGCAAAATTTTCTACAAAAATTTAAGGTCACCTTGAAGGGTCGACTACAAACAGCAACAAGAATATACAAAAGAAGTGACGAAGGTAAACTAAAGAGTACAAATAAAGAGCACAATAAATTACATCGTGTTTAAAAGCAAATCAAAAGCGTGGACCACATCACGATACAGCTTAAAGCATTACTGCAGAATAAAAGCTTTATGTAGCCACAATAATATGCATGAAAAAGCAGTTTCAGACTTTCTTCAAATGACGTTGGCGAAGAACACCTGATTGTAGATTCAGGTAACATATTACATTCTTCGATAGCCCGGCGGAAATAACTGAACCTAAAGCAGTCATTATGAGAATCAAGGGGTGTGCTGTACATACTATGGTAATGTCTTGAAAGTGACTGCGTGATAAGCTGAAAGAAAGCTGTGTGGGTTAGTTTGAACTAATTGTAAATTGACTGGAAGAGGAATTTTAGTCTCTCAATCTTATTTCTAACGTTCAAACGTTCGAGACGCGTTTGCGCACAGAGCTCAGTAGGAGAATATTGATGCCAATATTTATTAAATATAAATATAGCGCTGAATTTCTGTACCCTCGCTGTTTTATTGCAGTTCGGCTGTGTAAAAGGGTCTCATACTGTTTTGGAATACTTAGCAATTGGCATGACTAGAGTCTTGTAAGCTAGGTCCTTTATATCAAAAGGACGCCAGTAAAGGTTACTCCGGAGACTGTACAATGCCTCAGTAGCCTTCGAGGAGACATGGTCAATATGCGATCTCCATCACACATCTATCGCAAACAATATTCTGAGATATTTGTATTTCTCTACTCAATTGAGCTTGATGTCGTTAATCTGGTAGTAATATATGGGTTAAACTGGCTTATTACCAGCGGCTTTTTCTGCTGTGTTAAAGGCACATAAACTGTATTTTTTTCAAGGTCAGTAGCCAATCTTCACACCAATTGAGAATTTTTTGGAGGTTTCGGCCAAAATTAATTTGGTCTTGTTGAGTTTCAAACGTGCTATAAACAACGCAATCATCAGCAAACAACCCAATCGGGACACTTACATGGTTTGGTAGATAATAATTAACAATAAAAATAAAAGAGTACCCAATACGCTCCCTCGCGGAACGACATAATTTACTGCAACAATAATAGACTACTTATCTTTTATTTGAAAACTGCTGCCGAGAAGTAAGATAAGATTGAAACCATGCTGGGAGGAAACTATTTTGAAATGTGTCGTCAATTTTAAATAACAATTTTGCATGGGCCACTTTATCAAATGCTTTTGCGAAGTATATAAACACCACACCAGTCTGACGACGTGAATTTATTGTTTTTAAAAGATCATGAACAAATGCAAGTAACTGGGTTGACGTTGATAAGCCTAGGTGGAGTTCATGCTGATTGGGAAACAGTATATTATGTCTATTTAGATGGCCCGACAGTTGTTTATCAATGATATGTTCCAGTAATTTTGAGCATGTGCTAATAAGTGAGATAGGACGATTATTCTTCTTTTCTAAATGAGAACCACTTTCGTAAACAGGTGCGATTTCAGTGCACCTCCATACAATTGGAAATGAGCCATCGCCAAACGGCCACTGGAATATTTTAGTTGGTAAACAGAATACCCACTCTGCGTATCTGTACAAGAACTCATCGGGCACACCAACAGGGCCAGGGATTGTTCAAGTTAAGCAAAATATTAAGAACCACTTGCTCACTAATTTAAACATAATTGGCTGCCGAGATAAAATAGTGGGAAGGCGAGGCAAGTACTATTATTCTTTGTGAAAACAGAAGCGGAAAATGTGTTAAAGCCATCAACACGTTGCTGTGTACATCCCTCTAACAGTTTGCTATAGCTTGACGGAGGGTGTACATAGCACCAGAACTTTGAAGGGACTTCGTTCAAAATTTTTTTTCAGCGTCACATTGTAAACTTTATTCTTCAATTTTTTAATCAGTCATTTAAATTCTTGGTGCAATGATGTAATTCAGGTTTTGTTTTCAGTTTCCAGCGACACATGCGCGTCATTATACTTTCCAGGCTTGCATATTTGAAAAGAAATTATAGCTGGAAACGGGATGCATGTAGCTGCAGATACAACGCATTCACAACCTGTTGACATCGAGCTGGCGTGACACTTTAATTTTACCATTGTTTGCCGGGAATACAAATATTTATGCATTTGACGGTGAATGTTGTGTTAATTTATAGTCCCGACCCTCTTCTTTCTCTTCAAGCGATGAATAATCACTCTCACCGGTCTACTAGGAGTCCCGGAAACGCTAATGGCTGATAACAACTGTTTTAAATATTTCTGTGATCAGTTTTTCCTGATAGAGTACAATCATATCAACGATGTCTCTTCTGCATACCTTCGCACTTTGAAATAAACATAGCAAAACGTGTAGCTCATGCGTTGTGTTTAAGGTATATTGTCCGAAAAACACCCGCGAGAGTGTTTCAAGTAAACACGTCTGCTTTCCAATTACAACTTATTTGGGCAACTTCTAGTTAAGGTTAGGATTTCTATAGGCTGACTGTCTGCTTGCGTGTGAATGTGCAATTGCCTTTTATATACAATTTTAAAGCTCAATACTTCACTTTTTGAACACCGTAAGATCAGCGAAGTAGATAAACTTCTTCAGAACCAACAAATAACGTTTTTCCTTCATTGTTACCACAATGCCATCATTACCGCAGAAATCAAACTATATATAATATCTGTGTTATTTATTTGTTTTTTTTGCGAGATATAGCATATCAATCACAAACTACCTTGACCACCACTTTCTTCAGAGTTCACCTAAAATTACATACATGCATAGTGATTAGAAATTTGTAAACAGAGTGTGCTAGATGGACTCCAGCACCCACACCCTGTTTATGAATTTCTCATCGCATGCTTCTATCTTCCCTGTCTTGCCTTTCCTAGAAACAAGGTGACATTCACACTTTTATTCTACTGTGGAAGATGCACTATATACCATAAATGATATGTCAAGGTATAGAAACTGCACAAAAAGGTTTTTTTGAACTGCCAGCAACCACTTAATTAACGAAACTTTATAGCAGTCGCCAAAACGTACATACACAGAACCTCAATAAACATGCCCACTATTTCTGCAGTAATGCTTCGAGTATTTCAGGTGTCAATTCTATTAAATTCCAGGGGTAATCTTCCCCTTTAATCTACATGCTTTACTTCATGTCGGCATGTAGGTGTAGGAGTAGTTTGTGGAACGTTCTCTTCGCTGGAACACGTAGACAAAAAAAAAGAAAAGTCTTAGGATATTCACGTTCAGGGTACCGAAGCTAACCAGCATGGCAATTAAAGGAGCGAAGCAATTCCCGCGAGAACAAGGTATTTCTGGAATTTCGGGCTACGTAACGTCCGAGTTCTTTAATCGGCCGACCGCCAGCGGGCAATGCAATATATTCTAGCAATGCTACAAGCCTATATGCGAACCTTGTGCCGCGGCTCGTTGCCTTTGTGTGTCCCTCCTTAATGTTCAGCACAGCGCGCACGATGAGAAACGAAAGCAACGAACCGACGCATGAAACGTTCTCACATCGCGAGAAACATCTCGGCGAAAGACTTTGCACTTCTTTTTTTCTTTTTACACCACTGTTTAAACACTCTGTTCCTGCCGACCAGCGAGATACATTGAGGCGCTGCCTTTGTCGCGTTTTTGCTGATATCTTCTGTGTGTGTTTTTCCACATTACATTTTGCTTTATGTGAACGAAAAAAAATCCGCGCAAGCAATCGCTTTTGTTCCTGGGCCCGGCATCACGACTCTCATTTAAAGAGACCCACTCACGCTATTCACATCGCACCAAGCCAAGCTTTCGCAGAACTCCAATACGAACACACTTCGCTGCGTAACTTTCACTCATAATTAGGCAGTGAGTTACTGAAGAAGGCTGCGTAGCCGCGCCTACGGCCTTTTGCAGACTGTTGTAAAAACCTTCTGCTTTAGTACTAGCTGAACAACGAGCCGAGTACTCTAGCCCTGCCCGCTGTAGTTGGGCAGTCGCTATTTATGGTGCTATGGCAAGTGCGGATTTGAGCTTATTGTAGCAGTTTTTAGGACGACATAATTTTTGGCATTGCTAAAAAATGTGTTCGTGCTAGGATGCTTCAACATACTTGTACATGAGTATGCTGTAGCGTGTTCATGGGGAAAGGAATAATAGATGCGAAAAAGGAAAGGCAAGGAAATTAAAACACAGGCGTATAGTGTGAGCTCACAGAAGCACTCGCTAGTAGTTAGCAAGCGTCTCCAAAGGCCGCTCGCCCTGAAAAAGTGCAGTCTGTTTTAGTTGCTCTGTGCATGCGAGTACACATGCAATGGGCCAAGTTAGCGGCTGTGATGCGATGCGACCATTGAGCACCTAATGTGCCACTGCTCATTCATCTTCACTTCATGATAGGCTCAGGAAGCTAGACTTAGGTGCTGGGATGAGTGTGCACTCTTGGAACAGGTGATCCTAGGACATGGAGTACACTCTGAAATATGTGAAAACAATAGTACGTAGTTTTTCGCTAAAACAGGGTTTTTCTGAGCACTTGTGGAAACATACTTACGGAAAAAACACACGTACACAAACTAAACTCCACCTACCAGCTGATTTATTGAAGAAGAACATAAAGATGGCACCATTTTTGCCCATGTGCTGCACAAGGCGTGTCGAATCATAGAACGTTTATTGCTATGTCAAAACAGTTGCACTGTACTTTATGCAATGAAATGCACTCATTTGACGCAAATTAGTAACACTCAACGTCACGACATGCGTCTTATGTTGCTCTCGCCCAAAAATTATGTCGTGCCGTATCTTCTTCAATAAACTATTTAGTGGCTCCCATTCTGGTTGATTGATTGATTGATTGATTGATTGATCGATTGATATGTGGGGTTTAACGGCCCAAAACCACCACATGATTATGAGAGACGCCGTAGTGGGAGGCTCCGGGAATTTCGTCCACCTGGGGTTCTTTAACGTGCACCCAGATCTGAGTACACGGGCCTACAGCATTTTCACCTCCTTCAAAAATGCAGCCACCGCAGCCAGGATTCGATCCCGCGACCTGCTGGTCAGCAGCCGAGTACCTTAGCCACTAGACCACAGCGGTGGGCCGTGGCTCCTACTCTGTCTGAGATTTTCATTCTGAGAACTGCCTCGACAAGCGACCCAAACGTCTTATTAAATCGCACTAACTTCATCAAAACTAACTTTTATGACGGTAGTTTTGCTTATCGCGAAAGAATAATCAACAAATGAACCAGTGAATCTCAGTGATGCACTGTGTAATTAGTCAATATTAGCATTACGTTATAAAAAATATCGCAAACTTCATGGCACATGAAAAATAAAGCCTCCCTATGAAGAGGGCAAAAGCATCAAGATCATCTTTTTCTTGTGTGTATGTATGTGGGTGTGTGTGTGTGTGTGTGTGTGTGTGTGTGTGCGTGTGTGTGTGTGTGTGTGTGTGTGTGTGTGTGTGTGTGTGTGTGTGTGTGTGTGTGGTGTTGTGTGTGTGTGTGTGTGTGGTGTGTGTGTGTGTGTGTGTGTGTGTGTGTGTGTGTGTGTGTGTGTGTGTGTGTGTGTGTGTGTGTGGAAACTACAAGAGGGCTGCAGTTCTTTAAACTATATTGAATATCGTGTTTCGTCTAGTAATATATATATATATATATATATATACCATAGACTGAGAAATATGGTACAAATGCTTCCAATGGTATACGAGCAGAATTTATCGACGTGACTTGCCATCAAATACAAAATGAAGCGCGCTTTTTATTTTAATATCAAACGGTGTTTTCCGAGCGTGCTGCATATAGCGTATAAGTAACCGCAACTGGGTCAGTGTTTGAGAAATAACGCTGCATCGAGCTATATTGACTCCATCAATAAAACTCCGTGGAGGAGAAATTCGCTCTCAAAGTTTCGCAATATTACAATTCTACTCACTGAAAAAGCATAGATGCCACCCTTACAAAAAAAATTCAACATAAATCCTGTAATGATTATTTCATTGAAACTTGGACAATATATAGGTTGTCGCTCTGTTCCTTGGTAAATTGCTGAACATTTGCTCACGTAGGTTCTTTTCATTATTGTTCAGTCAAGACCAATTCGAAGTACACCTTATTTGAATAGTTCGAACAATGGAAATAATTATTATAGCACACACGTCCGTTTTTACTGTGTATTCATTAGGTAAGCGTTATAACCTGCATCTTATATTTGTATTTAGATCGCTTAACACAGGACAAGGGCGTAAAACAACCAGTGTCCATACCCCGTCCGGTAGTAGGTGCGAGACATCAGATGCATTGTAGGTGTACTTATTTTTCGTCTAAGTATAATTTATATTCACTTGTGCATGCTGCTTTTCGGTCACGCTGTTGTCAAACACAATTCAATGTTGTGTCCTCAAGCAGATTGTGTATAAGATCTCCTTGCTTCCGTCACCATTCTCACGGTCGTGATGATACCATTTGGGACACTGCAGAGCTGGCTTCTTTGATGGAATCACAAACAGGTGCTTCTACACTGGCCAACCTGCATCTTAAATTAACCCCTTTTAAGTGCTAGATTGACCTGGGCTGGGGGGGGTTTCAGTTTACAAAGGCGGTTTTCCCCTTTCTGTTATTGGTCAAGTGGCGGCTACGTGGTACGTTTCAGATATTTTATTTATTTATTTATTTATTTATTTATTTAAAGCATGCTGCTAGTCTCACATTAGAGGCTGTTGCAGGAAAGGAAAAGATACACATATTTAAAAGAAAACAGTTTGATAAGGCGCATACTCAAGTTGAGTTCACCTAAACATAACAAACACTATCCGCAGTAGACAGCACAAATGCAGTAATAACAGCACATTAGAAAATTTAATGCTGAAAAAAAGCAATAACAAAAATTGTGGAATCGTTTCAAGAGAGACCATCTTAATAATTAAAACATAGAGAGAGTCGTCATCATCAAAACGCATATCATCAACAAAACATCAAAACACAGTCATCAAAAACGCATATCAGCAGCATCAAAAATCAAAGCAAGAAAGACAGTAGATAATCAGATGCTGATAGAAACATATTGCCCTGCCAATGAACTTACGGAGCATATACGGTGATAGTTTGATATCAAGGTGATAAAAACTTCCAGTGAAGTGCACGTGATGGCATCGTTAGGCAAAGCAAGGGCAGTCTCGAATTACTTGTGGAAAAAACGAGTATCGAAAAACGTCTTTACGAAATCAGTATTCAACTGGATACTTCATGTACTTAGTTCTTGAACTGGATGTGTCTGGGTGTAGTAAGTAGTTACTCTCGTTAATCACCATGTTACCATTAAGAAGAAGAAAAGAAACATAATACGAAGTAACCTGGCTCGATTTTCTATAGTGGGAAGTTTAGATTGTTTTAATAGTTCTGTCGGAAAGTCATGACGGCGATACTTAATGAAGATAAAGCTAAGTGCTTTTCTTTATACATTCTCCTGTTCTGCGATGTACTGTTTTCAGAAAGTAAATTAATATACTATTCCATACTCTAATATTGGGCGAACAAATGACATGTACGCTAAGCGTTTGGTGTCTACAGATGCGCATCTAAGCGAGCGTTTTA
>WOVY01002349.1:0-297449 GCA_013436015.1 Rhipicephalus annulatus
CGTCGGGGGCCCAGTTTCGTGGATTATCTGCGCAAGGCAGTTTTAGCATAGCGTATACCAAAGAAAGGAAGACGTCAAGGACTTGAGAAATTACTGGCCGATCAGCTTACTATCCGTTCTCTACAAACTATTTACAAAAATAATAGCTAATAGAATGACACATATTAGAGTTAACTAGCCAAATAACCAAGCAGGATTTCGTATACGGCTACTCCACAATAGACCATATTCATACTATCAATCAGGTAATAGAGAGAAATGCGCTGAATACAACCAACCCCTATCCAGAGCTTTTTATAGATTACGAAAGGCGTTTGACTGAGTCGAGACAACAGTAATGCAGGCACTGCGAGATCAGGGCATTCGAAGAACCTTCCATAAGCATACTGGAAGAAATCTATACAGTGGATCCACAGCCACCATAGTTCTCCATAAAGAAGCGACAGAATCCCAATAAAGAAGGGTGTAAGGCAGGGGAATACAATCACCTCAATGCTATTTACACGAGCTTACAGGAGGTTTCAGAGGCCTAGAATGGGAATAGTTAGGGATCAGAGTTAATGGAGAGTACTTTAATAATCTGCGCTTCGCCGATGACATTGCATTGCAGAGTAACTCAGGGAACGAATTACAGCTAATGATTACTGAAAAGGACACGCAAAAAACAGAAAAGTGGGTCTTAAAATGATATGCACAAAACTAAAGTAATGTGCAACAGTCTCGACAGAAAAGAGCAATTTTCGGTAGGTCAAGAGACCGCTGAAAGTTGGAGAGTAATATGTCTATTTAGGTTCAGGTAGTACCACGGAGCCGAATCGTGAGAGTGAATAACTAGAAGAATATGAATTGGTGGAGCACATTCGGCAAGCATTCTGAAATCATGAATGGTAATCTGCCACTAATCCTCAAAAGGAAAGTATACAGCAACTGTTGCCTGTACTTACGCAGCAGAAACCTGGGGCTTACAAGGAGGGTTCAGCTTAAATTGAGGACGACGCAGCGTGCGATAGAAAGGAAAATGATAGGTTTAACCTTGAGAGACAAGAAGAGGGCAGAGTGGGTCAGGGGAACAAACCGGGTTAAGGACATCCATCATAGTTGAAATCAAGAAGACGAAATGGACAAGGGCCGAAGACCGTAGCACGTAGGCAGGATAACCGCTGGTACTTAAAGGGTAATCGGAATGTATGGTTTGCCATAGTCAATTTGCGACTAACAGTAACTTTTTACTTTCTAAGGTTCATACTAACTATGGTAAATAATCTTCACACTTCTGTGTCATCTCATTATGTAACTCTTTACCCTCATCACTTAAATGTAAAATTTCTTGATTTCATTGAAGCAATATTTGTTAAATTCATGGAGCTTCCTTTTTTAAGTGTAACCATTATTGTATTGCTATATATTGTACTTATTATGTGTGTTTTGGTTCCATGCCTTTCTGTTCTTTATTTTCGTTTGGGCATTCCTTGTTTCTTCAGCTGTACCCTGGCAGAGTTGTCGTGTTTTGTTTAGAAAAAAATTATTGCCACAAACGTCAATAACACTCAACAGAACATTTCCTTCTTAGACATACTCTAACGATGATGACAAAACAGACGTCATTTACATGAACATGGATATTTTAAAGTGTAGTCATTACAGGCTGTATTTTTTTGTCTCTTGCCTTCTTGTTTTTCATATTCCTTGTTTTGATTGTTCAGTTCTGACTGCTGCTTATAGTTGTTTTATTCATTTGTAACCATATATGACCGAGGGTCCCATTGCAGTAGCAAACTTTGGGACCCTCGTCTGTATATTTTATACTTTGTATTTTTTGACATAATAAACTTCCCTTGATTGATTGATTGATTGATTGATTGATTGATTGATTATCAATATAGAGAAATATGATACCATATGGGTCCAGCAGGAATTCATTTTTGATTGTCTTGTGCGATACATCCCAAAAATACACTGCCTTCCAGCAATGTAAAAAACGTGATCAATAGTTTCTGGCTTATTACAAATGAGACAATCTGACCCCCATGGTAGAAAGACATCCCGCTCGTCTAGAAATACCTTGACGTGCAAAGCACCTGTGCGACGCCTAAAAAAGACCACACAGCCACGTCTCTGCTTGTGAATACAGTGAAAATAACTTCATCTGCTTGGAAATGCAGTGAAAGTAACTTTAATGCTTTGCAAACAGGCGCGTCCTGCATACATGCTTTACAACACAACATGAACTATTGCTGTAATAATGCGTGGTATAAGCGCACACTGCCATTGTGCGTAAGAAGATGTGATTATCGTAATGACTTCACATTTAAAGGCCAATCACCCAATACAAAAGCAACACACGCAATTGCACCATTAAGGTCATACGTAGTGGGTACAAGATCGAAATGATTTCATACTCTAAGTATTTGAAGTACACATTACGAACAGAAAATCACTATCACGTTCAACTCTTCAAGGAGAAGCTTAAAAGACCCCCGATTTTTATTCCGTAAATTTGCATTCATGGTTTTATCTTTCCACCCCTCCGCTTCGTCGTTCAGATAAAAAGGTGCTTTCTCTCTCTCCTCTCGCCTACGGCATTGGGCAGTCGTGCACCGAGTTGACGCTATATAACACAGTGTTGGCACGCCAAGAAGCTACTCAAACACGCGCGCGGTACGGTAGAAAATTATACAGAGATTGCGTCGAAACCCACGCAACCTCTTACGCTGGCAGTGCTACAGTAACACGGCTCGATTACGACAGTCGAAGAAGCCGACGTTCGCAAGTTTAACACACGACACGGTTGCACATGCACGCACGAGTTTCCGGCCGCGGAGAGCAAAGTCGCGTAATGGTGGAAAAAATCGTGGGCATAAACGAGCGATTACCTCGTTAATGCTGATCATCATTAAACAATTACGCCTTGCTCAAGTATGTGCGCAATTTCGTTCGCGGCCAGAACGCTTACCCTTCGCGTGCACGGCAGCCAAGACTGTATACGGCTCCGTGGGAACGTCAAGCGCGGCCAACGCCTGCGTGTGCGGCTATATGCTGGGTGTGCAATATTAAGCATGATTTTTTAACCTCATCAAGACATCGCCCCCTCCCTCCTCTTCTTATACACTAAAATTTCACAACTTAAACTTGAGATTGGTGGCTAGGCGTCCTACGTAAAGTCCTCTTGACCCGTATCACCTCCCATCTGTCTCAATTTTTTTTGTTATCATGCGTATATATACACGCACACGCACAAAGACACACACGAAACACACTGCCGTCCACCCCATCACGAAAAAAAAAACTTTCTGGATACTCTATACACGACTCTACACCTACAGCCTTTACACGACTTCCTTTGATGTACCGCAACATACGGCGTGTTGACCCTTAAACACGAGGACAATGCACGCCGAATGAACATGTTTTGGACAACCGCTTTCAAGTTCAACGGCACCGCGCATCTCGCCGTAGGAAAGCGCACCTCCATGCCTCATCAGAATTACAAAAATATACGGACAGAAACTTGCTATCAGACATACCTGATATGAAGCGAATCAAGAATGCTTGATTGAGATATACGAGTCAACTGTCCAGTGTCAATAGAGCAAAAAGAGTAAAAAAGATCGCTGCCTCTTCTCTACGTAGACCAAACAGGAGTAGCAATCGTGCCCAAGCAAGCGTTCCCCAGTGCTGACGACCTCGCCGAGTAAAGGTTTCCTAAAAAAAAAAAAAAACATCAACCGTTCTTGTCATTGAATGGAATGAATTGGGAAGGGTGTACGCCTGTTCAAAACTGTTTTATTGGTCGACGTTTTTATCGGAAGACGATCAAGAGTCTCCGATCGAAGCAGCGTCGACTAAACATTTTGTACAAGTGTACAAATTATATATATATATATATATATATATATATATATATATATATATATATATATATATATATATATATGTGTGTGTGTGTGTGTGTGTGTGTGTGTGTGTGTGTGTGTGTGTGTGTGTGTGTGTGTGTGTGTGTGTGTGTGTGTTCTTGACCACGTGCAGGACGGTATATACGCGCACGCCCTTACCTCACAGGTTGCAACACAAAACACGCCACCTGATCACGAAGCAATACTGCCCCTTGATTACCGTGCCTCCGGTGCACGACACGCTCGGCCACACAGCGCATTGGCCAACACGTCGCGTGCCTGTCGGCAATCTGTCCAACGGGAGAGCCGCGCAGTGATCACCGCCGAAACCGTGCAACGATTGAATGTGCGGGATAAATCAAGTGGTCTCCATACTCTTCGGGCATATCGTCTTCGGCACGTGCAAACAGAAAACTGCCCCATATCGCGAGCCGATGAAACTATCAGGTATACGTGTACCACGCGAAAAATGATAACCGAATGCTAAACTATATGTTCAACCAAACTCAAGGGAGCAAGCTTTAGCAGTTTGTATACACATGCAAGAGCCAATCGACACAGTGTGAAATTGTCCTCCGCGGTGTTGCAGCGGTTAGTGCTCGGCTGCTGACCCGAAGGTCACGGCTTCGACCCGGCTGTGCCGGTAGCATTTCAATGGCGCCAAAATGCTGAAGGCGAAATGTTAAAGGCCCGTGTGCTGTACGTTTTCAGTGCACGTTAACCCTTTCGGTCCAGGTGTCATCAATTGACGACCCCACCCTCCTTCCCCACCTCTCCACTCACACACGAAATGTCTCCGAGAACCCCGAAAACAAAACAAAACCTGCTTATTCTTGGAGAGGTATTTATTAAACTACCCTCACTGCAATCAACATCAGTGTCGTTTAATCTTTGCGGAGCTTGGAGCCGTAAAGAAGAAGAAGCTTGACCAAAGCCATGAGTGACGACGAGGCGGGCAAGCAAAGGCGGGAAGGCGGCGTTTTCTGGATGAAGTCGTGAAGTTGTTTTATGATTGAGCGTCCACACCGTCCAATACTACAATTGGTCAGACTGTGTGTGCTCTAGGGCATAGTAGGAATAAATTTGCCATTTTTGTCATTTCATTACTACAGGGCCATAATGACCTAATTTGATATCATGTCTGTAAAACCATAAATACTAACACCAATGACTCAATTTTATGTTTGTGGTCTTCTGAGGCCCTACCTATCAGTAAAATATGTATTAAAAATGTCTGTGACAAAAATGAAAATTCCAGTAATGACAGGGTCGTTGAAATTTTCGGAGATTCACTCTGCGGCGTCCCTCAATCATATCGTGGTCTTGGGACGTACAACCCAAGACAGTATTTAATGCAGAGCCAAGTTATATTGACGGATAATAAAAATGCTGGAGTTAGCACATGTTTTTGCAGCCTGTTGCGTCCCGCTGCCAGTGACGTCTTCGAGACGAGCGTGATGTCGCCGCCACTCAGTTCCGCGAACGCAGCGACTGTTGAGGCTGACCATTGTGTCGCGGGACGGTGCGCTGGCGCCACGGCTGGGCCCTGCGGAATGCGGCGGCGGTTTCGGGGAACGAAAGATTCGTCGCTGCTTCTTGGAGTGGATGGGTCCACCCGGAACAACTGAGCATAGAGCTGTTGCGTCCCGCTGCCAGTGACGTCTTCGAGACGAGCGTGATGTCGCCGCCACTCAGTTCCGCGAACGCAGCGACTGTTGAGGCTGACCATTGTGTCGCGGGACGGTGCGCTGGCGCCACGGCTGGGCCCTGCGGAATGCGGCGGCGGTTTCGGGGAACGAAAGATTCGTCGCTGCTTCTTGGAGTGGATGGGTCCACCCGGAACAACTGAGCATAGAGCTGAGGGGAAGTCGGGCTCCGGGTGGACGATTCACCCCCTTGATCCCCCCCTCTTACTGCGGGCCGCCCCTGCCTTTCGTGAAGTGGACTGATGTACCGAGATAGAGGGAGAGGGGCGGCAACGAGAGGGATAAAAAGGACGGAGGAGACGGCGGGCGCGAGAAAGGGGGAACAACGATGACCAGTTAACTTTTCTTTGAATGCAAATAAATCCCTTTTTTTCAAGTTTCCTAAATGGACGTCCTGCTTTCATGACCTGCCTGATCTTGGTCATCCCACCCAATCTACCCCGACGACGCTACAAACTGGATGGCAGCGGTGGAATCAAGAAAAGGCATGCAGAAAACTGCGGACGGAAGATCGACTTCTGTGGATCCGGGATCAGCAGAACGAGACTTCGTGGCTCCGGGAGGCACAACCGTCGCAGTAACGGCATGAAGTTTTGGACGACTCCAGGAAACTAAGGACGAGCAGCAGAAGGCAGACCAGACGATCTGGGATCGGCGGTCCTGTGAACGTGGCTCTGGGAGACACGTCCTTCGCCAGCTCGAGGTTGGAAGTAGCTGCGGACGGAAGATCGACTTCTGCGGATCCGGGATCGGCAGAGCGAGACTTCGTGGCTCCGGGAGGCACAACCGTCGCAGTAACGACTACCGGAAACTAAGGACGAGCAGCAGAAGGCAGACCCGACGATCTGGGATCGGCGGACCTGGGAACGTGGCTCCGGGAGACACGACCTTCGGCAGCTCGAGGTTAGGTGAGTGCTTGAGCGATCACGTTTTGCCGGACGATAAGAACAGGGTTCTATCGGGCAATTGGCTCTGAAGGGCCGCCACAAGTGTGCGGTGAATATTGCAGAAGTATTGGTTGGCTCTTGTGAAGATATGGATATCGGAGGGTTAAAGAAAGAAGAGCTGTTTGCTGTTAGCAGCAGAGCTCAGCTTGGATATCAATAGCAGGTTAAGGAAGCCCGAAATTCGCAGTGCGATAATCGAAGTGGGTTTCGAGGAGGACGAGCTCAGCGAGGCCTGGGAAAAGATATGTGAGGAGAAGAAACAAAGGGAGGAAGAAAAGAGGGAAAGAGCGGAAGAGAAGGAAAGGCAGGAAAGGAGAGAACAAAGACAGGCCGAAATTGAGCTCGAGAGAATAAAGCTAGAGCAGGCGAGATTAGCACGCAATGCAGATGCGGCGCCGCCGCATACTGAGAACCTGAAGATGACGAGTTTGCTTCAGCCGTACAAAACAGGCGAGGACATTGGTCTCTACCTGATTAATTTTGAACGGATCTGTGAGAAACATTCATTTCACCAGGACACATGGCCAGAGCGGTTGCTTGCGTTGTTACCGGGTGAGGCCTCGCAGGTCGTGGCCAGACTGAGCGCAGCCGAGGCAGGCGTATACAGTTCAGTGAAGTCGACATTACTCGCAAAATACAGGCTCTCCACAGAGGAATTTCGGAGGAGATTTAGACGGGAAAGAAAGAAGCCTGGGGAAAGCTTTGTTGAGTTTGCGTGTAGCCTGAGTGATAATTTTTCAGAGTGGGTGAAAGGAGCAGGTGCGGATAACTTAAGTAACTGAGGGATCTAATTTGTTTGGAGCAGTTTTATGACACCCTGCCGGATAACGTGCGCCTGTGGGTCAAGGATAGGCAGGAAGGTGTGTCTGTTAGGAGGGCAGCACAGCTTGCCGACGAGTACGTGGCCAGTCGAGGCTTCAGGACACCGATCAACAGCGCACATCACTATCAAAGGCCTGCACCACGGCCCCAAGCTTACACTCGAGGACCGCAAAGCGCAACAAAAGAGCGAGAGGAAACTAATCAAAATTCGGCGCGTGCTGAAGGCAAGCCGAAAGAGCAGGAAAAGAACAGAAAGGAGGTCAGAAATCATTTAGAAGAGTTAGAGTCGCGAGCTAAGGCGCTATGTTTCAAGTGCAACGAAACAGGTCACTTTGCCCGAAACTGCTCAAAAGGTAGGCCAGTGTTTGCTTGCGTAAGCGATCACCCGAGTAACCTAGATCTTTTGAAACCTTACACGACAGATTTAATGGTTAATGACAAAAGGTGTAGGGTACTCAGAGACTCCGCGGCCACTATGGACGTAGTCCATCCGAACTACGTAAAAAGTGAAGACTACTTATCCGAATGCGCGTGGATAAGACAGGCCGTCAGCGAAGATTCAGTGTGTTTACCTATGGCAAAGGTACACATTCGGGGTCCGTTTGGAGCGATCGAGACAGTAGCAGCAGTCTCCCGTGGGCTACCAGAGGGCTACCCGTACCTTTTCTCGAACAGCTCGGAGTCACTACTCAACGACAGGGGTTGCACTTTTGCTGATGCCCAGGTCATGGCTTTGACGAGATCGAAAGCACGCGTATTGGCTCAGCAGCTGCGTTACGGGGAAGGGGAAGGTGCCAAAGCGAAAGAGTTAACAACTGAATCCGAAGAAGTTAAGCCCGACGAGGCACTTATCCCTATTCCTCCGACCGAAAATCCGGAAAAGGGTCAGATTAAGAAGCCGATAATTGAGAAAAGAAAGAAACCTTCGAAAGGAAAAGATCATAGTTTGCAGGGGTCCGTGTTGGCCCCAATCTCGCACAGCTACGAGCGCATGCTAGGGGTTGACAGGGAAGCGTTACGGCTGTCTCAGAAAACTGACCCTAGTATAGCGGTTATGAACAACGGAAACAGTGAAGGTGTTTCGTCAAGAAACATCTCTTTCGAAGTGAGGAACGGTATCCTATATCGTAAATACCGAGATAGGCGAGGGCAGTGCTACGATCAATTGGTGGTGCCATCACCATACCGCAAGGACCTACTCAGTCTTTGTCACGATCACTCATGGGCAGGACACCTGGGCATAAATAAAACCAAGAAAAGATTGCTACAGGAATTTTATTGGCCGGGGTGTTTCAGGGACGTGCAGAATTTCGTGAAGACTTGTGACGCTTGCCAGAGAGCCGGTAGGTCTAACGACAAATGGAAGGCCCCGATGGTAAAAGTGCCCATTATTTCTGAGCCCTTCCGCAGAGTTGTTGTAGATTTGGTGGGGCCGTTGCCGAAAACAAGTGCGGGGAACAGATACATTCTCACACTATTGTGTCCTGCAACGAAGTTCCCCGAGGCGGTGCCCTTACAGGAGGCAACTTCGGTCGAGGTAGTCGATGCGTTGCTTTCTATATTTTCGCGCCTCGGTTTCCCTGCCGAAATGCAATCGGATCAGGGAACCGTTTTCACGAGTGCTCTCACGACCATGTTTCTCGAGAAATGTGGCGTTAAAATTTTGCATAGCTCGGTTTACCACCCACAAAGCAACAGTGTGGAGAGATGGCATGCTACCCTAAAAAAAGTATTGAGAGCTGTTTGCCATGAAAGGAAGTGTGATTGGGATGGTTGTTTACCGGGCACGCTATTTGCGTTGCGCACAGTGCCACACGAGGGAACCGGGTTCGCACCGGCAGAGCTGGTGTATGGCCGGAATCTTCGAGGTCCGCTGAGGCTAGTCCGCGAACTGTGGGAGGATGATCGGGGGCCTAAATGTGTGATCGAGTATGTGTTGAACCTAATGCAAAGGTTACATAAGTGTCGTGAGATCGTGAAGGGCAACCTAGAGGCGAGGCGAGACGCTTCAAAGCGCTACTATGATAGAAATGCCAGGACGCGATCATTCAACCCGGGCGACAAAGTGATGATATTGAGGCCTAATCGCCAGAATAAACTGGAGGTCCACTGGGATGGACCTGCCGAGGTTATCAGTCGCCTTTCGGAAGTAAACTACACCGTGAGATTACCTGGAAGAAAACGCGAGGACAGGGTCTACCACGTAAACCTAATGAAGCCATTTTTAGAGCGAGCAGCAATTGTTAGCATCGCCATGAATGTTTCAGAAGAGGTTTCTCTAGAGGTACCTTGTTTTCCTGGGAACACGGGCCCTAGTGTAGAAGAGATAATCGCGTGTGCAGTTAACAAAGACGAGTTGGGTACAGATAAAGTCGAGGATCTGAAGAGCCTTATTCAGGAATATCTGGAATGTTTTGGGGAAGGGCTCGGAAGGACTCATTTGGTACAACATGATATCGAGCTGACTACAGAGGTCCCTTTTTGCTCGAAGGCGTACCGCGTGTCTCCGCGACAGCTGGACTTAATGAAGGCGGAAGTTAAAAGGATGCTTCGCCTTGGCGTGATCAAAGAAGCATATAGTGACTATTGCTCCCCTTTGATGTTGGTCGAGGTGCCGGGGAAAGAACCACGGCCATGCGTCGATTATCGCAGGTTGAATGCGATCACAAAAGACCAGGTGTACCCGTTGCCTAACATAGAGGAAAGGGTGGAGCTGGTAAGCCGGGCTACCTTCATTTCAACCCTAGATTTAGTGAGGGGATATTGGCAGGTGCCCTTAACTGAACGAGCAAGTCGGTATGCGGCATTTGTAACACCCTTTGGCGTTTATCAGCCCGTCACCATGGCCTTTGGTTTGAAAAACGCACCCTTCTGTTTTTCAAGGTTAATGGATCGGGTGCTAGAAGGACTAGAAGAATTTGCGGTGCCATATCTAGACGACGTGGCCGTATTTTCTAATGATTGGGAGTCTCATTTGCAGCACACACGAACGGTGCTTGAAAGAATCAAAGGGGCGGGCCTGACTATTAAAGCCGAGAAGTGTCAGTTCGGCCAAGCCCGTGTCACGTATTTGGGACACGACATAGGGCAGGGAAAACGGGAACCAATGAAAGCCAAAGTAGCTGCGATAGTCAACTTCCCAAGACCCGTAAACAAAAGGGAGGTGCGAACATTTCTAGGAATGACAGGCTATTACCAGCACTACATTCCAAATTATTCGGAGCTCGCCAGCACGCTAACCGACAGCCTGCGAAAACCTGAACCGGAAGTGGTAACTTGGAGCACCGAGAGGGAGGAGGCCTTCCAAAACTTGAAGAAAGCTTTGTCTTCTCGGCCTGTGCTTGTCGCGCCAGACTTTAGCCGAGAATTCATTCTCCAATGCGACGCCAGCAACCGAGGTCTAGGTGTCGTCCTGGCCCAACTTAACGAGGGAGGTGAAGAGCATCCGGTGCTCTATCTCAGTCGGAAGCTGACTCCCCGAGAAGAGGCTTTCAGTGCCTCGGAGAAAGAATGTTTGTCCATTGTGTGGGCCATTCAAAAACTAGGATGCTATATTCAAGGCACAAAATTCACGGTCGAGACTGACCACTGCCCGCTTTCATGGCTGAA
Organism: Rhipicephalus annulatus; assembly: GCA_013436015.1. Taxonomy (NCBI): domain Eukaryota; kingdom Metazoa; phylum Arthropoda; class Arachnida; order Ixodida; family Ixodidae; genus Rhipicephalus; species Rhipicephalus annulatus. The sequence continues at coordinate 10,978 of WOVY01002349.1, forward strand.
GCAAATGTCCAATAAAAACGGGAGGCTGTTGAGATGGAGCCTCATACTACAGGAGTATAACTTCGAGGTCAAATATAGAAAGGGGAACCAGAATAAGAACGCCGATGGACTGAGCCGTGGATTTTAGAGTCGAACACTGATTTTCTTGTTGCTGTTTTTTTTTACTGATGTGTTTCTATCGCGGCTGGGGTCACGGCATTTAGATTTTTTTTCCAAGGGCTGACCACCACAAAAAAAAAAAAAGAAAGAAAGAGAGGGCAATCATGGGGTAAAATTATGGCAGTTTTGGCGTCCGGTGGGCGTGTCGCTCGGGCACGCCGACCAGAGTGTGTGTGCTTGTGTTGTGTATCCCTGGAACAGGGTTATTGGTGATGCGAGTGCTGAGGCCCAGAGAGGCCGAGTGTTTTCACATGTCGTCTCGACGCTTCAGGTGACCCGACAGTTGGCCACCCTCGAGTCGAGTCTTTCGGCGGCGGAGGAGTCTGTTGCGTCCCGCTGCCAGTGACGTCTTCGAGACGAGCGTGATGTCGCCGCCACTCAGTTCCGCGAACGCAGCGACTGTTGAGGCTGACCATTGTGTCGCGGGACGGTGCGCTGGCGCCACGGCTGGGCCCTGCGGAATGCGGCGGCGGTTTCGGGGAACGAAAGATTCGTCGCTGCTTCTTGGAGTGGATGGGTCCACCCGGAACAACTGAGCATAGAGCTGTTGCGTCCCGCTGCCAGTGACGTCTTCGAGACGAGCGTGATGTCGCCGCCACTCAGTTCCGCGAACGCAGCGACTGTTGAGGCTGACCATTGTGTCGCGGGACGGTGCGCTGGCGCCACGGCTGGGCCCTGCGGAATGCGGCGGCGGTTTCGGGGAACGAAAGATTCGTCGCTGCTTCTTGGAGTGGATGGGTCCACCCGGAACAACTGAGCATAGAGCTGAGGGGAAGTCGGGCTCCGGGTGGACGATTCACCCCCTTGATCCCCCCCTCTTACTGCGGGCCGCCCCTGCCTTTCGTGAAGTGGACTGATGTACCGAGATAGAGGGAGAGGGGCGGCAACGAGAGGGATAAAAAGGACGGAGGAGACGGCGGGCGCGAGAAAGGGGGAACAACGATGACCAGTTAACTTTTCTTTGAATGCAAATAAATCCCTTTTTTTCAAGTTTCCTAAATGGACGTCCTGCTTTCATGACCTGCCTGATCTTGGTCATCCCACCCAATCTACCCCGACGACGCTACAAGCCACAGAGACTTATCTCACTAGCGTTCCGTCAGCTATATTTCGTAACTGCTATGTCAGTTACACCGTAGCTTTACGTAACTGGTGCGGAATCCCAATGAGGTAATCCAGTTAGGGAACGCATGAAGCACCGAGGTCTTAGCTCCCCAACATTCCGCATAACCAGTGAGCTACTCCACTTGCGTAACACTATATAGAATGAACATGTGTTAGCGTTGAGATATCTCAGTCACAGAATACTAAAACACCGAGGTCTTGTAAGACCTCGGCTGTAGACTACTAGCATTCCATAACTTGATTCCACTATTATGTCATCGGTTTATCAGCTATACACGTCCCGCCGCGGCGGTCTGGTGGCTAAGGTACTCGGCTGCTGACCCGCAGGTCGCGGGATCGAATCCCGGCTACGGCGGCTGCATTTTCGATGGAGGCGCAAATGCTGTAGGCCCGTGTGCTTAGATTTAGGTGCACGCTAAAGAACCCCAGGTGGTTTAAATTTCCGGAGCCCCCCCCCCCCCCCCCCACTACGGCGTCTCTCACAATCATATGGTGGTTTTGGGACGTTAAATCCCACATATCAATCAATCAATCAGCTATATACGGAGAATGCTGAAGGATTGTGCAGTCACAAGACGACTGCCAGTAACACCGCTTTGAGATAGTTCTACAACATGGCGTCAAAAGCTATTAAGCAGCGCTGACAGCCGATAGCACTAGAAAGTTATGTAACAGTTAGTTGGTGGCTTAAAACGGTCAGCAGCAACACAATAAAAGGCGTCGACCATGGTTTGTTGCCCTATAGATTCGTGTGCTCCGCTGTGCTGGTTAGGATTGAAGCGGTATATCGCTCTAAACCAACTAGACGTGGGTTGCCGCTATGATGAAATGAGCCCTTAGGTATTCAACTACAAAAGTATTTAAACCTAACTTGTCACAAGTTTTATCTACTGCAGGTTGAAGTGTAATTTCCTAAAATGATCGGTGATCCTGATTTCACCGGACCGAGAGAACTGTCGGAACGAACCGAATGCCTGAATTATCAAAAGCATCGAGAAAACAATAACTGTCCAGTGCATCATTGCATTTTAATTTTTGCCTGAGGAATACGTAAATCTGTTATTTACTTTGTGCATAAGAGCAGGTCGTCATGTGCGGATTTGTTCGCAATGTGAACGTGGCTGAAGAACTCCGTGTCTTAATCCGAAATCTTTGAAGGCGGAATCTGACTTGGAAACGCTTGCTTCTCCCTTATTGATTGCCGCCCTTCTCCCTTTTTCGTACGTTGTATTTCATCCACAGTAGATCACGCGCTCTCCACGCATATCTCAACACACTGGTAATCCGATTCAAGTCATGCTACCACGTAGCCGGAGCGCTATATTCGAAGCCCCCCCCCCCCCCCTTTTTTTTTTTATATACGAGCAGCAAACAACTGGAACGGCCTTCTTCACATCATTTCTGCCATGATTAATCCATCTATGTTCTCTGAAGCCATTAAAACATATAGTTTTAATGGCTAAACATATACATTAGTGTATATAGTTTTAATAAACACAACCCCTTATATGTGGCACCCCTTAAAGGGTTAACTTTAAGAAAATAAACTGATGTGAAGAAATGTGCCCTGATTTCATATCCTATACGTAATATCAGCGCGATTGTAGGAGGAGACCACGGCTTTGTGAAAGCCCGCGGCCATTTCGGCGGTCCACGAATGCCGCCTCCAACTACCTCACATCGCACATTCGCAAAGCTCGGCGCTAGAAGCGTCCCCGAGGATCGCCCGCACACACGGCAAAATATGGCCGAATTAACGACAGTCAGATGCGGTTAAACAGTACGCATGCTTGACGGAAAAGAAGACACCTCCGAAAAATCCGATTTCACGAAATTAGGGAGTGTCCAATCAACGAGCTATTATCGTACATGCATGCATTGCACCCCCCCCCCCCCGCCCAACTCACCGATTCAGTCTTTTAACGAGAAACCTTTACTATAGCAATTTCTTTATTTTGCACTATTTCCACGTTAGCTGTTCGGCATTTAAAATATTGCGTAGCACGCCATCCAACCTCTATATGCTCGGTAATCGTCGTTCGGTGTTAGTTTTGAAACCGCGTCTCGTGTTTCTGAAGGACAAAGATAACAACCTCCCCATTATACGTATACCGTAGCACACACGCACATACAAAAAAAAGAGGGGAAAAACTCTCGCTCACACGCACGCCAGCCTCAGTTCATTCCTGTTTAAATTAACACGCAACAACATAAGCAAAAGCGAAGAGTCAGACAACAAAACTGCGGTTCTCCATTTTTCCACCAAAGCGTGTGTACGCTCTGTAATCAGGGCGTGCTATCGCAAACCGCGAGGTGGTCGACGCTCGTTTTCTTTCAAGTCCGTCCTCCCGTTTTTATTTTTTTTTGATAACTTCTCAGTCCGCAGCAGCGTGTGTGTGCTCCTGCCTCGCGCAATCTCGTGGGAGCTTGCGCAGGCGAGGGTTCAGGGCACCCGCTCGCTGCGCCTCGTCCATTATACCCGCACCGTGCCGCGCCACGATGAGCAGCAAGCAACACACTAACACACAAAATACTGCAGACAGTGGCCGCTCTTTGTACGCGTTAAACGCCAAGCGCCGCCGCAACCTTCGGCGACCCCTTTATTACGCCGTGTTGCTCAGGCGGTTTACAAGGGCGCCATATCGCAACCTGCAGCAGTGTGTGCGAGTGCGCATGCCCGCAGAGGTGCAGATCTCTCCGACAGGCGGCCTGCAACGTGTTACCGGGCGGCGGGAAAATGTACGCTAACATACGCAAGCACGTATATACACACACAAACGCGTTCGCGCAGAGACAAACACACGCCCGCGACGACGTGCTCAATCGTATCAACAGACGTACGCACAAACATGCCATTGATTGATATGTGGGGTTTAACGTCCCAAAGCCACCATATGATTATGAGAGATGCCGTAGTAGAGGGCTCCGGAAATTTCGACCACCTGGGGTTCTTTAACGTGCACCCAAATCTGAGCACACGGGCCTACAACATTTCCGCCTCCATCGGAAATGCAGCCGCCGCAGCCGGGATTCGAACCCGCAACCTGCGGGTCAGTAGCCGAGTGCCTTAGCCACTAGACCACCGCGGCGGGGCCACAAACATGCCATTGCATATGCAGTCGCGTACGGGCACCTTGCACTGAAGATGCTTGCACTTGACAGCAGAAAGAGAACGTACCATCTATCGCACTTTAGAAAAAAAATAATAAACTGGGGCAGCGTGATGCACATTCACCGTGACAACACCAATTGCTTAGCATGAAGAGTTTCCTATGCCTGAAGCTTTCCGACTGCGGGTTCCGTATGAAATGAACTCGAAGGTCGCGGCGTCGAACTTGGGCGTGGTGACCACATTTCGATGGAGGCGAAACACTACGTGACCGCGTACGTGGTATTAGGCGGACATTGCAAAACCCCGGGTGGCGAAATTTGCGGATACTTCCGCTACAGCCTCCCTCATAATCGAATCGTTGTTTTGGAACGTGAAACACCCAAAAATTATTACATTAACGCGATAGAGTGAAATAGCTCGTTTCGCCGACATTTCGGTGCCCCTGCAGTCGGCGCATGTGTCGGTGACAGCGTCATTGGTTGTGAGCGAAAGATCAACCTCTTGTCCGTGACCGGAAAAATCAACAAAGATGCAAATAGTAGTAGTATAGCAGAAGTCTTAGGCATGCACACCAGGGGAAAGAGCGCAGGGGGACGCTAAGATTGTCCCATATATTGACCTAATAGGAAGGGGGGTGCTGCGATGAGACCCCCCCCCCCCAATCTTAGGTGACTAGAGGGGCACCCCCCTCCCCCCTTGGCCCCGCCTAGTGCGCACGCCCATGGCACCTGCTACTGCTATATACTGTTGTCTTCCCCATTGTTTTGCATGAACAGCAGCGACCGAGTTACACAGGCCTACACAGGACATTACATGCACGGCCCATTCCACCGCGAGGACAAGTCTGGTAACAATTACGCGTGCAAATGCGCCCTCAAATGTCGTGGCGTCACATACGTGATACTACAAGCCTTCTTCAGAGCTTCTACTAGGCATACGCGAACAGGGACAATGCGCAGCTTTCGCCTAGCTGTGCTGGCTGTTGAACAACATGGCGGCCCCGATGACGTCAGTGCGTGTCCGCTTAAGACATTCATGGTGTCGTCACGCGCACGCACGCGTACATCCCACGCCGCAGCAACGGCTTATCGCATACTGCAGACATTGAGCCCCTGTGCATTTCAAGTACGTACAGACGAGCGGGAGTCCGTGCGGTGACTGGAGATTAAAATCCTTGTTCAAGATTACTTGGCGAAAGGCCCGCATGAAGTTAAACATCGACCGACTGCTCACACGGCGCGAATGTCAACAAGCGGGTATGCAGGCAGGCAAGGTCAACGCATAACGGTGAGCTTTGAATACACGCGGGCCATTCAAGTGTCCAGCGAACACACTCTTAAAAGAAAAATAGACAAGTGGGTACTCGTGTGCGTTAAGTGCTGATTGGAATCACGTTAAAGAATTAAGTGAAGTATCCAACACACAAACTGGCACCTTACTGGAACGCTCCGAATGCAATTGCAATGATTCCGTACGTTTTCTTACGGAATTCATATACAGTAATTATATTCTCCATACATAGCCTTAACAATCTCACGGAAACATATGGAATCAACGGAATGTCATATGAGCATTCCTGTATAAGACTGGCAGACACGACTGTAGCTCATGTGTGCCACTACGAAAGGCAATAATGATCAGCTTTAGTAGTATGTCTGAAGCTATAGCCAGGCCGTTGTTAATTTGCAGATATAGATTCACACGTTCAAAACAGAAAGGAGGGCAACAGGCAGAGGAAGAGGGGTTACGTTCTTGGTGAACTTCATTTGCGTAGAATTCTGGAGGGTATGTGAGCAGCTGAAATCTGGACCATTCCGAATAGCTGCATTATGAGCGGCATATGCCTGCAGCGTTCCTATATGGACATATCGCGATGCTCCACACATCTTCGAGTGCTCGATCTTCCGAGTACATTTTCTCGAGTGTGCGCTCCTACTCTTTCATTCAACGTTTAATTACTTTAATCCCTGTGGTAACATCGTCTGGCTGTTTCTCATCTTTTTTATATCCATTATTTATATTGAAGTATATACCCTCCTTGTTGAAGAGTACATGTGCATCTTCAACTGTCTATTGCCAGAACATTGCTTTCTCTTCTTTTTTTTTTGCTCGCCTCTTCGTCAATTGCTTACATCAGTTAGTTATTAAACTACGAAACCACGCTATGAAACGGTAGCATACGCTGATATCGAGGAGTGACGAAGGGACCACGTGGGGTGGATGCTGTGCCGACATGAAACACCACGGTTCCGAAGTCCAAATAAGAAATAATTGCCAGTCATGTGTATAATAAGCCGATTTGATCTCCTTTGTTCGCTGAGGCACTTGTAGAATTTTCCAGACGCTTTTCGCGATTTTTTATTTATCATTTTTTTAATGGGGGTTATTTGCATTTTTCCAACAATTATAGTTATCTTATATAGAGACTCTCGTTCACTGACGCGCGTTTGTTGTTCACCAATAGCGTGTTTGTCGATGAATTTGTGTAGTCGAGCGCATAAGTATATATGCGCAGGCTGCACCATCAAAAGGGGGCAAATGTTCAGCGCAAATGTTCAGCGCAAATGTCCATCTTAGGTGAAGGGTACATTTAGATTATCCCCCCTCCCCCGTCCCCATAGAGGACTAGGGAAGGAACGGCCGCCTTGACCTTTTCTCCCCATGCGCACACCTTCATCAACAAGTAAAATCAAGCACTGGCAAACGTGCCTTCAACTTAATGCCAACGATGCTAAAATGTAGCTATGCGCTTTGTTTTATAGTTGCGCACATTTTGTGCGTGCAAAAAAAAGAGTGATTGTTTTAAATTCCCACTTCGCACCTGACATATTTATCGTAGTTAGAGATATTTTCCGGAGCGAAAGTTTCATTATGCTTCTGCTCCTTCTTTCGGGCTTCTTTTACGATGAGTATTCGCTCGTTTGCTCGGTAGCATTTGGCAACACTGAAACACGCCCGAGGTACAGCGATTGATACCGCGCAGCTTCACCGAAATGTCGCAGTAGGTATAAAGTCAAAACGGGAAGTCCCGATTGAAGCGCCATCTACGCCAAGCCGTAACAAAACAGTGAAAAAAAAAATTAGGGGACCCTCAAACTTCGCCTTTTAGAGTTTAACGCGATAGCGATATCATGTCCTTCGTGTGTATCCAAACACTTCGTGCATGAAACCTTTTCGAACTTGCTATTGGTCTTAAAGAAATAGGCGCAGTAGCGTATGTGCTTTTTGTGGTTGTGGGGTTTGACGTCCCGAAACCGCTAGATGATTATGAAAGACACCGAAGTGGAGGGCTCCGGCAATTTCGACCACCTGAGGTTCTTCAACGTGCACCCAAATCTGAGCACACGGGCCTACAGCATTTTCGCCCCATCGAAAATGCAGCTCCCGCAGCCGGGATTCGATCTCGCGACCTGCGGGTCAGCAGCCGAGTACCTTAGCCACTCCACCGCGGCGGGGCGCCCTTTGCGGTGGGTGACCAACTTTAAACCATGAAGTCATTATGATAATCACGTGTTCTGACGCCCGACGGCCATGGGCGCTTGTGCCACCTTTTACTAAATTCACAAGCAGACACGCGGCTGTGTGGCACAACATCCGCTTGCAACGCAAACGACCCGGGTTCAATGTACACTTCGACTCAAGATTTTTTTATTATTCATTTTAATCTTTCTCAATTTTTAGGTGACGCAAAGATAATTTTTCGCTCACAACCAACGACACCAATGCCGTAACATTAAAAATACGCTCTCGCGTTAAAAAAAAAGAATAATGGCAGCTCGGCCACCACGAACTTGACCTGAGGAAGTATATAGCCCGGGCACCCGGCAATTCCCGTTTGTAGAGTTCCCGTTGCTCCGTTTACAACACCTTCGATGACGTCAATGTTATAGTTAAGAATATCGTTTTTTTTTTTGTTTCTGGCACGAGTTGAACATTGTTGATCCGATTCGCAAACTCGGTGTGCAACATGTTAGCTACATTTTGGAGCGCTTTATCAATTTCCCCCTTACTGCGGCAGTTAAGTTGAGATAGGCATCGTTTGCAGCGAGTTCCTTCAAGGTTGTTTCCACCATCAGGTGCATCAACGCAGCGCCGGCGAAGCGCAAGGGGAGATGCCTTCACTGGTTCGGTGAGGCGGTGGCACCATCTCTTGCGCGGCACCAGAGTCAGTCACAGGCCTCCTAAACGTTTTTAGCAGCGATGTTTAGTTATAATTACCGGGTATTACTTGGTTACTTCTGTTAGTTGCATTATTTTAGAAGTTGTTCTTTTCTTTTAAGACGGTTTTCACCATAGCTGGCCTAGCCATGGCCTGCACCGAGCGCTTTACCGTGAACGTGACCACGCCGCATGAAATGCATGGATGGATGACAAGCCAGGCCCCTGAAGTGATCCGCACTTAGAACTTTAGTGAAACAAATGAACCTCGAGGAAAGAGCCTTGTGAAGGGCCCCCTGGCCTTATAGCCGCCTATTCGACCTGATCGAACAGCGCTTGCTGCATGGTCGGCCAGGTCAGAGATGGACAGTCGCCCCTCCCATATTTCCAACGTGTGTCCTGTTGTTGGCACATCTGTGTGTGTCAGGTGACGGGGATGCTTTGAGCAGCAAGATGCAATAAATATTGCGTAGGACTTCCTCCACATCAGGAGCAAGAAACTTGACAGTACACTTAGAACATGGCGCGCATATTTTTTTTAGTGGGGAGAAAGAACAATTTGAATTTTCCTCCAATCGATGGCCTACTTTCCTGTTAGATGTTTGTAAACAACTGCGAAAAAGAAAACGCCGCAGATCAGTGGGACTTCGTCGGAGACGAAGTAATGGAAGTGACAATTATTCAAGACTGCAAGAGCAAAGCGATAAATGTATAGTTATTTTTTTCTCGATAAGGTGTCACTGCCAGATGTTTATTCAAGTTAGGGAAGACAAGTTGTTGGGTACAGTGACGATAATATGAATAATCCTCGAAATAGCATCATGCGTTTGGTCCTAAGATAACACAGCCCAATCAACAGAAAGGAAAATCTACTACGGCCCTTCATTACGCTATAAGTATCGGCCGACAGGGTCACCTAACTAATTAAATACCGGCCCTCTCACCACACGTTAGTCGGGGAGACAGCCAACCACGCTCTCCCCGGTGCACCGAACTGCTGACGCGTACTGAGAACGAAAACGCGGCAGGTTACCTTGACTGACGTCGAGGACAAGTAATTAGCCGAGCCAGGACGTCGAACTATACGAAGCCCGCTGCTGCAGTTTCTTTTTTTTTCCCTCAGCCTTCGTCCTCGTGCTATGCATCCGACGGGCGTCCAATGGGGCAGCGAACGCGAGGCCTTGTATACGACGTCTGACCAACGTCTCGCCGCCGGAGCCATCCATCCTTATAGGCAGTGGCCGTCGCTCCTGTATTCATCTGGACACAAGCCAGGACAACAAAAACCACCAGTGCGTGCAAGGATGGGCGCTGCAGGCAGGCGCAGCCAAGTGGCACGCATATTAAACCGACCATCTCGGCTTATCGTAGACCACGTGACAGAGCCTAGAACGGCGGCGTATACGCGCGCGCGTGTATGCTGCGCAGTATCAACCGAGCTATATGTAGGCCTCGATCGCGCGCGATGGTGCGTTACGTTTGTTTACGTCTCAGCGTGGCGCCAAATTACGTAAGCGCCATTTTAGTTCCAGGTCGGTGGACGCTGCTCCTGCCCTGCACCCAACACCGGCGCATTCTCTTCATCAGCCCAGAAGGTGGCGCCGACACAACAGTCCTATCCTGCGCTCCAATCGTATTCAGTGCACGTCCTTTGTCCCTACGCACGCTTCTATAGACATATTTCACGAAAAAAGCATACTCTGTTTTCAAGGCGAACGCCTAAGCTGCCTCATCAGAAGCGAAAATTGACTGTCGGCGGCGTCAACACGAGCGACGCGAAGAAACATCGCCAAGAAATGTCGTCATCACGGCGTCACATAAGTGACGTCACATGAAGACGTGATCACACAATATCGCCGCTCGGTGAAAGTTGAGCGGATTGCGGAGGCATGGGAAGAACATCATTAGGAGCAAGAAGCTTCCGGAATAAGAAAAAAGAGGGGGAGGAGGTGATGAGCACGTCAGTTCAGAAAAAAAAAAACAAGATGGCGCTCGCCATCGGGTCATCGTGAACGAATGCATTAGAGACACCATAAGACAGAGGCGTAACCAGGGGTGGTGGTTTAAAAACCACCACCCCGACCCACGAAACCATTTTTTAAATTTTTTTCATTTTGCGCGAACATACAAGCGCACGCATACAGACGCAAGCACTAACACGCGTGAAGTACACTTGAACCCTGCCCAGCCCCCCCCCCCCCCAAACCCCCCTCCCAAAAAATTTCTGGACACGCTCCTGCTGTGAGAATTGAGATTTTTCTTGCTTCCGGGCCTCTCCATGCTTCCGCGATGGCTTATCAATAAAAGTGAATCGCGCTGAACTGAATCGGATTAATTGATTCATATGTGGGGTTTAACGTCCCAAAACCACCATAGAACGTGCACCCAAATCTGAGCACACGGTCCTACAACATTTCCGCCTCCATCGGAAATGCTGCCGCCGTAGCCGGGATTGGATCCCGCGACCTGCGGGTCAGCAGCCGAGTACCTTAACCACTATAATAGACCACCACGGCGGGGCTGAACTGAATCGGAAACTCCCCGCCACGACGTCACGGAAACGATCGAGTGTGATGAGACGAGCGTTGTAAGTTGGATATTGGCAGCTCTTTGGTCACACATATATTTGGCAACGGCACCAGACATCGTCACTTCGTATAGAGAGTATATATTACATAGATCAGGAGTCTCAAAGTGAACGCATCTACAGTAGGCATCAGTCTCGAAACAGGTATATATTCTTGGTGCTTTGCAGTGAAACTTTAGTTGGAAGTGAGCGCTTGTCCTCGTTGTCCCTCCCCTTCGTCCGTTTTCTACCTTTATTGTGATTCAGCTGTGAGAAAACAAATAAAAATACATGAAATACCAACTAGCCTGCTCCCACGACTTTCTTCGAAACTTAGTCCGGCAAAAGCCAGGACCGTGAAAAATTTGCAGCGGGAGCAGTAAGAACACTAAAGTTGCCAATAGACATGCCTTTTTCTTGTCTAATATATCAGACATTTCTAAGGAGAATCAGACTTCGACGAACATACCGACACCGATACCCAGAATAGCCAAAGTCTGGACGTCAGTTCCGAAGTATAGACATTTTGTTCCTGGGTTACTTTCCAACGCACGGTGACAGCATGCGGTGTGTCAAGAATAAAAAATACTTAAGACAAACCATGGTTGTGTAGCTCATGAAAAGTGACGAATAGATTTGGTCAAACGGCGAGCTGATCGAAAGCACAGAGGAATGACATAGAGCTATCAGCCAGTAAAAAGAACGCCCACTTACACAAACTGAAAATATTGCAACGGTGAATGCCAATGCGGAAAATTAAGAATAGACCACCAGCTGCCAAATACAAGAAAGGCGCTACAGACTTGCGGTTGACCCCCACATATGCCTGCCGTCAATGCATGTGCAAAGTGAATTTGACATCCAAATCTGTCTCAGTGGCAACAGGTGCCCTTTGCGAGCACTTTATATGCCACTACCCAGATCGTGTAGAAAAAAATACCTTAAAAGAAGGTTAATGGTGACTTTTATTTTTAAGAAGATTCAGAAGAACGTGGCCACAGAGCGCATTATCTTAATACTTTGTTAAGAGTCATATTAGCCTGAATAATGGCATTAGAGATATAATCTATGAATTTTTCTCGCAATCTAGGAATAAAAGGTCTCCTTGGGTTGGCATCACTGTTCGCTAGAAAAAAAAAAAAAAACTACGCACATTTACGAAGCGAATGCTGATGATGGGGCGAATCAGTGTGTATCGGATCATGAATAATGGCCTTCTATTTTATGCTAGGCAACAGCCTTTTTTTGTTCTTCAAGTTAACCTTTTGTTCTGTCACATGCTTTGATTGATGGGTGGTTAAATGTCGGTGTTTTTCCGGTGTTGTGGCCTTCTATTTTGTCTGTTCTGGCTAAGAGCTTTTCGATATCCTCCTTGTTGTTGACAGATGTTTCGGTTTCTACATCTGCTGTATAGACGTCAAGCGGTAGTTTATGGACGTATGGGATATTGTGCGATCTTAAGATGCTTGATTCATCCCTAAAAAGCAGTGACATCGTGTAGTCACCCGTAAATCACCCGTGACATTGGCCATGCACTTACGCATGTAAATAAGTGCCAAGCGGTGTACAGTTATATACAGTGTTTATTGGTCATAAATGGTACGTTGTGTCGAGTCGTGAATTCCGTTTTGCCTTCATTATCACTGCGTTCTGGTATCGGATGTAGCCTGAAGTTGGCGAAGACGATGCCTGGGCACCTTCCCCGGTGGAAGTTGTTGGCTGTTTCCGTGGTCATGCGAAATGCATCGTAGAGCATATCGTGACGTTATGTATACTGCACAAGCCGGTCGTGGTCCGTAATCATCGTCGTCGTCATTCTCATCGTCATGGCGTATATAACTGTGGGTACCTAGCGTGTGTTGCGCCGTAATGTCAGAAACAAAATGTGCGGTCTCGAATACGCTCGTTTCTTCATCATCACCATCGTCAGCGGCGGCTACGGGGCTCAACGCCAACGCCGACAACGGACGAGCCTCGAGTTTCCCCCCTAAAAAGAAACGGTAGAAGGCCACTGTGCTCAACCACATTAGGCACGTCAAAGGGGTTTCAACACGATTCCGCTTGGACCACTGTGGTTATACCGTCTTGCGCCACAGGTCCACCAGGGGAGGAAAGGAGTAGGTGGGCGGGGGTGCCGTAAGCGGCATGCGGAAACCGAGTTATCGACATCGACCCGTCACGGGTTGCGCACGCCAGCCCGATACGCGGCTCGCACGCACATCGCCAGAACGAGCATCGAGAGCACGGGTCGCGCAACCGTCGAGCGGTGACGACAAAGCCTATATACACGACCGCGCCTGTATAAACAGCAGGCGCGAACAGCAGCGCATGCAACACGGAGACACAACATTACGCAGCGTTATATATAAACACACTCGCAGGCCCGCGGTTCACACGCACGCGTGGGTCCCGTGTTATATATAAGCGCGTCACGAAGGGAGCGCACGCAAAGGTAAGGCAGGCAGCGAGCACAACGGCTGCTCGCTTATAGCTTTAGGCAATGAAAATGCGTGTGAACAGCACGAAAATCTCGCGCGCAAGTAAATGATAGCTATATTAACTGAACGAATAAAGTGCTACGCTATTGCAATGCAACAGTGAATAGTCGATTTAAGCCGGCGTTAGCCAACAGTACCCATCATTAAAATTCGCTTAGTAAATATTACCTGTACAAGCCGATATCACACTATTCTAACCAGTGCTGACCAATACAAACCAGTGCTGCAAGTGTGCGAGTAAACATGGTTGCTGGATTTTGTGAGAAAGAACGTTTATTTTTTTAAATTTCCGAGATGCGCACGTGTCTTTGATCGACGTCAAGTCCGTGACGGAAGTGACGTCACGAACGTCTTGGCGGTCCCTGGCATAAAATATTTTCGTGCTAATGTTTATTGTAAATAATTCATCAGCAATTCACGCAGTGAGATGGTCATGGTGATATATAATAATAACAATAACAATTGGGGTTTTAAGAGCTGAAACCACTACATGATTATGCGGCACACCGCAGTGAAGGGCTTCGGCTGCTTGGTCCACCTTGTGCTCTTTGAAGTGCACTGACATCGGTCAGTACAGCGGCACCTAGCATTCAGCCGCATCGATATGCGACTGCCGCAGCCGAGATCGAATGCGCAACAGCCGACCCGTGATCAGCCGACCACCGTATAACCCCTGCAACACCGAGACCGACAGGACATTTGAAATCAATTAATACTCCGACCCGCGGCTTTGCAGGGACACACTAACGACCGGCGAGCGTGCTGCGCGTGGGCAGGAATCGCGCATAGCAGAGGCGCTAAAGGTCGGGCCACGTGGCGAAACACCGAGGGAACAACGCAGGAAGCCCGAGTCGAAACCGGAGCTCGGTAGTTACCTTGTCCTCTCCTCGACCCGCCGACACGGGCGACAGGGTGGCTGCCAAGCTCCTTTCGGCTTGCGAGGCTGACCGCTGAGTCAGAACAGCCGCGGCGCATCCAAAAATACACCCCACCGGCGGCGGCATAAAGGCCAAAAGCGAGCAGCGCAGGGGCGCCGCCAGTGAACCAATCGACTGACCGCCGACCGCGGAAGCTTTCCAGACCGCGCACTAACGCGGGTAAAGCGATAAAAGAAAATAATAAAATAGTGATAACGAGGCCGGTATAAAGCGGTTAAGGACGTTACGGGACGTTCGATCCGAGCGCTCACCCGCCAACCATGGTCACATATAGCTACACAGGCCTCCAGCGTCCCGCGCACCTGTGCCGTGACCGCAGAGCGTTCGTTTTTTTCGCTTTATTCGTTTATTTTTTTCTCACGTACGGCAGCGTATAAGGCTAAACGGCGCTATGGTTACAACGCGCAGACAGCTTTAACAACAATAAAATCTTATAACTATCTATAAAATCTTCAGGAGTTTTCTTTTTCTTTTTTTTTAGTTCCCCGACTCGTTTGCCACGAAGGCCGCACGTTTTTCACGACAGACGCCGAAACACTGTTGTTTCTTTTATTGACTCCGTACAGGTGCAACATGACAACAATGGCGGGAGAGAAGGGGATGAGGGGCTCGAGCTTTACAAGCAGAGTATCCCGCACGGAATGAATAAAAGAAGCGCGCAGCACATACAAAAAGGCCTGCATGACACGCAAGAAGGTCAACTTGACACACAAAACACCGCGCGAACGCGAATTTTATGCGAATGTATGTTAGCGGCTAGCGCGCCCAGCTGACAACTTGTCCTGCTGAGTAACTAAATAAATAGATAAATGAATAAATACCCCTTTAATGAAAAGTAACTGACGTAAACTTCACCAAAGCTTAACGTTGCACGAGTTGGTGGCAGGTCATCTTCACGCGTGAAGCAGCTGCACAGAACGAGGAATTAAAAGGAAAAAACGCTTGGGCAGTACCACCGCAGTCGCATGTGCAGGGGTGGTTTTTGTATCTCCTTTCGTGCGCCGTTTGACGTGTTCAGATAGTCCATATGTACTGTAACTACTACTATACATACCAATGTTACTAGAATATCTACATACAACAACTACTACAACTACTACTACGCACACACAAACACACACACGATGTGCTGTTTCGCGCAATCCCATTCGACGTCCATCCAGTTATCCTTTTTTGCAGGGTTACGCACTGCTTCAGTTCCATGCACCTGTGGGGAAGCACAAAAGGGAAGAGGAACGGGAAGAAACTCCGACAAACGTAAAAAGGACGCAGCCATCATTCCGGAAGACTTGACAGCGCTCGCACCCGATACTGCGCTGCTGCTGCTTCGCCGAGCGGGAACCGGCGGACGGAGGGAAGACGACAGACCGCAAGGCGCGCGGAAAAAAAGGTCTGGTGCAAGAAAGAGACCAATCTGAGATCAGGAACGTCGGGGGCCAGAACACCAAGATAGATAGGACGTCGATGAAAACGAGAGAGGGAACGAACAAAAAGGAGCAGTGGAACAAAGCGACAGAGACTCAAGTAAGCGGAGCGCAAGGAAGCGAAAGAAAAGAGAACGACTGGACCGTTATATTCCATAGTACGAAAATGGTCGTTGATCGATGCCACCTTTCGCGTGCGGAAGCAGCCACTGCCAGCATCGGCTTTTTTACTTGACTCTCCTTTACCTGGCAGACGAAGCCCGCAAACTCGATAAAGCGTAAATAATGATGTTTACAACGACAATAGTAGCCAGTACAACTTCCCTCATGCATTGACTTCGGTTCCTCAAAAGCTGTATACGGACCAGCCGTGGTAGTTCGATGGTTATTCTCCTCGACTGCCTAACTCAAGGTGACGGGACCGAAAACCAAGCGCGGCGGCTGTATTTTCGCGCTGGCGAATTCCTGAAGGCCTGTGAACTTAGACTTAGGTGGACTTTAAAGAATACCACGCAGCCGATATTTCGGAAGCATTCACCCACGGTTTCTCTAAAACGTGTACTGTGGTTTTGGAACGTAAATATCATCCGAGATTGATTTGAGAACGGAAAGCAGCGCAGATCATATATGGTAGTCTCATTATACGTATATTTTACATATGTTAACGTCACACATACAAGTGACGTTACGTACAGTCAAATTATACCTCTACAAAAGAACAAACTTATAAGTATTCCACACATCTCGGCAATTCTATCGGCGAGCGTTACAGCGGGCAATCATGTGACCTGCGCATAACTCAGCATTCTGACCATCCCGAGCACTTCATTACAATAAAGTTTGACTGTGTTTGGACTGTAAAAATGTGTAGTTGCGCTGAGCGGTGGACAGTTAATGTATATTGTTGCTTACAATAGTCAGTTTGCCTTTAACAAGTACGCGCAGCCACACGCTATACAACTGCTTCATTTAGCATTCCACAACTTTTTGTTAGCCCCGTCACTGATTGTTTTGGTCGCATTTATCAAATGTGAGATCGTTCACCATTTAGCTTTAAAGCGCCAGTCAACAGGCTCCGATTTTTCTTTTTACACCTCCCAAACAAGCTTGCGCATACGCTTGAGCAACCTCCTTCCACGCGCAGTGACGTCATCTCGACGATCGTCGACGTCACGCAGCTCGTCGATTGGTCTAAACCAGGTCTCAACAGACAGTAATGAAGTCAACGTCGTCGATCGTCGGAGCCTGTTGACTGGCTCTTCTATTATAGCTGTTCGGTGAATGCATAACAAGCATATCAAGGCGAAAGTCCTGTATGTACCTCAGCAAACGCCAAAATTTATTGGGCCAATGCGTAACGGGACCGTGTGAATTACCCGCATGCACGCACTTGTACGAGATGCATAATGAGCGACAGCTTTCGCCCGTTACCGCAACGACCACGTGGCATTTCATTTTTTTCCTGACGAACTTCTGTTTCAGCACCGCTGTGATGCGAACAACTCGCGTGCGCACTGCGCTGACAAGCTACAAACAACCTCACACGCGACTTACGCCAAGCTTGCGACCATGCCCATGCATGACGCCGAGAGCAAACTGGAGCGCGGGGCTCCCACGGACGTCAGCGGCTGAATCAGAGGCGCGTGCTCGCGTATAGCGCAGTGTGCCAGGGCCCTCGCGATTACGGCATCGCCGGTGGCTCTGCCGCTCACGAGCTGGCTTTTTCGAAACACCTCGAAATAGGCGGCGGCCCGCCGACGCGAAGCGGCCGGGGCCAAGGTGCGGACACCGCTATTTTCGTCTCCCCCCCACCCCACCCCACCCCGACTCACCACCAATGCAGAGAACATGACGCGCGCCCACCTCGCAGTCGCCGTTTTCTTCAGAGACAAATCCTTAGATGCTACATCAAACGCGAGAGCTGTTCGTCGGCGTCAACACGAGTGACGCAAATTTAAAAGTGTCGTCAAGTTACGTGATTGATTGGTTGATTGATACAATAAATTTATTTCCCTAAAGCTTTCGGTATACTGACTCCGGGAGTGGCCCACCTATGACAAGCGACGGTGTCGTATAATGACGTCGTCCAGTGACGTCATGTCATGTGCCGTCATAGTGACGCAATAATGTTTCGGTGACCTGTGACGTCACGGCGACATCGTGGCATGACGACATCACGTGATTGATAAACGCCGGTCTCCGGCCGAAAGCTCAGAATAAATATTGTTTACGGTTTTTCACTGTGACCTTCTTTGATATATTTAAACATTTAGCCAGCAATATTCTTTCGAACTATATATATAGCCAAGTATATCCTAAAACTAAAAAATCAATTCTTGAGCAAGCTGTAAATACATCTTTTTCTTTTTGGTGGTAAGCACTTACATTTGTATAAATATACGCTGGTGAATCTTGTAAACCTAGCATTTTTTTCCTTCTAACTAAAACTTGTGATAGTTTGATGTTCCTTATGTATTTTTACTGATGTTTTTTGGGTGTGTCCACGTAGTTATCTGTCATAACTTTTTGTATGCACACATGCAGTTTTGTTTGGTGTGACCAGATTGTTTAAAAAGAGAAAGACTTCTCTACTCTGTATATGTGTATATTTACAGTGTCTGTATATGTATTATGTGTAATTGATATTTCCCCATTCTGTCCATTACTTTTCTCATTGGAGCCTACACTAGCCTCAGGCTATAGGTCCAATCAGTTGTAAACCTCATGTGACAAATGATAATAAACGTTCAATCAATCAATCAATCCTCCGTGAGCAGTCTGCAGCGTGGTTTATTTCGACGTTTCAGCCTGAGTCTGGCCTTCATCAGGATTTCTATATATATATATATATATATATATATATATATATATATATATATATATATATATATATATATATTTATGGCAGTTTTTTATGAACTGACAAATGGACATACTGCTTACCTTTCTCTCACACTTTCTTAAATTCGTTCAAATCTCGGTCATCCAAGCAAGCCGGCGCGCACGAGGTTTTGTCGCAATACGCGACTTGTACTGCCTTCCACGTCGTAAGAACGATAAAGCACGCACGAAGAAGGTTGCCTCACGTTTTCTCCAAAGTGATGAGAGAGACCGCACAATAAGAAGCCGAGAGCGTGGAACGATTTCCACGCACGCGTTGACGGGCGTCGTTAATTGACACCGCGCACTCACGGCTGCATGCGACCACGGAAGAGGGTTTCACCTGCAACGACACGCATGCATGCATGGGCATCTCATTAGCTGCCGCGGGGACCTTTCGTTTCCCACTTCGGAAGAGGGCTCTCCATCTTCCGCGGAGACTGATGACAACTCGTCGTTGCTTCGGCTACGCGAAACCAGCAATGGAAACCCATAAATAGAGCCTCTGAATACAAAAGAGCCTGCCTTGCAGAGCTTTCGTCAGCGCATGCCCCTGCCGTGGAAAAGCGGTCTTACAGGAGGAATTCGACTGACCGTAAACGCATCAGAACTGCATTATATGAATGAATATACCCGTTGCTATACACATAAGTGGAATGTCGAACAGTGTCAATGGCAACGCACATGGCGTAGGAAAGCGATTACAAGCAAATAAGGAAGCGTGGGCGTAATCGATATGACGGTACGAACAAACGACCGCGAAAAAAATGCCCCCCCCCCCCTACACACACACACACACACACACGTGAACAGCCCAGCGTCGGCTAGTATACAGGCGCTAGTATTAGCAAGAACCCGGTCTTGCGCAGATAACGCAAGCTGGTTGATCGTCAGCATTGATTCCTTGTCAGCATTGACCTCCAAACTTTTCAACAACAAAAAATGGTGGACCCCACGTACCTCTGGAATCGACGTTATGGGAAGCATGCAGAGCGAAGATGACCATGTTGTATTTTTTTTATTGAGTGACACCTCACAAAATGACGCTAAATATAGGTAAAAATGTTGTACGCAACGATACCAACAGCGGCATAAATATTAGCAACATGAGAAGCGGTAATCTGATATGTAATGCTTGTGCTCACCGGGATGGTATGCCGTGAACACTGCATGCTATACATGAATCAACTTCGGTGGATGGCAGTTTAATACAACTGACGTTAAACCGACTAGACCTGTATCATAGGAGTGCATATGTAATGTTTATAAAATAGCATCTCTCATAATCATATAGTGGCTTTGGGAAGTTAAACCCAACATATCAATCAATGTTTATAAAATTGAATATCAAGCATTGCAACCTCAGCTGATGTTTCGCCAACATGCGCCTGAATAGTGTGTTTTTCCAAAGCAGTACCGACACGTGGTGTGGCTCTGTGGTAGAATACTTGATTGCCACGCAGAATTCTTCGGTTCGGTTTCTGGTGGGGCCCTGATGTTTGGTCAGGTCAACACAGCAGATGTCAGAGTTTAAAAGCGAAGAATTTTTTTGCAAACTGCAAGCACTTCTGGCGTCTACCCACGTATCTATCTATCTATCCACCCACCTATCTAGCCGCTTACGTCTGAGTGCTCTCGTGATCATCCCTTTAACTTAGCGGCAACCAAAATTAGTATGGGAGGGTGAATTGGTTTGACAATTATGACAAGCTGGTCAAGACATACATAGTGTCACAATCACAATCCCGTAACGTACGCCATCGAGTACTTCCCGCCAAACCGAGGCGCACACCGGCGGGCGGGTCAGTATGCCCATAGCCGGGGGTAGGCGGGTGGGTGATTGAGGGAAGGGAGCGTTTGAAATTTTTCCCCATGAAGACTTTCAATATTG
Source organism: Rhipicephalus annulatus (assembly GCA_013436015.1). Lineage (NCBI taxonomy): Eukaryota > Metazoa > Arthropoda > Arachnida > Ixodida > Ixodidae > Rhipicephalus > Rhipicephalus annulatus. Next base: position 31,729 of record WOVY01002349.1, read on the forward strand.
CTTGCGTATAAAAAATGCTTGATTGATATCTAAGATTTATTGTCTCAAAGTAACCATATGATTATGAGACGCTTAATAGAGGGGTCCGGAATTTCGACCACCCGGGGTTCTTCAACGTGCGCCCAAATCTGAGCACACGGGCCTACAGCATTTTCGCCTCCATCGAAAATGCAGCCGCCGTATCCAGGATTCGCTCCCGCGACCTGCGGGTCAGCAACCGAGTGCCTTAGCCACTAGACCACCGCGGCGGGGCTGTTTGCGTATACATACACACGCACAAACATACATTACGTGTACTTTTACTACCCGAGAAACGTTTCTGGCTTCGCTCTTGAACCCATCGATTATTTTTTTTCGCGTACATTTCCAAAGTGTGACGTTGTTCAGCGTCACCACGAAAACTGTGACCACAGATGTGCTATAACGGTCCTCGTGGTGCAACAGAGCCGCCAGCTCAAGCACGTATGCGCCTCGACGCAGGAGCGCGCGGGGTTTCGAGAGACAGACCGCGGTTTGGCTTGGGAGGCGAGGGGAGCACCGCTGGAAAGCCTTCGACAGTGAGGAAAGCCCGCGAACGCCACCGCTCGGGCGCCGTCAACTTCGGGAAGCCGGCCAACGCCACTACGACACCCCGATGCATCCTTTTCTCTTTTTTCCCCAACACTTCTCGTTTTCTTTCACAACCCGTTTTCGTTACTTTTCTTCTTCTTCACTTCCTTCAATCTGTTACCCGTCTAGCTTTCTCTATTATGCTTTTCTTTTTTTTTCCTTCCTTCCATTCTCCACGTCTGACGGTAGACGACTCGCTTTTCTCTTCTTCGTGTGTTTTCGCTGACATTTCACTCGTCTCAGCTGCTCCTTTTTCTTCCCATTTCTTTTTACTTATTCAAGCGCTTCGACTCCTTTTTTTTTCTTCCTTTCTCTCTTTCTTTTTTTGTACAACCAGCCAGCTTCCCTTACCTCTACCTTCACGTATCTTCTTTTTTTCTTCCTCTTCCGCTCTTTATTTTATTTGAGGGCGCTCGAAAGGAGACGACCGTGCTTCGAGGGTCTCGGCTTCCTCACGCCTCGAACCGACCGTTGTGAGGCTTCCCGGCCACGAAAGGAGCCCCGCGCGGAAGAAGCTACTCGGACGTCGCGCAGCCGGCGACGAGGAGGATGTGAAACCGCGCAGCGCCCGAAGGATCACGGCGCTCCTGGGCATAAATCAAATTTAGACACCCATGCTGGGAGCGACGCTTTCGAGGCCGCCAAAGCTGCCGGCCGTTTAAACAGTTGCAGACCCAGAATTAAAAAAAAAAAACATGCGAACGAAGCTAGAGTGCTTACGTTTACGTTAACGTATCACGTTAGGACTTTGCCCTCGAAGATTCAAGGAACATCAGAAGACCTTCATTCCGGCAACCAGAATGTGAAAACCGTTTGAGACCGATGAGGTGACGCGCGATCTTGAACTCTGTCTCGGCCTGTAAACGCAAGAGTGAATAACTAATTCATCGATAGAATGTGTGAGGCGTATGGGAGGCTTAGCCACGTATAAGGCTGTCAGGCTCCGCTTCTCGATGACGTCTTCAACTTGTTCCAGGAAAGTGCAGGACACAAGGACGGCCCGACATATTTTTCAGAAGGGTCCCTTTCACCAACAGACCGGCGATCAACGCGTGACCTGCCAGTACGAACAACACGTGTACCGCGTGACACTACAGCGTCGGTGTATACACTACACTGTGAGAGTATGTACTGGTACTGCACAATGTAATTAAGTAACAGTCCCGTAATGCATTGCGTCAGTACAAGTTGATATACTAAGACAGCAGCAGCAAAAATTCCAGCATCTCCGCGGAGTGGATGGTGGCAAGGTGGGCGAAGCTCAGGACATCATTTGGTGATACCGTGAATCCTCCGAGAACATCGCCACTTCCCGCTCTCGCATTCCGGTGTGCAATTCTCGTTGAGCCCGTTTCGCAGCAGCTTCCCTGGCGCACGAGTTTTTGTGAAAGGCGGGCCCTTCAGACTCGCCTTATCCAGAGGTCTCACTGTAAACCTATTAATAAATGTTTTTCACCACCACCACCCTGGCGCGCACCGTCTCGGGATCCGCCTGGCGCCACGCACGCCATTCGACACGTACAGCGACGATCCAGGAGAATGAGAGGAAACGGGCGCGCCAGCGCAGCAGTCAATCGGAGAGTGGCGGGACCTCCAACGCCATCTAGTTTCCATTCCCCCAACCGCTATAATGCACACGATTGATGGATGGATGGATGTATGTGGCTGTACCCTGTAGATCGGGCGGCGGCTAACGCCCCCTAGCCGTAATACTTAGTGAAATAACTACGATATTTTTTTTTCTTTAAATAGTAAAGCTGGACGGGTACTTTGCAGTGAAGGGTTTAATTTTCACTCGTGACCTGACTCTAGCCACCAATCAGACAACCTCCCTCTAGTTAAGTCCACCCGCTGAAGTCCATTCTGCCCCCCCCCCCCCTATCCCCAAACCCCAGTGCTTTGAAAAACTCTGCGCCATCATCCTGAACTATAGGGTGAAGCCCTTTACAGAACATTATCAAGTGTTCGGCACTTTCTTCTTCCTCTCCACACGCACTGCATACTGTGTCTACCCCTTCGTATTTGGCCCGATATGTCTTGGTTCGCAGTACTCCCGTCCTGGCCTCAAACAGTAGAGAACTACCCCGAGTATTATCATAGATACTTTCCTTGGCAATTTCCTGCTTAAAAGTTCGATAAATCTCTAGTGCGGACTTCTTAATGATGCCCATTCTCCACATGTCAGTCTCCGTTTCCTTCAGTTTCTTCTTAACCGATAGTTCTTTTTGGTTTGGCCACCTGCTGTTTTCTAAGTATTTACTAGTCAATTTCCTGGTTCGCTTCCTCCATTTTGTATCGATATTCTTCATGTACAAGTAGCTGAAAACCTTCCTAGCCCAACGCTCCTCCCCCATTTCTCTCAATCGCTTCTTAAATTTTATCTTGCTGCTAGCTTCCCTGCCCTCAAATGATGTCCATCCCATATCACCTTGTACTCCCTGATTTGGTGTATTCCCGTGGGCTCCTAAAGCAAGCCTACCTATTCCACGTTGCTTAATTTCTAATCTTGCTTGAACTTCTGATCTCATGCACAAGACCGCATTGCCGAACGTCAGCCCAGGAACCATGACCCCTTTCCATATTCCTCTCACAACATCATGCCTATTGTAATTCCACAGTGCCCTATTTTTCATCACTGCTGCATTCCTGTTACCTTTAGTCGTCACGTATAGTTCGTGTTCCCTCAGGTACTCGGTCCCATTGCTTATCCATACGCCCAGATATTTGTATTTATCTTATCTCTAGCGTGACCTCCTGTACTCTAAGCTCACTACCTTCGTTGTCATTGAATATCATGACTGCTGATTTTTTCTTACTAAATCTAAAATCTAACCTATCTCCCTCACTACCGCAGATGTCCATTAATCTCTGCAAATCTTCCTTGTTGTCGGACATTAGCACTATATCATCTGCGTACATTAATGCTGGTAGTGCCTGATCAATGATTTTTCCTTGTTTGACTAAATACAGGTTGAAGCCAAGTCCACTTCTCTCTAATTTGGCCTTTAATCCTTGTAGTTACATCATGAATAACAAGGATGACAGTGGACACCCCTGCCTAAGTCCCCGTTTCACCTCTGTAGGCTTGGATACCTGTTTTTCCCACTTTATAACTACCTTGTTACTTTTATAGATTTCCTTTAAAAGATTAGTGACTCCATCTTCCACACGCAGTGTGTCTAGTATTCCCCACAAGTCCTCTTGAACCACGCTATCATACGCTCCCTTGATATCCAAAAATGCTAGCCACAGGGGCCTGAGTTCCTTTTCTGCTATTTCGATGCACTGCGTCGGTGAGAACAGATTGTCTTCCAACCTCCTCTGTTTCCGAAACCCATTCTGCAGTTTCCCCAGCACCTCCTTATCCTCTATCCATGCCTGAGTTTTTCCTTTATAATCTGTATCGCCAGCCTGTAGACCACTGATGTCACTGTTATAGGACGGCAGTTGTTTATGTCATCTTTGTACCCATTTCCTTTATAGGTCATGCTCATCCTGCTAAGTTTCCAACCATCAGGGACTTCACCATCGATTATTGTTCTGCTCACTGCCTCTCTCAAAGTCTGTTTAGACTTCGGACCCAATGTCTTTATCAGCGGAACTGGAATGCCATCTGGGCCTGTTGATGTACTACTAGGAGCCCTTTTCTCAGCCATTTCCTACTCTCGATGTGAAAATGGAGCCATTGCGCCATTTGATTCGTCCTTGTCTATTGTGGTGCATAAAGCACTTTGTTGAAAATTTTCTGTCACCCTTGTTGTTATATATTCAATAGCTTCGTCCCCTTCTAGCCTAGCACCTTGAGCTGTATACTTATAAACCTCTGCTCTAGGCTCGTCTCATTTCTTAGGGAGTTTAGATGGTTCCAAAATTTCGCAGTTGCCTTTCTGTCTTTTTTATGTACTTCTGCCAGCCACTGAGCTCCCTTTCTTCTAATCTCTTTATTGATCAGAAGGGATGCATCCCTTCTACAGCTTAGAAAGATTTCTTATTTTCTTTCAACATCATCTGTCGGTTCACCCCGCTGCTTAGCGTGTCTGTGTTCCCTAGAGGCTTCCTGACGTTTTGCTATGGCTCTCCTCTCCTTATACCCCCAACTTTTGGGTTTGTGTCTTCTTTTCCGGGGTGACTTGTCACGTGCCTTAGCAAGCTCTAGCTCACTCTAATTATATTCGTGTATGACCACATTGTTTTATTATCCTCAGTGATTACTTTCTCAATTTGTTTCGTGGCTATTTCAAATTGCCTTTCTGAATAAAAATTTTCCTGTAGTTGCTCATCTTGTCTCCTTCCCACTTTCACTGCTCTTCCAAAACTTAGCTTGATACGTTTGTGATCACTACCCAGACTTCTGGAGCCACCTTCATCTATGTGCATTCCCCTGAGCTTATCGTACATCCTATGTGACATCAGTGCGTAATATATCGTTGACTGCAGCCTTCCTACCTACCATGTTATTTGCCCTTCACACTTCTCGGTACTGTTGCAAATGATCAAATCATGCCTTTCACACATATCCATGATCATTTTGCCTGTTGAGTCAGTATACCCATCTATATCTTCTACGTGTGCATTCATGCCCCGCCGCGGTGGTCTAGTGGCTAAGGTACTCGGCTGCTGACCCGCAGGTCGCGGGTTCGAATCCCGGCTGCGGCGGCTGCATTTCCGATGGAGGCGGAAATGTTGTAGGCCCGTGTGCTCAGATTTGGGTGCACGTTAAAGAACCCCAGGTGGTCGAAATTTCCGGAGCCCTCCACTACGGCGTCTCTCATAATCATATGGTGGTTTTGGGACGTTAAACCCCACATATCAATCAATACGTGTGCATTCATATCTCCTAGTATAATTATCTCGCACTCTCCTCCTAACTCCTGAATGTCATTTGATATACACTCTACCATTTCCTGGTTTTCCTCTCTGGCCTTTGCTCCCGTCCACAAGTACACGAAACCAAGGAGTGTCATTTGCCCTGCCACTTTCCCTTTTAGCCATAAAACACATCTCTATGGGACAGCGCCATCTAGGAAACTAGACGAGAAATGACGATGACGACACAGAATGCGTACAGCGCCATCTAGTAGTATATCGTCACCCAACTTGAGTTTGCATGCATCTCTACGGAACAGCGCCATCTATTGTATGATAAGGGAGACGCTACTGGGTGCGCAGGAGGGACGAGGAATCGCCCTAGATCATATGAAGCTTTGCCCATAATAAACAGAGAGAGAGAGAGAGAGAGAGAGAGAGAGAGAGAAGACCAATGTCGTAATGCATTAAGTAAAAATGCCGATGAGGAATATGAAGCGTACTTTTGGGAGTATAAGCATAAGCTAAAAACACGGTTTTAGCGGAAACGACAAGAATACCTTAGCGTGCAGTTTTGTTATCTTTTGTTAATGAAAAAACATGTGTTTTCTACAGTGACTTGCAAACGACATTAAAAAAAGAAGGCTTGCCAGAGTCAGCACATTAGGCATCATCAATATATATATATATATATATTCTTGTATGTTTGCATCCAGTCTGCCGGTGCCAAGTGGTAAAAAAAAAACGCTTTAGCTGGCAGGAGGTAAGGCCGACCTCTGTCTGGGTGAATAGCAAGCGCCTTGTCACGCAGGCATCTACAGCCTCTGAGATTTACGACCCCACCGCAATCCTCCTCTGAATGTTTATAACACTTCCCTTCACCGATTTCAAAGTAGCTGGGTTATCGTCCAATGAACGGTTCTAGAATAGTAACAAAGTCGAAAGAGGACACGTATAATGCATCCCAGAAGAGAAGCTAAGCTCGCAAAGCAGTGTTACATCGCGGGTGGAGGAGAGGAGAGCGCTGGTGTGTTTTGGAACGTAAGGGGGGGGGGGGGGGCGAGTGCTTCTTGAAGGGGGTTTTTAGAAGCCCGCCCTCATTTGAACGGGAGACTTACTTTGCCTCCCGGTGTAGGCTTTGAGCACCGAGGCCCGCAGTGACATAAGCTGGTTTTTTTTTTCATTTTACAGCGAAATCTGTTACTAGGTCACAACACGGGTCACGCACAGCGCCGTAGTTGTGCGCCGCCGCCGCTGCCGCCGGTGTCCGCAACCACTATCGGACAAAATAAGAAAAAAAACTTAAGTAAGAAACTTTAAAGACATGTGGTGACAGTGAGATTCGCACCCATGTCCTCTACGTGCCAGCCCAGTATTCTACCGCTGAGCCACGCCAAACTCAGGCAGGCTTGATGTCGGCAAAGGAATCGCGTTGATATGAGTATCATTACTCATATCAGTGTTTTAGAACAGCAAAGAAGCAACCAGGCGTCACACAATGCGAATCGCGTACCGAGCGGGTCGTCCAATGCTCCAACACATTACAAAATCTTGTTCTTCATCAACTATTAACTGTGGCACTTTGTTGTTGTTGTTGTTGTTGTTGTTGTTGTTGTTGTTGTTGTCGTTGTTGTCGTCGTCGTCGTCGTCGTCGTCCTCCTCCTCCTCCTCCTCCTCCTCTGCACATGGCTCGTACCCAAAGGAGAGGATTGGCCAATTATAAAGTGAATTTGCCCGATACTTTCTGCATCGCTTTCTTACTAAAAAGCGTTAGTTATTTAATTGTGATTTGGACTGCCAATTGCAAATTCGAAGGGTGAAAAAGCAGGAAAAGAGAAGTAGTGAGACCACAATTTAGCAAGAAAATCGTGTAGTCGCAGTGGTGTATTCCTGAACGGCGAATAAAACATCCCTGTGGCTGTAAGCCAGTGTAGAGGCTCCAAATGAAAGAAGAGCAGGTTCTGATAATTGCAAGCCCAGTTTTCGAAGAGGTGGTGCTAATATGCTTTTCCTGAATGAGTGGAAACGGCGACAATATAATAAAAATGACTAATAGTTTCCTGATAGATTGATATGTGGGGTTTAACGTCCCAAAACCACCATATGATTATGAGAGACGCCGTAGTGGAGGGCTCCGGAAATTTTGACCATCTGGGGTTCTTTAACGTGCACCCAAATCTGAGCACACGGGCATACAACATTTCCGCCTCCATCGGAAATGCAGCCGCCGCAGCCGGGATTCGATCCCGCGACCTGCGGGTCAGCAGCCGAGTACTTTAGCCACTAGACCGCCGCGGCGGGGCAACTACTAATCGTTTCCTCTTGATTACAGTGAATGCACATAGGGGAATTCAATATACCTGATGCAAGTAAAAATTGAGGGAGGTTACGCGGAAACGAAATTTTGTGATGACAACTTCCATCGTCCTTGAATTAGACAGTTCACTGCGCCAGGGAAATAACAAGTGGTTGTACTCCGGAGAAGAAGCCGTCAGTGCAGGGTCTGATAAATTTTGCCTGATTTTAAGCATGCGAAATCGCACCACCGTAATGTGTACTGTAGGTAGAAAAATAGGAATGATGGGTGTCGAAAGCGATGCCTTCGCAAAAGAATCAGCCACTTTGTTTAACAACAAACCTTTGTGCCCTGGAGCCCAGATTAAATGAATACTTCAGAGATGACAGGGAACCAATGATTTAAAAAGTTTCAGCATGGGTGAGCAACCGGACGTGGACAGAGAAAAGCACACTGATAATGAGTCAGTTATGATTAATACGACTGGAATAGAAGTATTGACCTTGCACGAAGCTAACATGATTGTCATAAATTCAGCCAGAAAGACAGGAAGAAAATCCAGTAAGCGAAGTGAAAATGACCAATTAAGTACAGGACAATATATTCCAACGCCTGACTTTTCATCTGACTGTGATGCGTCCGTTGCAATATTGACATTTCTTGGCAGAGTATTTCAATGTTCCTGCAATAAACCATTTAAAGTACCTGTAGGTAATAGCTTAGCGTGAGTTGGGAAGATAATATGGTAAACTATTTCTGGATAAATTTGTTGCACAGTTAAAGGAAGCAGATCAGGAACTTGTACATACCCACTTCGGGCGTAATTCCTCATCGTCGTCAGCCACTCAATGCAACGCGAAATTTTTGTACAAGTGTTTAGCGGATAACACGCTTCTCCGAAGATCGACGAAGGAATTCAAAAGGTCGTGCTAATGTCGAAGCCGTTCATAACGTCGCAAAACGACCAGGAACGCGTGAAAACAGGCGGCTGCATTTGCTGTCTCATTAAGGTCGACATTCCAACACTTCAGTATCTCTACAGAGCTTCCGACAGCCACCATACGGCGGCGCCACGGTATACGTGACAGTTGCGAATTCCGGATATAGCCAAGGCCGGACTAGTCAGGCCGTGATCTAGTTTGCCAGAAATGGCCCACTGAATGAGCCGAGAGAGAGTATTGCATTTACTGACGGAAAAATTAGACTATAGGGGCACTCAATAGCGCAAGCCGAAGTCATAGTGATATTTCGCATACTGGCGGTGACAAGAACGAAAAAAAAAACGTGTTTCAGTTAACCTGGACTTGCTTGTATTTCATTCGTGCACGACCGTCCACCCACGCATCCCGCGTGACCCCGGCGTACGCTGTTTTGTACGGCACCGTGCACCCGTGGAGCACGTGTTCAAACCTTTTCACAAGAATAAAAGGGCGGTAGAACGGATGAATGCAGTGCAGCAGCTTTCAGGTTAAACTGAATGGTCTTATATGGTCACCACATAGTGAGTGAGCCTGCTATTCAGTCGAAGAGAATCGCATCCCAGAGGGTTATCTCCATGTTTTATTTTTACTGCACTCCGTATTGCGTGAAAAGCGTGTCGTTGTGCACGCTCGTCCGTTATACATGCATGCGCCATTCGCAACGTATGGTCCTCTACCTCTTTTGTCGAAGTCCGCCACGCGTCCGTTTCTTTCACAACGCAACGCGACTTTCCCCATCGCGTAAACTCAGCTTGTACCTCCGACGCAGTATATAATAAACGATATCGCAAGGACGTTTAGGTGCACGTACGCCGAAATAATACACGCACCATCGTTTCCACTGAACGACAGAACGATCGCAGCGCCGTGGTTACCCCCTGGCGGAGTTTGTGGGAATCTCCGTAAACGCGACAACCAATGACACGCCGGCCGCACGTGTCTCGGGTGTTTGCCGCGACTTTCTTTCGTACAAACTATAGTGCCTAGACACTATAGACACATTTCTAGACATTGTAGTACAAACAGCGGACGGTACGCTGCACTGGGAGTCGGACCATCCTGCCGAACACGACGCGGCCATTGCGGAGCACCCACGCGCGCATGCGCGTAAATATAGGGTCACCCAACGTCGGCTCGAGGAAGCGCGAGTTTCGGCGGTCCCGGCGGACTTGCGCATCCGCAGGGAGGCAGTCAGTTTAATCTCGCAATGAAATAAATAAATAAAAAAACTTAACCCCGCGGATTTCTTTCCCGAAGAACAGCTGTATAGAGAACGTGCTCAGTAGGCGTTAGCTGCCGGACGGCGCTCACCATGACAAGCGACTGTATGTATAGTGAGCGATATAGTGTAGATATGCAGTGGAAGAACGCGTTAGAACCGACGACCAGGTCACGTTTACAGCGAAATGAAAGGCGATCGCGCACACAAGGTCCCGTGACAACGGGGTCTATACAGGCATACCGGAAGTCTAACCACACACACATGGTATATATGATTGTCGTATAAGGCTTTGAATCGTATGTATGCGAAGAAAGATCACTATCGGCGATTCGATGTAGCAGGATTCAATCGTAAAGCATGACGCATATATTCCAACGGCACGCACACTCACAAGCCCCGTTCGCTGATACGAAGGTCTTTATGCTACATTGGCAATTGACTACAGGAGAGTCTCGATCGCACCTCGATCAGCCGGTTACAACGGCCAGCGCGGACAGATTTCATATGAACCGGAGGCATAAGATGTCCAGTAGCCATATATAATAATATTACAGCACACGCGAATCATATGTGCACACGTGTATACGATAATGGGAAATTGTTTTTAATACGCGGCGAACAAGCTAACACGCGCGTTTTCTTAAACTTTTGAACGGCAGTTCCCATTTCGTTGTCGAACACATTTTGTTTTCCTAAACTCAAGTCACTAGAATACTTTTTTTCTGCTCTAACTACAAGAGGACCATGTGTACTCATGCGCAACGATAGAGGGTTACCGCATTCGTATGGCGTCATATCTTCTTTAGAACAGTCGGTTTTTAGAGGCACGCAGTAAGTCATTGAAAGCGGACGAAATTGATTCTCTGGGTCCATAATATCAGTCCCGCTCTCGAAATCTTGTGACGTGCCCCTGATGCCTTTCGTGGCATCCACGGGAATTAACTACACAAACTACCCGCTCTGGTGCACGCATTCCCTGCGAATCGGCGAGGAATAGCTATCCGCGCCTGCTCGGCATTGATATATACCGACCCGCTGACCGAGAAGGCGCTGGAGCTTTCACCCGCAGAAAACGCCTTCGTGAAGAACGAGGTGTGCTCCCCTACGTGCAACGGAAACATTATTTGAGGCCTTTCTAAGTGCAGACATTCGTTTCAATCTTATAAATTGCATGTACAGAACGATCTCTCAAACGCATTAAGGAAAGTATCGACTTAACAAGAGGGAGGGCAAGCAATACTAAAACCTGCTTGAGCTTTGTTTGTAACACGCAAAAGCTTTCTCACCTTAACCACCTTCCAGTCCCTGAGCGTCCACGCGGGAAACAGAGATGTTGCTAGTTACAGGCCAGGCTGAGCAAGAGCATGCAGCATATACGCAAAAGAAAGAAGGTCCGGCGTGTTGATTGATCCTCCCCCCTCCCCGCCCAAGTGCTTTAGTAATTGTTCATAGTGCTCGACTGCTGGCTGACCAGCAGGTCACGGTATCGCATCTCGACAACAGCGGCCGCATTTTCGATAGAGGCGAAAATGCTTGAGGCTAGCGTGCTTTTATTTAGGCACACGTTAAAGAACCTCAGAAGATGGTCTAAATTTCCGGAGCTCTTCCTTATAATCATAGTGTGGTTCTGGGACATGAAACTCTAATAATTATTATTACTTTTGTCTGAAACATTTCTTTTCCTTTTAATAATTTCTATATATATATATATATATATATATATATATATATATATATATATATATATATATATATATATATATATAGCTTCGATGTCATGCGCTCTCTTACTACTTTTTTTTTTACATATCAAGCTCAAATCACGGCGAACAACGCGCAAACACTGTCAGTTCAAGTGTCTACGTTTTGTTTCTTCATGCCGAAACCTCAGCATCAAGATGCGTCATTAAATCTCACCCTCGATCAAGACGACAAAGAGTAAAGATTATAAAATACAAACTCAAACTACAACGAACCAAGGAAGCAAAACGCACATCCTCGAGATAACCGTTTTCGTATAAATTACTGAGGCTATCATATTCTGCCAGCGAAACGCTACCGCCTTATGAAGAAACACATCAGCGCCGAATATATATATATATATATATATATATATATATATATATATATATATATATATATATATATATAAGGGAAAGAAGTGTATACCTAAGGGCTCGTTTTTCCGTGTTTTAACACAATATTAATGAGATATAACAGACAGTAATGCCAAGAAATGTACAGGGGAAGTTATTAGAACCAATGGAATGTAAATAAGAAGAAAGAATAGTGGATGAAAAAATTACCAACTGTGAGCAGGAATCGAACCTACGACCTTCGAATTACGCGTTCGATGCTCAAACCACTGAGCTATCACAGCGGCCCTACCTCCATCCACTTTTTTTGGGTTTATCTGTGAATTTAGAAGTAGGAGTGACAGTCAGCGCCATCTATAAGCCAAATGGCGAGTGTGAAAACACTCTTATGCGCATGTTTGGCGTCACGTAGCACGTGAACTTATTATGAGCGGGCAGCTGATTAATTGTCCCTCTTATACAACCTAAACACACCAAGTCTGCCAGTACGAGACCCTCGTTCAATGAAATAAGGGAAAGAAGTGTATACCTAAGGGCTCGTTTTTCCGTGTTTTAACACAATATTAATGAGATATAACAGACAGTAATGCCAAGGAATGTACAGGGGAAGTTATTAGAACCAATGGAATGTAAATAAGAAGAAAGAATAGTGGATGAAAAAATTACCAACTGTGAGCAGGAATCGAACCTACGACCCTACGACCTTCGAATTACGCGTTCGATGCTATATATATATATATATATATATATATATATATATATATATATATATATATATATATATATATATATATATATGGCGATGTTTCGCTAGGCAATTAAGAATAAACATCATCGCGCGGGGGCGCACGCTATTTGTCATTTACGGTCAGCGGAGAACAAATGACGAACGCGGCCGCAGCCGACGGAAATTTCGCAACGACCCCCGACGACGACGAAACAGCAGCAATGCTCTGTTCACTGCGAGAGAAAAAAAAAAAGCGGCCAAAGAACAAGCTCGCGGCCATGCGGGCCTTTCTGCTCGTCGGCCAATGAGACGCGCCTCTGAGCGGGACCGAACCAAGAAAGCGTGCAAGTTAAAAAGCCTACGAGATGAAAGAAGCAAACAACGAAGGCAAACGCAAGAATCGCGTGGCGTTCCGCACGGTCGTTCAATATGAATGAACGCGACTGGGCGCCGTGAAAAATAGCAAAGCGCCAACGGCGACGAGGGCGACGAGGGCGGTGCAGGACTACGGCACCCGGAAGCACAGGACACCGGCAGAGAACGGAGGAGGCCGAGCCGAGTCATTCGGTATGCGCGGTATTTAGGTCCCCCGCCTCTTCTCGCTATACCGTGCGGCTATAGTTTCGCATACACGGCGCGTAATGCGCGCTTCGCCTCATGACTGCGTGCCGTGCGGAGAAGCGCGCCGCGCGTGTTTGCGTCAGCCGCCGCCGATAGGCGACGGAAATCGGGGAAAAGAAAGACCGTCCGGGGGGGCCCAGATTTCGGTGTATAACACTTCCGTGATCCCCCTGTTCAGTGAGGCCTCGTTCCAGGGTGATTAGCGGCCGACAAAGGGCTAACCTTTAATCAGCGAAGGGGAGATCAACTGCGTCAACGAGATCGGTAAACTCTCGCTGCACTGCTGCGGGGATTTGGTCGTACATACGTAATGTACCAACGAGAAAATAACAAAAAAATGCACGGCCGCCCGACGATGCTCGTCGCGTCGCACGAAGCTCCACCCGGAATGCCGGAAGGGGAAGACCGGCGGCAACGTTCGGCGCTCGCTGGTAGTTTTTTTTTAGCTGGTGCCGTCGTTGCGTGGCTGTGTGGGTCGCTCGCACATCGTTTCACTTTCTTGCTGATATTCTGCGTCCGCGTAAACACCCCTCTCTGCTTATATGCACGCAAACTGCACTTTCACACTCGCCGGTGTAAGTACTGGTGGAAAGAACACTAAAACGTACCGAGAGGGAGAAATGTCGCGAAAATACCAGAGAGCGTGGGTTCACCATCTACAAACGGCGACGAAATCGTGGTCTGGGGGGCGACGGCAAGATGATGCGGATATATAGTTGATGAGGCGATCGCCTCCACAGCTAGGAAGCGGGATAGCGAAAGACGCGTGCAGCGTTCCCATTCCAATGAGCCGAACGCTCTCCTTGGCACGCGAAAAAGGCTAAATGGTGCTGCGTTACTTTTTATTAATGAGAAACATCACCGCATCCGTGGAAGCACGCATCGGCAGAATGCCGAAGGAGGCCAGTTGTACACACACGAATACTTGAGGCTGCCGGTCTCATCCTCTCTCCCTCTCTCTCTCTCTCTCTCTCTCCTCTCTCTCTCCTCTCTCTCTCTCTCTTTATCTATCTATCTATCTATCTATCTATCTATCTATCTATCTCTCTATCTATCTATTTATCTCTCTATCAATCTATCTATTTATCTCTCTATCAATCTATCTATTTATCTCTCTATCAATCAATCTCTCTATCAATCAATCTCTCTATCTATCTATCTATCTATCTATCTATCTATCTATCTATCTATCTATCTATCTATCTATCTATCTCTCTCTCTCTCTCTCTCTCTCTCTCTATCTATCTATCTATCTATCTATCTATCTATCTATCTGTCTGTCTGTCTGTCTGTCTGTCTGTCTGTCTGTCTGTCTGTCTGTCTGTCTGTCTGTCTGTCTGTCTGTCTGTCTGTCTGTCTGTCTGTCTGTCTGTCTATCTATCTATCTATCTATCTATCTATCTATCTATCTATCTATCTATCTATCTATCTATCTATCTATCTGTCTGTCTGTCTGTCTGTCTGTCTATCTATCTATCTATCTATTTATCTATCTATCTATATATCTATCTATTTATCTATCTATCTATGTATCTATCTACCTATCTATGTATCTATGTACCTATCTATCTATCTATCTATCTATCTATCTATCCATCTATCTATCCATCTGTCTGTCTGTCTGTCTGTCTGTCTGTCTGTCTGTCTGTCTGTCTGTCTGTCTGTCTGTCTGTCTGTCTGTCTGTCTATCTATTTATCTGTCTGTCTATGTATCTATCCATTTATCTATCTATCTATCTATCTATCTATCAATCTATCTATCTATCTTTGAACTGCCGTTCGACATAACACGCTGAATACACCGCAGTTCTCGGTTCTTTTTGTACTAAAAATCTATCTTCACATCTGAATAACGCCTTTCGGAGGAGGTGTAGCGGTTCGGGGAGAGTGTTATAACACGTGCAATCACAAATATATTTATATCTCGCCAGTGTGAGTCACATCGACACAGGGTACACTGTCGTTGTGGCCTTGAAGAAGGGTTCACGTTCAGCCGCATTAGCCTCGGCCCACGTGACTCGAACATCCGCTCAACTCATATCTTAATTACGAGAGTTCACAGATGTGAAACAAGGGGATCACATTTCGATCGACGGACGTCACGATTTATCACTGTCTTCGTGCAGTATGCAAACATAATTAAAACCACGTGTTCATTGGTGTTCGCACGATTCCCCATCAATGGTCGTCGGGGGGGGGGGGGGTCATCACTGCTCAACCCTTCCCCTCCTCCCGTACAACTTCGAAATGCGTATATCGCACGATTCCTTCAGGTCATCGCGTACTGACGACGGCACAAAACGTGCTTTGGCCAGCGCACTTGAAAAGAGAGAGAGACAAGAGGTGTGTGTTCTTTCAAAGAAGTTATACTTACACGGAGGCTCACTCTAATGCACGCTGTGTCGATTGATGTGTGGGGTTTAACGTCCCGAAACAACCATGTGATTATGAGAGACGCCGTATAGTGGAGGGCTCCGGACATTTCGACCCCCTGGGGTTCGTTAACGTGCACCCAAATCTGAGCACACGGGCCTCCATCGAAAATGCAGCCGCCGCAGCCGGGATTCGATCACGCGACCTGCGGGTCAGCAGCCGAGTACCCTGAGCCACTAGACCACCACGGCGTCAACATATTCGCACAGCGCAAGACTACGAGTAGTTACGACGTAACTACAGAAGAAGAGACAAGGACAGAAAGAGCGCAGCTCTTCCTTCCTTCCTTCCTTCCTTCCTTCCTTCCTTGCTTCCTTCCTTCCTTCCTTTCTTTCTTTCTTTCTTCCTTCCTTCCTTTCTTCCTTCCTTTCTTCCTTCCTACATTCCTTCCTTCCTTCCTTCCTTCCTTCCTTCCTTCCTTCCTTCCTTCCTTCCTTCCTTCCTTCCTTCCTTCCTTCCTTCCTTCCTTCCTTGTCTCTTCTTATGCAGTTACGCCGTAACTTCTCGTAGTCTTGCGCTGTGCAAATATGTTGATTCCCAATCACCAACTAGCCCAAGCATCTGTCTTACCACCACGGCGGGGCCTAATTCACGCCGGAAGAGAAGGAAACAGGTGAGAGGTGAAATGTCGGAAAGATTCAAGTTGTATTACTTTGCCGCTGACAGTCCTAGGAGGCACTGTCATTGGTACCCTCTACTATATATGCACATCACGGCCGAAGTCGACGGAAGCGCGACCCGAGCCCTCCCACTTCGCGGCGCTCTTCTTCCGGCTCCCACACACCGTCGCGTGCCGCTGCTGCTGCAGCGTTTCGTTGGCGGACCCACGATTGGCCACGCGTGCCACAGTCGGCGTCAAGCGTGGCGAGCGACATCGTTTTCGCGCCACTCTGACTTCTTTGCGCCGTGCACTCGTCACCCACGTCCCGCTGCTGAAAAGGAGTGAATCGTTTCATCACCGCCAGTGATACCCACCCCCTTTTCTCCTTTCCTGTTCTCTTCACTGCAGACTTCTCGGAGGCCCTCACCGACAACCTGTCAATGCTTTTTTTTTTTTCATCCGGAGCATAGCCAGAAATGGTTTTCGGGGACGGGGTTGAACCACAGTTTACGTAAGGTCGTGCGTAAGTTTCCATGTGTGCGTGTGTACATATACACACGCGAAATTGAGAAAGTTTACTAGGGGAAGGCAGAAGTTCAAACAGCCCCTCCCTTTTCCCTCCTGGCTACGCTAGTGATCTCCTCTAATGAGTTCGGTGACCACAGGAGAGTACGGTCACCGGATCTTGATGCAACACTGAGGCCGCAGAAATAGAATAACAAGATAAAAAAGGGAGAATAAACAAAGTGTACGACAAATCGTTAACTATTATTAAAGGTTCGCAATACTGAAAAGACGGAGAAAGTGTGTTAACTCCAATACTGATTGTTAGCCTAGTTGTAACAATCTCCCCCCTCTCGTTCTCATGATTACCGCACATGAAAGTTCACAAGACGACCCTGAACGCGTTTTGAAGTGTTTCCTCTGCACACGGTGGGTGACAATCGCGTTTATGACTCCTTATGAAATGATACGCGATGAAAAATTAAGCTTTTGTTAGAGTGACGTACTTTCAATTATTAATCTGAACTATATACTCGTATCTAATGCGGATGGCCCTTCCTCGACGACAAATTCTTGCGCGACTTGGGTTAGTTAACGGATAGTTAATCTGCTTCTAAGCATATCATATTGCTGACTGCGGCCATGCCCCTCTATACGAGCAAAAGGCCAACATCCTTTTTAATAACAACTTGCCAAAACATCCTTTGGGCACAAAAAAAAAAGGTGCCTGGCTTGAATCGCAGCCACAGCTACACCAAAAGTAAAGTTGAATGGTAAATGAACTAATGGTGTAAGCAATTTGTGTGTGTGTGTGTAGGGGGGGGGGGGGACTTATTCCGTCGAAAACATGAAGAAGACGCTGCGAAATATATGGTACATATGGTTTTTATGGGAAAAGGAAAAATCCGGGTTTGTATGCATAAAAGCTACGTAAGCCAAAATTATTCGCAAGAGACCAAATTAAATAACCCATACCCGGTACATATTATTAGAGGAGGCAGCTAGCCAGCAACGAAAAAGAAGAAGCAGTTACACTAGCAATCTTCTGCAAACTAGGTTTCAGAATCATAGCCAGAAATGTTTGCTATAGGCCTTGCAAGGGAACGTATCCACGTGCAATGAAACACATCATTGTGCAAACGAATACAGCCGCGTGCGTTGTACCGCAGGTTTTCGAACAATACGTCCTTATCCGGCACTTCCCAGCTTGGGCTGGGAAGGAAGCAATCGGTATTCAAATCATTCCTACGTCATACTGCAGCCAATTAATCTGTATACTGTGCAATGACTCGACTCTGCGCGGCGTTTCGGTTCCGACAACGAAGCCTTCAGGCGGCATTCAAATTAGTCCTCACTCGGCGTCACTTCCGGGCCACGTCACGAGCACGGCCAAAGCCACCTAGAGCAAATTCTAGGAGGCGCTGGCACGGCACGCGTCCGCCCCTCTCCCCTGCACGGATGAAAACCGAAACTGGGCGGTCACCCTGCCGGAACCGCCGCAACAAGCGTCTGCAGACAGATCGCCGCAGGGGTCAAGAATACGGCAACCCCCCAGCGAAGCACAGGCCCGCTTGACGGCGCAGACGACCCCGTTATCGCGTGCACAGCCGCCGCCGTCACACCTGTCTCGCGACCCGCAAGCTGTCTACACAGTTCAGAGAGTACTATATCTCCGGTGCAGAAAAGTTCCTCCTGCAGCGTGGTCAGACCCGGAAGTCCAACGTGTAAGAGATACACGCGGTTTGGAATTCAGTATGCATGCATTTACCTGAAAGGCACATCCGTTGCTACTATAGGTTTCGCATTCTCTTCGCAATGGCGCATCGATTTCTCATTCTGAATAGGAATGTGTGTGTGCGGGGGGGGGGGGGGGGTAGTTGTTATCGAAGTGCGTTTACTTGTGCGCTCTGAAGGCACATCAAGAGGAAACCTCTTATCAGGAGGTCTCCACGCTGCATTTCCGTAGTATTTGACGGGAAGAGGGGTCGCCACATACATGCGCAGGGCGCATGTGTCGAACGGAGGTATGCTCAATAGGCGACAAGTGATGAGTATAGTACGATTAGTATCTATGCCCTGCTCGTTGATTGATATGTGGGGTTTAACGTCCCAAAACCACTATATGATTATGAGAGACGCCGTAGTGGAGGGCTCCGGAAATTTAGGCCACCTGGGGTTTTTTAACGTGCACCCAAATCTGAGCACACGGGCCTACAACATTTCCGCCTCCATCGGAAATGCAGCCGCCGCAGCCGGGATTCGAACCCGCGCCCTGCGGGTCAGCAGCCGAGTACCTTAGCCACTAGACCACCGCGGCGGGGCCTATGCCCTGCTCGTGTGCGCGTAGTTATAAACTTGCGATTTGAGACATCGCACTGATTTAAAGACAGGAAGTGAACGCCACAAGCACATATACATAAAGCGGGTGCTTTTTTTTTTTCCTGCCACACTTGTCGCTTCCCATCTCTGTAAATCGCTAGAATAGCATCCCATACAGAAAACTGGTTAAGAATCGCTGATTTACGAAAGATTTCGCTTCACAGAGGCAAGTCCCGACATTCGCGGTAGGCGCAGAGGCAGCCGAGCACATGAACATGGCAGCCATAAAAAACAGTGCACTCGACCCTGCACGGTTGCCTGTGTTGAGGTTGGCCGCCTATACAAAACGACGAAATGTCAAGCGTCTGCATCTTTACTACAACACGCAGTGCGCTGAATATGAGCTTAAGTATAACAAAAAGAGACTATAGCACCGCAGTGCTATGAATACTCAAGCAGCTATAAAAATGTAACTGCATGCAGTCGTGAATAAGGAGGCACATTAAGACATTAACCAGTAACGTATCGTTTCCTTCCCTTCGTTCTGGCTTCTCGATACATTGTGGACATCGACCGATTAGCACACCAGGAACAAACGATTTAGTTCGTTCGTTCATTCATTCATTCATTCATTCATTCATTCATTCATTCATTCATTCATTCATGAATCTTGGTGCAGCCAAGTTTTACTTTCACGAAGCCAGATTCTATGAAATTATCAATATACGAAAGCGTTCTCGATTTCTCCACACATTTTCATAATGCTTACTGGGTCAAAAAAGAAAATCCCAAATTATATCGAAGTAAATTAAACCACTGGCCCGATTTAGCAAATATTCGGGGAAAATATGAGCCGGCCAAGCTTCGATTCGGTGAACGGATGTCATGCATTCACCTGTTGAAAAAAAAGTTCCTATGAGGGCGGCGCCATCTTGCACTGTTAAACCTATGCTTTCTTGTTTTAGGATGTTGCAACGTAAATTAATAAGGCCATCAAACATCGTATGCACCGAACCGAACGAAATGTGCATTTGTCTACCGTAGCACTGTTCGTTAAGCAAAACACGAAGGCTATAATAGTCCACTATGATGGCACTGAACCCCCCCCCCCGTAAGAGAGAGAGAGAGAGAGAGTGTGTGTGTGTGTGTGTGTGTGTGAGTGTGTGTGTGTTTGACTGACTGATTATGTTCCGTACAAGACTATTAACACGCGTTTTTTTTTTTTTAATTCACGAAACGCTTTGCAACACGAAACAAACTCTGTGTCCTATCGACTTTATTCAATGCAATTTTGGACGCATACTTTCCGCATAAAGAGCCCGACTATTGTGTCTAGCTTCAAAAATCTTCATCGGCTAAGACGACCTATCCAGACACGTTGTCAAGGGACAAACAATTAAAAAGAATTATGCATGACAAAAAAAAGCGAAGTCGGAGGGGTACTGACAGACAAAAATGTCAGACAAATGTCTCGGTCACAAATGATTCGCGAGCGCTTTTCGAAATGCAAGACTTGTTATCTGGTATACACTACGATGTTATGGCTCATCCCGATAATAGCAGCGTGACGCTGGGTCTAAGAAGGGGTCATTTACCTCTCGTCCTTCGCTTAGGCTCGTCAAAGTCGAAAGACGATGCGCTCGAATGCGGCTCTCCTGATGACTTACATACACTCTGCACAACCGCACAAGGTCAGTTATGATACCGCAGGTCACCTCTTTTCTCCTCGCAATTACGTATTATTCGATCGAGTTCGGCGTATACGCGAGGAACACCTGCACACAGCTGTTCGAAATGACGACACGCGCAAACTAGGGTGTGCAGTACGCGGCAACAGAGCGAATGTGCTCGAATTGCCGTAGATAGACAGACTCTCTGCCGTCGGTATGCAAGGTCCAGATGGCCATGATATAATGAAAGCGAAGAAAAAATTTAAGAATCCGTCCAGGGCGAGTGAAGTTGCAAAGGTTTGTCGCATGCTGCAATTGCATTATCTCTTCTCTTGTCCCGACGAAAGCGCTAGAAGCTAAGCAGGTAGGGGTGGCAGGGCAAAGAAACTATTGCGCCTCGTGACCCTGAGCACTTTTTTTTTCTTCGAATGCGCGGCTTTCTCGGTGTGATCGCGCGCGCACGCGTGGACAAGTAGCGGCCTCCCGCGGCTATCTCGGTAACTTGATTTTTCAATCACAGACACACAGACGATTTTTCGCTCACAACCAACGGGGCCGCGCCGGTGGCGGGTTTTCTGTGACACGAGCTCTTTAACGCTATCGCGTTAAAACGGGTACCTACAAGCCAGAAATGCACACGTTCCTGTATACCTTTTCCTTCTCCTTCTCTACCGTCAAATGTTGCACAAATGTGACCAATAAATGCCTGAAACTTTTTTTGCCCGAGTAAAGCTTGTTCACACTGCGTTTGCTTATTTTGAATTACCTTAGGCCCCACAATGAAACATCGAGCTAAAAGAGGCCGGTAGTTTGGGGGGGGGGGGGGGGCTGCACCACAGAACAAATTAAAATTTATGAACGGAAGTAAGAAATATTTAGAATAAAAAAGCGCTTGCACATAATTGTGTGCAGGCTAAAAACGCCCGAAATTGCTTTCACACCACCACCCCAGAAGAACTTTGTACACAACAGTGACAGCACACACAATGTTGCACGAAGACACTTGTACACAAGAACCGCGGCTTTGTGACACTGCAGAATGAACGACGCGTTTTTGTGAGGCGAGCGCTCGTGTATTGTTAAATGGAGTCATGAGTTTTAAAAAAATGACGCGAAACTTCCAACAGCAGGTAGCGGCGGATGAAAAGAACTTTGAAGGGAGCATTTCGTCCCAAAGCCAGCCTTACTTGGCAGGCCAAAGCTCCACGAATACGTCACATTAGGTCAACTTAATGCGTCAAAATCAAGCATGAGATTTGGCTCGACCTTCAGGCGTTGGTGCCCGGTAGTTTTTAAATCGATTCGCGCTTGTTCAGCGCACTTCGGCCGACACACTGAAGGTTCAAACACAGCGTTGAACCGGGCGAACTAAAACTTGCCACGCGCTTTCACAATTTGATCCCGTGTTGGGCAGCGTCAATCAAGAAAGCTTCAATCAAGTCGCGCGACGTTCCAGCATACTTTTTTTCTTACTCCTTGCATCCGGCATCACTGTAGCGTCCGTAATAGGTTCGCCTCTACAACAATAAAAACAAACATACCTTAAGCGAAAGCAGCAGCACGGACGACTGAGCTAGCGACTCCCTTTCAGAAAAGTAACGGAATGAAATAATTTGAACGAGACAATTTCGTGCACTTGCCAGCCTGAGTACCAGCAAAACCTTATAAGTTTGTTAAGCGAAGATCGTCTTTACATACAGATATGGAAGCACCAAGTCAAGATCGAGATATCAGAATAATTAATCTACAGCACGTTTACAGTATGCATTACAATACGAATGCATATAAGCACAGCTCACACTTTTTTTAAGGAAGCGTATACGTACCGGCCCAGCCATTACGGTATAGCCTTGGAATAAACTAATTTTGTGCCGAGAAAGATGTCTTCGATGCGAGGAATTCAATTATCTTGACGAGTGCGCGCGAAGTGACTGGGCCAAGAGGACATGCCAGCGCGCTTACCACTTGTTCGGACTAAATATAGCCGCTGCAGCGCAAGCGTTCAAGAAATGCAGAACACTCTTCCCCAAGCGTGAGGAGGTAAACTTAACCGCGCCGACTGGCACGCATGTTCAACTGAAGCAGCGCACATCGCGATATTTGGCAGAATGCCGCCGCCAAACGAAATCTGCGAAATAGAATCTTCTTCAAAACTTCGATGCGATTTGATTCAGGCTGCATCAGTGGAAGTAAAACAAACGCGAAAGTAGAGAAGAGATCGCAAGGTGGCGCTTGGAGCGATGGCTTCTGAATTCACCAGAATCGTGAATAAACGCCTCCCTTTAAATTCCTAACTAACCCCTCCCCCGCCCTTACATTATCAAGCACTTTGCACAATTTAACGCAAGCGCGCCATAAATCGACGCAAGGCAACCAACATCAGTCGTCAAACGAGGTACCAGCAGCAACGAGCATCCCGAATTATTTGCGCAGTGCAAGCGGATCGAACAAAAAAAAAAAAAAAAACGGCAGGAGCGCTATGAAGGAATAACCGCGGATGACACCCTTTCGACACCCCCGTAGCTCCTTTCTTTGCATCGATGTGGCGCCGCATTGCTCCTTAACATTCGTATGCGTCTCGTTGTACTACTGCTAATGGCGCGAACCTGGTTGGCGAGGTTAACAAGTCGCGAAAACCCCGCGCAGAATATATCAAACCGCTCCGCGTGATAAAGTATACTTGTCAAACGGCGCACGAAATCGCTGCCGCCGAATTTCTCGGTCGTAAATAATCCGCCGAGAAGTAAGACACACGCGAACGGGCACCCAGAACGGAACCGCCGACCCTCGACAAGGGTTGATTGCGCAACCGTAGCAAGTTTCCTATCACGATGCCAACATCGAAGACAACGAGCGCTCGATGCGTCAAGGTCACCGCCGGCTCTCGACGTATGCCAGCCGTGCAGCGCCGGTAACAAAAACGCCGTGTTTACACGGATGGGCTTTTCGGGCCGCTCATAGCGCAGCGTGCATGCCAGGCGCCGGACGTCCGCGAAATCTGCAGTTCCCAGGCCCAGCGACAGCTGTTTCGTGATTTTACTACGTCCCGCCGCAGGCAATATACGGTTATACTTTAACCTGCACAATCCTTCCAACGAATGGAATCTGCAGCGATATGCGGGTTGCGCCTTCCGCGTCTTGGTTGATCACAGCAGTATAAGGAAATGCGTGCTTTATGCATGCTTATCACTAAGTGTTTGTCAGCAAAGGGTGTGCGGTTGCCGAAACAGTCTCGATAAAAATAAATCTTGGAGACACGACAGGCTGGGGGAAATTTGGCGTGTTTCCAGTGTCAAAATCGAACTGGGAAGCTTATTGGAATATCACTAGCCATCGGTGAGCCTGAAGTTTAGTTATTTTGACACGTGTAATTTACCACGGGCAGCTAACGATACAAACACTTTGGCGGCGTTTATTACAATTCGAATCTGTCCTTTAATTCGTATGGTATACTTAGGAGGCCAATGAGTTTCATTCATTTAATCTTTTTCTTGCAAGGCTCCAAGTGAACACGCGGCGATTTGAACATCGTACGGCGGCACAGGAATACCGTTAAATCACGCTTATTTCACGACGCCGTGGAGTGGAAGGGCGAGCATGAATGACGCGGCTTCAGCAGTGTTCACGTTCCGCATACCGAAACTAACAACCAGTAGCAACCAAGGTATGGCGCATCAAAATCACCGCGAGAGTATATTGCCCCTCATTGAACGGCGCGCGGAGACGCAAGTGAGGTCGCTGCTTACAGCCGCATTCCAATGACAGCCGCGACCGGCGAAAGTGTAGGATGGAGTAGTTTTCTCTACTCACTTTAGATGTACGGAGAGAAAACTCCTCCGGCGAGCTTGTTTGAATATCACCTCCGGAAGCACAACACGCAGAACCCGGTTTCTGTGCTAACGAGCGGCAGCTCCGAGAGCGACGGACACGGGCAGACATGCCTCTGACGTCAATGACGTCACTGACGACGAAACGAGGCAGCGAAGCGTTGCCATGACGATGTACCGTCTATCATATCAAGCTAACAAAGCCAAGTGACCTTTAAAATAGTAAATGAAACTACTCAACTCATTCAGCGCATTACGCGTCTTGCTTTAGTAGCTCAACATTTTTATTGAAAGAGTTCTTTAAATCACCAAGTCTCAATTACAACTCTCAGAGGCTAAGCTTCCGTGCTTTGAAAGCGTCAACACGCCCTACGAAATCCCCCACAAACTTCAACTACAAATCTCAAAGGATATGCTTTATGTACTCCAAGCGCTGGCATTGAGTGAAATGATAGCCGAAAACACGCTACGATCGCCATGTTTTAGACACAATTACGTTGACTCTAGCGGATTCACGACGTGGTGAACGGGAAACACTGTAGTTTTCATCGGTTTCATTGTCTGATGTATCATAGATGGTTCTCCGGGCTTGTGAACTTTGCCAGTGGTGAGCTGTAACTTATACGCACTCGCTTCAAAATGAGCTACCAGCTATACAGAAACACAACGCTTGGGAACACTCTACAAGAGAGTTTAGACGAGCTAATACAGGTAAGGTATTTTCTTTGCAAGAATCTCCCACACGCTGGTTAAGTGACCGTGTTGCAAAGGTGAAAGTTGGGCAAGAAATGCATCGTTGTTTTTTTAATTTGTAGCATAGTACTCTGCGTATTCTTGAGGACCGATGAAATACGTATCCTACAAATCCTCAATTTCTCTTTTGTGCATTGAGAGCCCCGAAAAATCTTTTTAAAGCGTTGTGCTCGAGAACGTGTCAAAAGTGCTTTTCTCTTCAGTTCGACAACCTGATGCATTGGACTTTTATTTTTCCAGTGCGGCCAGATCACACCTCACCTCGCCTTGAAGGTCCTCCTACAGTTTGACAAAGCCATCAACAATGCCTTGGCTAACAGGGTCAAGACAAGGTTAACGTTCAAGGTAAATTTGTGGGCACCGCAGCACATCCTCTGGGGGAGGAGGGGGGGGGGGGTGCTGGGCGAAGGTTTTCGTTGCCAATTTTATCTACGCTGACGTCACTTTCTCCAAGCCTTAGTGATCTGGCGGTGCAAATTATTGAGAGTTTAGTGAAAATAAGTGAAAGCGACACAGATGACTTAAGTATCGAGGCGAGCGCTCAGTTAAACCACCTACTCAAATGTCAACACTTCGGGAAGCTGCCATCATTTTTGAATAATGAGCAGGCGCTACGCACGTATCAGCAAACGCGGCAAGCTGCTTACGAAGCTTTGTCTCGGAAGAGCGAAATTATTATTCAGCAATATATCTTCAAATGTCATCGACAGCTTTTACAACAGGATCATGCATGCAAGCCTTGCATATTACGGCGCATCATGTGAAGAAAGGAAATTGCCTCGCCGTGGTGGTATAGTGGCTAAGGTACTCGGTTGCTGACCCACAGGTCGCGGGATCGAATTCCGACTGCGGCGGCTGCATTTCCGATGCAGGCGGAAATGTAGGCCCGTGTGCTCAGATTTGGGTGCATGTTAAAGAACCCCAGGTGGTCGAAATTTCCGGAGCCCTCCACTACGGCGTCTATCATAATCATATGGTGCTTTCGGGACGTTAAACTTCACATATCAATCAATCAAGAAAGGAAATTATAGTTCCAAATAGTTAAAACTAACACATGAACCTTACCTCGATTTCTTGCTGCAGATAGTTGAGGGGCATAAAAGAGTGTTGCCTTCATTACGTTGGTGTGTTGATGCTTGCTCAGTTCGTTGAATGTTACGCCCATAGCAGCAACTTATAGCGTTACTATTTACCGGGGTAGGTACGTGGGGGAAAATGCCACTTGTTTCTGCAGAAAGATTTTCTGCTAGGTGAGTAGGTAATTCATTCTTAAGGTGAACAGCTTGATAAATATTTACTTCAGGGACAGAGGAACATGGTAAAATAGCCATTTATCTATTATATAATGTCGTTTAATAAGCAATCAATGTGAGTACGCCCACCTTATGTGATACCCTGAAAGTGGCTCTAAGGTTGCAATAAATGGTTATAATGTATCTCTAGAACCCTATGGCATTCGCAGTAGATGCTTTTAGACACCACTTACGAAATTAATGCAATGAGGGTCGCTAGAAGCATACCTTGAATTGTGAGAGGTGTCCTCACTACAGTTTCATGCAGATTGCAACATGGGCCTATTGTAGAAGAAGGGCATTGTTACAGCATCATAGCATTAGCTGTTATAACCAGCAAGTGAGTCATGCAGTATGTTTCAGTTGGTCTAACAAGCGAGCAGTCAGTACGAAATAAGCGAGGACAAGGCATGTGCGCAGGGCTGGCATCTTTGAACTGGTCTGCTATAAAGCTATCATCCCCCATTGAACCATACCCATAAAAGTTGCATTTCAGATGTCTGTGGTGCAAGTTGTTACTAGCGCATGCAGCGGCAGACTCAACAATTGGTCATTGGAGGCACAATCCTCTATAGTGGACTTGTGAAGTCGTTTCACAACCCTTGACCACGCTGTTACGACCGTCATCATTATTGAAGTTTTCCGGCCTTTGTGAACGGGACGAAAATATTTCGACGCATTCCAAGCAAGGGTGTGCCGTCAAGACGGGTTGATTTCCTCTGGGCAAAACCTGAACGAGGGGTTCCGGACTGGTTCGCGCAAAGAAAACGCGCGAGACAAGAGAGGCCATTGCCAGCTCGACTCAAGAAAGGCAATTGTGTTTACTGCAAGCAAGGCTTTCGAGGCAGACAAGGAGGCAGCTGGGCCATTTTCGAAGCCACTGAGGATCTGGAAATCTCGAAACCAGCATGGTATTTGTAGTTCAGGCTGAAAGCTAAAGCCAAACTGGTTGTGGCTGCATCTTGTTAGGAGAAACGGAGCCCCGAAATATGCGCAGCTAAGCCACAGCTTCTAGCAAACAACCAGGAATGGAATGTGGGGTTGAAGGAAAGAAAAGAGCACTATCTGCTGAAGCCCTTGCAGGAGCCCGCCTGGACGACGAGGAATTAGTTGACTACTCCTTCTTCCCCCCTTTCTCCATAGGATTGGCTGAATGGGGTGGCATATTTTGAGGATATGCTGGCCCACCACTACGTTGTCCTACCCAAACAGTCAGGCAAGTTTGACACGTGTACTGGCAGCCAGTTTTTCGAACCTTACCTAGCTGCCAGAAGAATCTTGGAAACCAAGATCATCGGATGTGCGTGAAACTTGGTGACGTGTGCGAAAGCGTCGGTGCAGTGCATTTGTGACCATATTTGGGCATCGTGTAGACTGTGCCCTCTCCATATGCATTGTGTGGTGTCTTTCCTCTCCTTCGTGGGTGGAGCACCTAGACCATGGAGCACCGTATTGGCGGAAGCCGTGGACAATGCGCCCAGGGTTGGCAACGAGGCGCTATATAAGCTGAAGACTTTCGTTTATTTGAAGTTCTACAGTTCAACAGTCCCCCTGTACAGTTCTGATCACTTGATCACCTCTTTTTGAATTCTCAGTTACTAACCATGTAAATAAATAGTTGTCGCTATTACGAGCGCCTCATCTGACTTGTTCGACGATGGGTCCTAGGACGGGGGTCCGCTACCAAACTGAGACCCACGGGACCCGGAGTCGCAACAACGCCCAGCGAAGTGCAATACCTAGCAAAGTCCTGAAAGAGGGGCTATAGATGCAGTGTTTATTTCGTCAAAGTTGTTTCTCTCTCTGATTGCATTGAAACACCAGAAAGGTACTTGTCTCAAGTAAACTGTTAGGTGATAATTGTTTCAGCCAAAGGTTGCTGTCAAAGATCGTGCAAACGAAAAAAACTATCTTGCATTTCAGCTTGAGCTGCCCAAGTTTGTTGCCTTTGTGCAGTATCTAAAGGTGAATTATTGTCAAAAAGTGCGAACATATCTCACTAAACATGCTAAGGTAAGAGCAGAAAAGATACACTTGGAGTGTAGTCTGCAGCTTCCTGAATCTGATCTTTAGGTCCATGCTTTGATTTCATGTATGCGTCACTATTCAAGTCCTTAGTACTGTTGTTACTTGCTATATGCTAAACTTGCACACCAAGATCACAGAACATGGTTGCAGTGGCACCAGCATATGTCGGAATCCACACAAGCACCAGATTGACAGTCGCCCCGCCGCGGTGGTCTAGTGGTTAAGGTACTCGGCTGCTGACCCGCAGGGCGCGGGTTCGGATCCCGGCTGCGGCGGCTGCATTTCCGATGGAGGCGGAAATGTTGTAGGCCCGTGTGCTCAGATTTGGGTGCACGTTAAAGAACCCCAGGTGGTCTAAATTTCCGGAGCCCTCCACTACGGCGTCTCTCATAATCATATAGTGGTTTTGGGACGTTAAACCCCACATATCAATCAATCAGATTGACAGTCGTCCCTGCCATTCTAGGATTTGTAGTGAAATCTTTATTCCAAAAACTGCATGTTTTAAATGCCAAGAAATGATACATTATGCAAATGAGGTGTCTAGAGGCATGAGAGCATTGTTTATAGTCTTATGTTGTACCGGAGTGTAAACATGGAAACTTGCTTTAGAGGACCAAAAACTGGCCAGTACGTGTGATTATATCATGGTTGAAATGACACGACTGTGATACATATAGTGGCAGATTCTAGCATTCATTTCACATTGCAAGTAGGATTTGTATTTTTAAATTATGTTTGAAAGCAACAAAAACCAGTATGTGACGCAGCCGTGCGGAAGAGCCTTGACGCTAGATTATGGAGTCGATCACTTTGTGTATGTAGTCGCGCAGTCTTATGCTGTCTTGTGCACCATAATTAGTTCTCTAGAATATAGTATGTATAATACTATCCATCCCCACTCTGCTCTGTGCTGCTAAGAAGTAAGAAAAGTTGCACGTTGAGAAGCTGCGCTGCCTTCGTGGCAGCCAGTGAACTACGTCAAGCCACAGTGCATGCGTGCGCCGTGCACGCATGCGCAATAAACTGCATTCGAACACGAACTGCTCTTGCACTTGCTGTGTGTGGCTGTGTGCGGCAAGTGTTGTCACATGCATATAAGATTTCATATTCGTCTCAGATAGAAAAAATCTGATTACCTATATGTCGCATTTTTCACGTTACGATTTTGGGATCAGACACTCTGACCAGTTGGTTTTTCATTGCACTAGAGAGAGTAAGCACAATAAAAATTGGTTTTCGGTGCTGTTAAGTTATTCTAGAAAATTTATTTTCGTCAAAAAGAGGAACATGCTTTCCTATGCTGTTTCCGGCTGCATTTTTTTTTCTTCGAGTATTTACTGTTCTTTGATTTTTTTTTACAAAGCACTATGCTAAAATGCATTGATTGCTACAAAAAAAAAAGAATATATTACTTGCATTAATATTTACAATATATTCCTTATTACAATGACTGCAATTCCTGATGCTTATTTATAGTTTTCCAGGTAGTTATGTTTTCCATGTGCCAACCTTCATTTCTGTGAACAGTTCCTTGGTGTTTCCCAGTTAATTCAGCTAGTCTCTGATAAGTTGTCTTCTTCCCATGCATATGTTAGCTTACTTGGCGAGATTTCCGAAGTAATGGGACACATTGGCTTATGCACGTAACCAAAATCACTTAAGTCAAATTTTCCTTTGTCATTCATTTCAAGTGTTGTGATCCAGTAGCAAAGTGGCATTTGGCTTACCTAATTGCTCATGAATGAAGGGGTTCATGTTGTTCCAAGTTCTGTGATTGTATAGAGTTTTGTTTAACACTCTTCTATCCCTGTACTGCAAAAATATGGCACATATATTTTAGTACTGGCCATAGTGCAGCTTTGCGATTCTTCATGATTGGCACCATTATACAGCTTGAAATATAAACTTTTGTTTATAATCTGTTCCTGGCTGCTTTCTTCTTATTACCAATAAAGTATTTTTTGCCACAAAAGAAAAAAAAAGAAAACAATAAAACTGTGGGAAGAGGTTTCGTGAACGAGAAAAAACGCCAGACTATAAGCTCAGTGGTGCTACCATTTCAATGTTGCAGCACCTGCCCGCTATGGCATAATAGATTTTAATGGCATCTGCTTGGGGCCTATCTAATTATTTTCACTGTAACTACAGGCTACGTCTCATTTCAAGAGAGCCAGAAATGATCTTTTCATGTTCTATCAGTTTTTAATTAACTTCATAGGGAAACCAGAATATGGGAACATACACTTAAGACCACAATGTTACTTTTGTGTACTTTCACTGCTGCTTTGCAAAAAGCTAAAAAGAACGAAAATGTGACCTTCATACCGTCACAACAGAACTGTAATTTAAGCGACGTGGTAATCCTTAATTTCGAAGCACAACAGCATGTAGAAATTTCAGGATGGATAGCATACATGATGCACTACTAGCACCTGCTCACAACTGCTTTGATTGACCCCTTAATGAGAAGTTAATAAAAACAGAGTCTTGAAAGAATACTGTGTCATTGTTAATGAACTAGGGTTTCTACGTAGCAGGCCTTTGTAGGTGCAAGCCAATAAGCATATGAAAACCTTCTTTGTAAAAGTTTAGATACCTGCAAAACTTTTTTTCATTTACCACTCTTCTCTACCATGCTTTCTTAACAGCAATGTTACTGGGTTGCTGCCGTAACGCTGTGCTTTTATAATCTTTTCAGGCTGGACACTTAAGCACCTACCGGTTCTGTGATAATGTCTGGACGTTTGTCTTGAAAGATGTTGAGTTCAGGGAGGTCCAGGAGCTTGTCAAAGCTGACAAGGTCAAGATTGTTGCCTGCGATGGAAAAAGTATGCAGCCATTTTTTGCAGCTTATCAATGGTGTGGCATGAAAAAGGCCGGCCCGTTTTGAATGCCTTTTTGTAGCAGGAGCTGTGCTTATGCGTAGAAGATTCAAGAAAGCTTAGTGTTGGCATTTTATTGCAAAGCTTGTGCACTATATTAGCTTTGTCGTGACAGCATAATACCTGTGCCAAGGGACTGGTTTATGACGTTGGAGTCATTCTATGCAATTGTAAGAAAAGCCTTTCTTCAGATGCATATATGTAATCATATCTACGCTGAAATTTGGTCATGTGATGTTTATTGCACCTAAATATTGGTTGATTGCATTGTAGTTATAGTTTCTCTTCTGCATGCATTAAAAGGTGGTATAAAATGGATCACTTCTTTATGATAGGCATTCAAGCCAGGCCCAAATAAATGCATGTTCATTGCCATTAAGTCATGTTGCCATGACAATTGCTTATTTATCTGATGAGAGTGGCAACAGGAAGTGGCAGCTTATCAATTTGCATTCAGGCCCCGCCACGGTGGTCTAGTGGCTAAGGTACTCGGCTGCTGACCCGCAGCTCGCGGGTTCAAATCCCGGCTGTGGCGGCTGCATTTCCAATGGAGGCGGAAATGTTGTAGGCCCGTGTACTCAGATTTGTGTGCACGTTAAAGAACCCCAGGTGGTCAAAATTTCCGGAGCCCTCCACTACGGCGTCTCTCATAATCAAATAGTGGTTTTGAGACGTTAAACACCACAAATCAATCAATCAATCAATTTGCATTCAGTTGAGTTCGCTGTGGAGAGTTGTAAACACAACTACATTAACCAGACTTGATCTTTGCATCTGGCACAAAGTTGTAGATAAAAGACAGTCTCAATGTGCTAAATAAGAGCCAGTAGTTCTTTTTAAGCAAAAAATGTTACTTTGTTCTTGCTGCAAGGTACGGTACGTCCCATGACCTAGTGCACCGTTCATTAATCTGTAATTAGTCTTCTGGAAAAAGAAACTGAAAAGGCAGCGGCTCTTGAGTTCGAAAGATCATGAGCACAAAAGAAAATGCAGATGGTTTACAAAGCTGGAGTGTTGTCTTAATCCTGCCAGCCAAGCTGTTGGTTTTGTTTAGTTTGCATGTGATTTCCTCTTAATTATAAGTAATCATTTCTTACATAAAGTGCAGTTGCCTTGTGTATTGAACCAGAAACTTTGTCAGAGTTTCTGTAGCAGTTTAATGGCAATCATATTAAAAAGATGCTGTTAAATTTATGACAGTGGATTTCCTCAGTTTTGTGCCTGTTACTCTGTAGTAGCATTCCAGATTTATTATTAAGACAAAAGTTTAGGTCTCTTGTTCTTTGCCATTGTTATGACTTACAGGCTGTGTGCTTTTTATTTTTTGCAGATCAAAACCAAACATAGCTAGGCGACTGCGGGCTCCCTGGTGAAGGCAGCCGACAATCCTCTCAGCTTTTCGTGCGCACATTGTGGCTCTTGTGTATTCATCTTTGGACATCACCACCTTGTCAGCCTGCTTGCCTGCTTGTGTAGATTGCTTGCCTGTATAAACACATACTGAACATTGTACAGTGTGGTATGGTCTTCTATCAGCAGTAGGCTCTTGTGTTACCAAATGAGCTGTTGTGTCAACCTGTCTGCCACGGTGGATCAGTGGCTGGCTGCAGTGCTCAGGTGCTGAACCAAAGATCGCAGAATTGATCTTGGCCGCGGCAGGTGGCACATCAATGGTGGTGAAATGGTAGCAGCCCGTATACTGTGCAATGTCAGTGTTTACTGAAAAACTTCACCAGGCCTGAGCGGAATGCGCAGCATAGTCGCAGCGAAAGCCGAAAGAGCAGCCTCTCAAAGCCCTTTCTAAACATTCGTTGTTGTTGTTGTTTTCCTATTGTTGGTGGCGCATACCCACTGTGGGGGATTGGCCAAGAATCAAGTGGTTTCAACATTTACTGTTCATATTTGGAATGATGGAGGTTTAACAGAAAGATTACCGATAGCCTAGGAAAGTGTGGTGCTAAATGTAATGCATAAAATATTTACATAAACGAATTTATTCTCAGAATAGAGCAATATTCAGATTTTATACGTGTATAATTATGTGAACCTGTTAGGATAATGACACTGGTTAATTAGTCAACCTATTAGTTTGATCAATATATTCCCGGACGGCCGCGCGTACTGTCGCATTAGAGAAACCTGAAATGGAAGCTCCAAAAGACAAAATGACAGGCAGAGATAAGTCCATACCAATACCACGTAAAGGTATTTCTAATAGGGTTTTTCGTAATGTGTTAAACCGCCTGCAGGTCAAAAAGAAATGGTCTATTGTTTCCAGTTCATCACAGAACGCACACAGTGGCGAAGGTGCCTGAGCAGACCTGTGTTTATAGAAATTTAGATTTGGTACTCGGCAACGCAGCCTTGTGATAGCTACTTCTTGTTTTCGAGTGCGGCAAAAGTCTCTTCGCCAGGGATATAATAAATGGCGATAATCTGTAGAGTTTGTTAGTGCTGAACCTTTAAAGACTTGCATAAGCGTACGTCTGCGGAATCGAGCAGCACTCACATAAGCGGATGATGGACAGAGTGGTAGAATTGGTTGGCTGATTGACGACTTAGCTAAGGAATCGGCTACTTCATTTAGAAACAAACCTTTATGTCCAGGCACCCAAACTAATCGTACTTTTCTCAAATGCACAGGTACTAGTGCACGGAACGCCTTTGTTACGTGATTATCAGCACAAACAGAAAGTGCCGCACAGAGAGATAGGGAATCTGTTATTATGACAGCTGATGTAATTGCTGTATCTAACTTGGGTAAGGCGAGCACTACTGCCAGAAACTCAGCCACAAAAACAGGTATAAAATCGGGTAGTCGAAGGGAATAAATCCAATTTAAAATCGGACTGAAAATACCAACCCCTGACTTTTCGTCGTATTGAGATGCGTCTGTAGCAATAATAACGTTCGTTGTAATATGGCGCAGGTGATCTTGTAGTAAACCATCCAATATATTATGGGGAAGTAATTTGGCATTATTAGGAAAAATGTCGTCGAATCGAATTTCCACCGGGGCTAAATTATCACGACTCGGCATGATGTCGCATATACGTATGTTTAGAGGCTCCAGTAAATTTTGCACAAATATAATTTGTGGCGTGTGAAATCGCGGCCATCTAGCAGCAAAAAATGATTCCGGGGTGGAAATAAAGGCCGTTTCTGAATGTCGTAATGGTGATTCTTAAATTCTTAAGAATGTCTGAACAGTCAGAAGGCGAATTCTACAAGAAAGCGGAGGGACCCTCGATTCGAGATACAACACATTGTTGGCAACTGTTTTGGGAAGGCCAAGGCATAAGCGCAAAGCTTCTCTTTCCAGAAGAATTAGAGGCCGCAACTTGTAAGCTGGAACTCCAGAGAAAAGTACACAACCAAATTCCAAAATGGGACGAACGTACATGCGATATATCATTACCAATGTGTCTCTTCTCATACCTATGCGGTAATTGCTTAGCCTACGTAATATGCCAATGGCCTGCACACCTTTTCTGGCGATATATTCGATATGAGGTCGCCAGTTAAGCGATGTGTGATAAATTACTCCAAGGTATTTAACAGATTCCACCTGTGGTATATTCTCATGATGGTAAGACAGAGAGATGTTCACAGGGTATTGCAGCGGGAAAACAAGGAGGGCACATTTACTCGGATTAAGTAAAAAGCTGTTGCCATCGAGCCAGCTCTCCAATATATTTTTGGGTAAATGCTAGAAGCACACTTGCTGGGTACCCATTATGCCATTAGTAATAATAATGTCTGTGTAACAGGCTGACATTCACTATGCTATCCCTTGTCATTCTTTGGAGAAGCGTGGTATCCACTAAACGCTTGCAATAAATTTTGTGTGAATTTGTGTAGCGCTCAGTGACTGAGGACGATGAAGAATTATGCCTGAAGTGGGCATGTGCCACAGTTAATAGCTGATGAACAAGCTTTTGTAATATGTTGGAGCATTGGGCGACCCACTTGTTATGTGGTTCGCATTGTGTGACATCTGGTTGTTCTTTTGCTGTTCTAAAACTTACTCATATAGTTACTCATATAAGCGTGATTCTTTTCCCGACATAAAGCCTGCCTAAGGCAAATTTGCGAACGAGTCCCAAGCTCCGGCATAGCTCAGCATTAGAATACTGGGCTGGCATGCAGTGGGCCTGAGTTCGAATCTCACTATTCACCACATCTCATTGCTATGTTTTATTTAAGTTTCTTTTCTTATTTTGTGTGATAATGGTTAAGGACACCGGCAACGGAGGACAACTACGGCGCCACGTGTGACCATATACACCATACACATATACACCATATAAATCACCATATACATCAACATTCTCATTCTGTCTGCTTGTGCACTTTTCGCTTCGCTTTCCATGAACCCTCTATTGCATACCGGGCATGTTTATTGAAGGATGTCAGCTTCTAGGTGTACATGCGGGAACAATTTGCATGCTGTCTCGGTTGCCTGACAGTGATGACCATGGCGAAACCCAGGTAACCTCATACGTAAATATCCCCAACTATTTTCTTTTTGGTATAACACAGAAGTTTATGGCCAAGTATCATTCAAGACAAATACAAATAAGCTCTGCCTTTGGAAAGGTGCTATTAAGG
Source organism: Rhipicephalus annulatus (assembly GCA_013436015.1). Taxonomy (NCBI): domain Eukaryota; kingdom Metazoa; phylum Arthropoda; class Arachnida; order Ixodida; family Ixodidae; genus Rhipicephalus; species Rhipicephalus annulatus. The sequence continues at coordinate 68,009 of WOVY01002349.1, forward strand.
AAGCCGAGTTTCTCCAGAAGGTGGAGGCCATAATGAGTAAAAACCCTGAAAATCCAATTGTGGCTATTCTAAAGTGGCGTGAACTGGTAGAATAAACACTAGCTTTCTGTGCACAGGTCGATCAGGTGTACCTCATGGGAAAATAAGAAAATCGTAAAGGTGATCCAAGTATACTTGCTGCTGCAAATATACACTTTCATACACACCATTGCAATAACATAGTGGATTAGGATGTTGTATATAGCCAGCAGATCTAGCCTTGCATAATTTGCAGGCAATTGCCCTGCCCAGTTTCCTCTTTGCTAATTGTAATTTATGTCCTTTTGTTTGTTTGCTTTTTAACCAAGCACGGGCAGGCTCTTAGAAGTTGTGCGTATCGTGACGTAACTCTGCATAAGCCAGCAGCCTCTGAGCTATAGTGGACGTACCCTAAGGTGTGTGGCTATTTGCATGTATGATTGTTTCTACAATTTTTGTTGCCTGAGAGGGCAAGAACGCATGTCTGCTGCAGTTTCACCAAACTCTTTGCTAAATTCGAAGTAATATTAACCTATCCTGTGCCACTATGAATGTTAGGCATCAGAGAAAGGTGTAACAAGCCTGCTATTCTAAAGCTCTCTAACAACTGTTACTGTGGTAGCACTACTTAACATGTATCCTTGCTAGCTTGTCCAAATATTGAGCTTTCATTTAAGTATAACTAAATTGAATAATTGGTGTGCAATGTACACGTTTGTGTAACAGGCTCAGGAAACACATAAAAAAATGAAACTGTCAATGAATATACAAGTTTTCTAAAATACTGTTTCTACTTGCCAAGTTTTTCATATTCTTAGCTATGGAGTATTAGTTCAGTGGAACACTCAAAAGGGGAGAAGTATTCATGACCAAGAAAGATTACTGTCAATTTGTTTGTAGCATGAAGCTGCGAATGATATCTACATTGTAAAAAAAGCTGCTTGGCTGTTGAAAAATTAGTCGTCATTACAGATTTCTTTAAATACCCATATAAATTTCTTTTGTGGCTTCATCCTACAAAGCAGAATATGGCAGTTTTGTCCTGTCATGTCCTCAAATACCTCAGGTGCCCTGCATCCACATATTCACAAAGAGCTTCACAGGCGAAGAGGGGAGGGGGGGGGGGGCTCGAGTTCTCTTCGGGCTGCTTCATGGCAGGGGGGGGGGGGGGTGGGAGAGCCTTCCCTTTTCTCGTGCGTTTGCTCGGGATATTTTTAAAGACTATAGTCTTTCCTGGGGACCTCCTACGCAAAAATTTTGGTCTGTCTGTCGGTCGGTTGGTCATTTGTCTGTTTGTCCACCTTACCGGTACCCTAAAAGGCACCTGACGATACCCCGAACGGCCGACCCCATCCGCAGCGCCCACCTATATTGCTCAAGATTCAGCGTTCATACATGTGCAATTGTCAATTAAAAAGCAATTATTGCACATATCTGAGGCACCATAACAACACGTCAATATTCTTTATGTGTGTATTTTACTAGAAAAGGCATGCATGCATAAGTAATTATAAGGGCCGTAGCGTTTATCACGTTGCGCTGACCATGCAACATTTGCACGAAAAGGCAAGCGTTTCTAACGCGTTGCTAAGACAACACGGTGGCGGCACCTACCCGTCGCCTTGCGTTCTACATCTTATCAGTGATCAACTCCGAGACGGGCACGCACGGCGCGCGCGCTTCCTTTTCCAGGATAACTGCCAGATAGCGCTTATGTCTCACATCTGACGTGACGTGATGCGCTTGTTGGCCTCTGCTGCACGCTCGAGGCACTCTAACGCAGCGCCTCCAGAATACCATTCACCGATTCTCTTGCGCAGAACATCAAATAAACGTTTTGTTCACGCTCTCCAGACGCACGACTATCGTCTTTCGACGACATTTGCAGTGTAACATGCAGATACGGGGCCATTTTTTTTTTTAGAGCTTGGCTCATGCTTTCACACTGCTGTTGAACTGTTGGCCATCCTGTCTGGCAGCTATTTCACAGGGGACTGTTTATGCACGCTCCTTTCCCTTCGTATGATGAGACAGTGGCAAGTAGGGAGTTTGGCGCCATACGTGGTTATATTAATAATGAATTCACAAGATCACAAAAATTGCGGCATTTGCATGGCTCTTGAGCAAAATAAGGGCGACTTGTGACAACGTAATCTTATCACATCCGACTTTTCTCTTGCTGATATCAGCCTGTAACTTATGTGTTCTAATATCTATGGCATTTCAGCGTTGAATGTGACTTTGCATCAACCATATAGTGTAATTATTGATAATAATTTCAAATACAGCGTAAACAATGTCTAGTACCCACCGAGATAACTATTTTATTATGCACTTGGTGGCATTGTTTCTGCAAACCATGAATGACATTAAGATATATGGATGGCTTAGATATATAAGTACTGCGCGTCATAGAGTCGTATGTGTGCTGAACCGAACATTTCATGCACCGAGGATAATGTATGATTCGACATTGTCATAATGTAGTTTTACTTTAAAGTCATGATAGCAGAGGCGTTCAGAAGGCTTGTGGCCTGTTCCTATGAGCAGACAGAACAGCCTGACGGGAATTTTATTGTTTGTAACTTATAAATCCAGACTTCCTTTCAAAAACGCAACATCAAAGGATGTTTTCTAGTGAATATTATGGCAGAAGCACTGCATAGCTTCGTACAGTAATTACAACAGAAAACCTTGCAAGGCGAACATATTGAAATTCTTCAGCACTTTAAAGCGCATCTTACCTACCGCAACTCTGCTCCTATGTATGCACTGGCAGGATTTTTAAAGCGAAGCAAGGTCATACTCTCAGCGCTTTGATATGGCATTCAGATACACGTTGTTCTTGGAGGTTTCACTAGGTGAAAAAAAAAATAAAAAATTGAGGAACAGCCAGTTAGTTCCTCATAAGTAGGCTTCAAAATGGCAGCATATTTTTGGTTTCGGTTTTGTAGCAGCGGCTGCAGCGCCGTTGCGGAACATCATCCAACTATGGAAGCGCGCGTCGGTGATTTGGCGGGAGTTGTTAAAGGGATCAGGGCCAGCGTATTGTTTGTCATCAGCTGCTGTGAAACGTGACAAATATTGTTGATCACTATGCTAGATTGTAGCTCGTAACTATGGTGTTACAAAACAGTGGTCGGTTCAAGAGTTTCAAGTCCGACAAGTTCTCGAAAGGCGGCGATGACGCCAAACATGCGGGGTGAGCTGTTCTCCGCTACCGGAGAGTGTCTCCGGATTGTTCGCAATTACGAAGCTTTGCGTTTTGTTTTGCAGGAGAGATGATACATCGGAGAGACGTCTGCTGGATGCATTATTTAATGATGAGATCGATGCAAAGTTCGCATTCGAGCGTCATCGGGAAGGAACCGAAAGAATCGGCTGGCTGATAAACATCCATCCGGTACGTGGTCACCGAAACCACAGACTGTTGCATGGGCTCCTAATATAAGTTTCGATTAAGGAGCAGCGCTACTTATAATGGTTCGCCGATGCATGATCTTTGGATACCTCCATTGAAAAATAAGGACACAGAAAGCTGGACTTTGAATTTGCAAGTTTGTAACACGGAGTCGACTTTCAGTTAGCGGTACCTAGAATATGTGACGCGTTTGCACGTTCATGGAAGTTGCACGTTCATGGAATCATCATGGAAGTTATCCGATGTGTTTTTAAACACGATTCTTGGATAGTTGAATAATACACAACTCAAACATGTTCTATGAATTCTAGAGTACAGACCCCAAACATGTTCTATGAATTCCTCGAACATGGCACTGACCTTAGTAAAACTTTGTGCACAACATATCTGGCCTCGTTTTGTTGTTTTGCTGGTTAAAATACTCAGCTATCTCCTCTACGGCGTGCCCTTTCAGACTGAAATACTGAATGAAGACAAGCGACTCATCAGTGCCGTTGACTATTACTTCATCGAAGAAGATGGTAGTCGATTCAAGGTGTCGCTGCCATTCGAGCCGTACTTCTATATCGCGACCAAGCCTGGCTCAGAGCAAGAGGTCACCTCATTCCTCACCCGTAAATATCAGGGAACGTTGGCCCGCGTGGAACTCTGCCCAAAAGAAGACCTCGATTTGGTAAGAACTTGCAAAGGACTACATGTAACGTAAATACTCTTAATACCGCATCACTGGTCTCGTGTGTGGAATCTTACCCTCATGCTTAGTCTCCTCTTTTTCTGAATGCATTGTGTTCATTTGTTTATTGGAGCCCATTTCTAGGTCATTGTCTGTATGCCAGCAAGAAAGCCCACATACCGTAAAATGTTGAGCAACACCTCCCTTGCATTGAAGGACAATCAGAACGGATTTGGGAGGGGGGGTGCTTGCACGGTCCTGGACTGCTCATTGGCGCTTATTTGTGCTTATTTCAGATCTATCGAAAAAATAAAAGGGGGGTGGGGGCTTGCTCGGTGTTTTATGGTGGTTGCACAAAAAGTCACGTTCGCAGAACAAGGTGTACCAGTGTGTTTTACATATATCTCCTCCTGAACTACCACTGCAGATGTATTGATTGATGACTGAATATGTTCTTTACGCATCTACACAGTAAAACAACCAACGGCTCATGAATGTGTCCTGTAAGGAAGTATACATCATTATGCACATTGCCCCTTTAAGAAACAATGTGCCTCCTTTTCCGAAGCTTCTGGCTTATAGTGCCTGCTTGGCCAGTTTCACAAGTAAACTGCTGCACAGTTCCGCACTCTTTACCCTCCATAGTAGCTTGGCAGCTGGGGTGTCGCACTGCTAAGCTTGAGCGCAAGGGATTGATTTCTAGACACTGCAACCCCATTTCTGCAGAATTTAAGGGGCAAGAACGTCGGCTTGTTTACATAAACAGGCACATTATAAAACTATAGATGGTCTAAATTATTCCGGGCATCCGCCAGCACGGCTTGAATCAAAATGATATCCTAGTTTGGGCACATAAAGTCTCAAAAATCGTACTTTTGCTCTATCTTCATGTTTGGCACTCCCTAGGCATGCCATTGATCCTGTAGACAGTGTCATAGCAAAGTGGACCTAGACCAAAGACAGTAATTGCCAGAACTGTACCATCAAAACCATGTCGAGATGCTCAATGTGCTTTGATTTCATCATGTATACATGCTCCCAACCAGCTCGATGGATGTTGGCATCTGGTGTTGCAGTGATTCACGTAATCGTTTGTGTTATATGAGTGCCAACGGGAGCTGAGTCTGCCAAATTCTAAAATTTCTAAATTTCTAAATTCTAAAATCACTGTTTATGCATTTTCGTCAGAAGCACTTGTTTTCTTTTTTCAATGTTTTCTGAAGTTCTGCTCTTTTATATTGTATACATATGGCTGTCTGTGATACTGAGATAAGTGGCATTTGAACTTGTTGAATTTTTCTGTGCTGCTACACGCTTATAGCATGTGTAGTGAAGTTTAAAAGAAAAGCAGTTGTACTTATTAATCATAGTTGGTTAAGTGATGCAACAGCCATATGCTTTGTCACATGTATACATCACACACGTTTCGTGCGACTGGTGTATGATTTTTTTTTCTTTCAAGCCCAACCACCTTGTGGGTCTTAAGAGAACCTACCTGAAGTTGCTGTTTCTCTCTGTGAATGATCTGCTCAAAGTGCGCAAAGAACTGCTTCCTGCTGTCCGGAAAAATCAAGAGAGGAAAAGTTCATCAGTGGCACAAGTCCTGGGGTAATCCTGGCTTCTTCCTCCTACCTCACAACGCAAATATATTGGGCTCTTCGCCTGCTGCAAAACCTTTGTCCGCCGCGTTTATCGTTGTCATTGAGTTCACCTTTGTGTTTATTCACCAGTTACAAATATGGTATTTGGCAAAATGTTGACAGTTTATTGAAATATGTGCACTTGCTTTTTGTCTTGAAAATGAACTTTTAAATGCAAACGTTGCATTTCGCTGTTTCAGCAAAAAGGCTATTCAGGTTTCGGAGCAATGTGCCTGTGTGCGCTAAAGCACTTTTCTTAGTCATGGGATTTCTGTTAACATTATTGCTTTCGTGTGTTGTTTGTGTTTCTGGCTGCTAGGCGAGGCTACAGACATACGGATAAATTACTTTGGCTACAAAGAAAAAAAATATTACAGTGAGAGTTCCTCTTGAACTTTCAGCAATCAGCTGCCACTCGGCTATTTATTTTGTACAATGCCGCACTGTAACAATACAACTTTGTGTCACCATTAATACGTAGTGCCTTACTTTGCTTGAAGATATGAATTAAGCCTTTTTTTTTTTACACTGTAACCAAGTGGGACCGTTCATAATTTTGGCACATGGCGTATACTCAGCCATGATAGTTTGCCGAACCTCTCAAAATGTTGAATGCACGAACAGCCTGTGACCATAGCCAATAAATCTATACAACAGATTGTTGTTTGTGTGTGATACTACAGGCTGGGAATTTGATTATGAGGCTGCAGAGGTACACTCAAACCTCGATATAACTAAATATAGGTTATAACAAAGTAAATGAAAAATAGTCTTGCAATAGATGTAGTGTTAGGAATAATCCTTTATAACAAATTTCTGGATATAATAAACTTATTTTCGTGTGAGCTGCAACAATGTTATAATGAGGCTCGAGTGTATCTAGTCTTTATTCTCAGATCACACAGTGTGCAACCTCGTGTACATTTGGTGATTATCTTTACGCTATTTATTTTCTCCTTTCAACTACATACTTATTTTGTTTTTTGGTTACACGGTTACACCTCTTCTGGAACTGCCTTGACAGTATTCAGAGAAAAAGTAGGTATGCAGGCACGCGCCGAAGAAATCAGAAACAAATGACTTAAGTTCCGACCGTTATATGTGTTCCCGATTTCCCTTTTTCTTGCGTCACTTACGTATGCACTACCATCTAGCTGAACGTTACATCATTTATAATCTCCACCTTAAGCCTGAATTAATTTGAAAGAACTAAAATATAGCGAGTCGTAGACCTGGGCTTTGTGTTTTATTTCGTAAAGAACAAGGTTTTCTTAACATTTTCCAGTGTACTCATTTGTGTCATTCTTTTGTAATTGGGGCACTGCGTGTGCCTCCTCGTTTTATCAACTGCCCTGCGTAAACACACATTGAAGGGAAAGCACTGAACCTTTAAAAAGTTGCCTTCTGTATGATAAATTAATTGTATGTGACTATAAGTTACATTGATTGCAGGCTTTGCTTTGCTAACGAATCGTTTATTTGTTATACACATTTTTATTACCAGACCACAGTCAAATGATGGTTCAGAAGGATCGGCGACGGCTAAAAAACTTTTGGAACAGACTGAAAACATAGTAGACATCAGGTGAGCTACCGGAAAGATTTGCCATATTGTAGCCGATTGAAAGTGAGCTACCAGAAAGATTTGCCATCTTGTAGCCGATTGAAACTCTGAAGAGTCAAACCTTGTTATATCGATGTGGCACCTGACTTGTATATTAATCTGTTATATTCCAAAATTTATTATAAACATAGTAAACACATTTTTAACATTGTATAAATTATATAAATATAGCTCCATTATCTTTCAAAATTTATTATCAGTGTAACAAGTACATATTTTTAATATTGTATAAATGGCAAATTTTTTTATTTACTCTATTGTAACAGATGATGTTGAGTTTCAGCTTTGAAACGCAGAAGGAAATTGTGACCTTCAGTATGCCTGCTTAATATTTTTTTCTACCTTCATTTGTACACCAGGGAGTATGACGTTCCCTACCACATCAGAGTTTCTATTGACTTGAAGATATTTGTTGGCCTCTGGTATGCCGTGCGAGGTCGTGGCTCTGATGCACCAGAGATTAAGAAGCGAGAAGACATCCTCCAAGTACCAGTGAGTGCTCGTCTTTCTGCTCTAAAAAGTATAACAAATGCCGCACATGAACTCACTTTTCTTGAAGAAATCAAGAGGAAATTCTCCGTCTTCCTTATTGCTAATGCTCAGGAAGTTTTTGTTAAATAGATGCAGTTTGATGTCCTGTGGTGCTTGTACTCAACATTGCACAAGGTCTTGAGTTTATGGTCATGCGGAAATTGATGGTGTAAAAGCACTACTCCTCTACTCCTTAAGTGCTCTAATTTCATGCCTGGTTTAGTTGTGCCGTGTCTTCAACCCCTCAGCCTATGTTCCTTATGACGGTGATATGCGCTGTGCTAGAGACAAGCAATTTTGTTTGTTTTTATCAACATTTTTCTTGTACTGCAGCACAGTTTAAGTACGCTGCTGTAAAAAAAATATGTCGTGAAACACAAGAAAGCAGTCCCATTGGCATTTTGGCATTTTCACTGGTTGAATGATGCGTTGTTGTACAGAAAACAGTGTGCAGAAATATTTCATGTTCACGTTTTTAAAGAGTTCGAGATTTAATCAGCCTTACTTTTTCCGTGCAGGACGTAACTGTTCTGGCTTACGACATTGAAACGACAAAGCTTCCTCTCAAGTTTCCGGACGCTGCTTCGGATCAAATCATGATGATCTCATACATGATAGATGGCCAGGGCTACCTGATTACAAACCGGGAGATCGTGTCGGCAGATGTGGAAGACTTTGAGTACACACCAAGGCCCGAGTTTGAGGGGCCGTTCATCATCTTCAACGAACCGAACGAGGTTAGTTGACATGACTTGTATTATACATGATGAGACATCTGCAGCTTGATTGAAAGATCTATGCTCACAGTTTACTGTTTTAAGGGTGGGAATAATTGAAATTCGCATAGAGATATCATAGAAGTCTTGCACGAACAGAAAAGACTAAAAGTCTGCTTGAAAGTTTTAAACCGTCATAAATAACATTTTGTAAATGGTCTTACTTGCCTGCAATTTGACAAGAAGTTACGGGGATTAGGTTGAAAAATACATGTTTACATATACCAAATACAGTAATGAAGTTTGCAGCTGAATTGTATCATTCTGTTCTAATGTGCTCACTCTGTTCGTTAATTGTCAGTAAAGATAGTGCACATTGAAAATTTCGGGGTGTGTAGTTGAGTGTACACTTTACAATGTCTTGCAGTCCTTTGTTAATGAAAATAATTGCTTAATATCAAAGTTTGAGAGGCATGTCTTGCAGGTTTTTAAAAAATACTGATTTTAATGTCTGCATAGCTTGTATGTATTTGCTGTTGTTACAATTGTAGCACTGACACTCTTATTCTTCAGCTCTCACTGCTCCAGAGGTTCTTTGACCACATCATTGAGGTGAAGCCACTCGTCATTGTGACCTACAACGGTGACAACTTTGACTGGCAAGTTGTTTTCGCTGTACATACTGCGCATAAATGTAGTTTTAAACTTTCATGCTTAGATGTGTGAGTTATGCCATTTGTCACGAGGCTATTTAGCAAGACGCTCTCGTGTAGGTTTGTGTGAGTACAAACTGATGACAAAACCATCATCAGGAAAGAAGAGACGAGACCATTTGTGCAAAAAGAAAAACCAACACTCGGTATATTTGTATAAAAGGAGGAAAGGGCAAAGTGATAAAAATGAAACTAGAGAATGCAAAAAAGCTAAAGTTAACAGAGCTAGTGAGCTAAAGGATAAAGGCTATCAGTGCTTTAGTTCAGAAGAAATGTCAAACGGCTGTTACCATCCTGCAGCAACACACGCATAGACAATGAGGCTTGGTGCGGTGAAATGGAGTTGGGGTGACGGTGTCTCTCAGAGGACAGGTAGTGTTGGTTGATCCAAGGTCAGTGTCCTTCGGAGCGTTCTTCCTCTGAACGCTTGGACGTGCAACCGAAGATGGACGGAAAGTGCTCGTCAAAATGCCTGGCCAACGCCAGATGGTAATGTTCAGGAACACGTCCAGGTGGGAGCCTGCAGTGGCCTTGCCACAGGAACACAGCCATCACTCCCACGCCCTGGTAGCCTGCACGCCTTTGCCACGTCTCACACACATCTCCACCACCTCTGTCGTGTTCTTGCTTCAGCTGCTTCCCCAAAAAGCATGAGAGCCTTTCATTGGCCAAGTTTTCCATCACCTCACTTACTTCGTCTGCACCTGATCTTCCTCGCTGAATAGACCAAACAAGCTCGCGTCCACACATTCAGTTGTCGTCTTTCTCGCGCCGATGCACTCGCGCACTTTTCGAACCACAAATTGGTTGTACTCGTGCACTTATCACACTGTTATCACATATATTCCATTGACTGCGATCCTGATTTTGTTGGTATTAAAACTTTTGGAACATTATTAAAGCAAAGAAATGAAAGCACATGAAAGGATTAACACTTGAAATTATTTTAGTAGCATACATAGTGCTTCTGGCCAAAGCATGCTAAATGGGGCTATTGTCATTGAGACACTAACAATAGTTTATTCATGTATTGGGGCATTCTGCCTGTAGCTTGTTTGTTTAAAACAGCAGGAGTGTTGAGAACATTCTGGGTTGTTGGTGCCCGCTGCTGTTATGGGCATTAGCGACATCTCTTCTTAGGCTGCTTTAGGTTGGATTTTTAATACCCCGCTACATGTGAAAATACTTGGACTTTCCTGTCTTATCACCGGGCTTCTGCATTTTTTCAATGACAATATCGCTGCCTTTTTTTCCTTCTTTTGCAGGATGTTTGTAGAAGCTCGTGCAGCAATTCACGGTCTGGTGATGAACAAAGAAGTGGGCTATGCACGTAGTCGTGAAGGCCACTACCTGAGCCGACCTAGTGTCCACATGGACTGCCTGCACTGGGTGCGTCGTGACAGCTACCTGCCTGTGGGAAGCCAGAATCTCAAAGCTGTAGCAAAGGTATGTTTGTCTTCAGATGTGTTCTTTCCTCTTTTTTTTAAGGCCTAAGATCCTTAGGGTGTTGGTCGTTTTCTTTTCTGTAGTAGTATGTAGTAGTAGTAGCCACTTCTAGTTTGTTTTAAAAATTGCCCACTAGATGGCATTGTGTGTATATGTCATTGGAAATGATATCACTAGGTGGCGTTAGTGCTTTTCATATAGTTTATGATTAAGGAGCATTTATGGCGCTGTTATAATAAGAAATTCGCTGCATATCCAAGGACTGAATGATGATGAGTAGGGCGAAGCGTCCATCCTTCCGTTGCATGCTCTAGTGTGATAGGATTATTCCGCTGGCTTTTTAAAAAAATTCCTTCGTTTTTCTATCGTTCCTTCAGCTTCCCAATTTTAGGTAAACATGTAGCTTCATGTTCATGTTTTACAATCCTAAAAAATAAGAAAAAATAAAAAAGTGTGATGACAAATGGTATTGTTGAGAAAAAGATAAGCTTTGAAAAGTCACATTGTCGTAGTTTTCAATGGCAACAAGCCACTTGTGTGTCTAGCATCGTCGCCTTAGCAGCGCTCATGGAAACGCTGCTAAAGAGACAAGGTGCTGCTGTGACTGAGAGAAGACCCAGTTTTTTTATGTTAGTATTTCTTATTCAGTGAATTTCCGTCACTTCGGGCCTGCACTTCTTTTAAATGTTTGTTTCACTCTGCAAGTGTTTAGGCATAGTGAAGCTGACATATATAAAGTGTAGACACATGACGGGCATCTAGACCTTGTGCTAACACTAGCCTTTTGTCATCACAAACACTTGCACATTTCCTGAAGTCTGTTGTACAGTGTTTTGCATCACCAAAGCAGTTGCATTGCCTTAACTTTGCAGGCAAAGTTGAGGTATGACCCTGTGGAATTGGATCCTGAAGAAATGTGCCGCATGGCCACTGAACAGCCACAGGTTAGTCACGCACATAATTCAGTGTAAATCGTCTTGGAGAGGTATCTTTATTTGAGTGTTTTCGTACAGTGTATTGTTCGCATGAAGTTTTCAAGATTGCATGTTTGGGTGGATTCTGGTGTGCCACACTGAAATGACTATTCTTGTGGTAAAGTTTAGGCATATTATCTAACGACTCTTTAGGGCAACTTCGAATGTACAAGTTTTGGATAGAATACACCTTCAGTGCTGTTCGGTGCGCTGTTGATGTAATGTACCTTTACTGCAGGTCCTCGCCAACTACTCAGTGTCCGATGCTGTGGCCACTTACTATTTGTACATGAAGTACGTCCACCCCTTCATCTTTGCCCTGTGCACCATCATCCCCATGGAGCCTGACGAAGTAAGGGCAGTGTATTCGTTTAGAGAAATATAAACTATAAGTCATGTGAAACGTGGTACAAGTGTACCTTGTCAGACGTGTGTTTGCCAGTGCCATCGAGTCCATGTATAACACTGTTTCGTAATGTGCTGCCCGTCACAAACAGCCATTGTGACGTTAATTTTTGCTTGGATCTTGCAGGTACATAAACCTTGAATAATAATAAAATTATTTTATTTTTAACAAGGTAACACTATATCACCTTTGAAAAACTACTTTTTTTTACAAAAAAAATGTTTACCTTGAGAGTTCGGAAAAATATTTACAAGTATACACTGTTTTACGGACGGGGTCCAGTGCCGCCGTGTCGGGCTGTTGACCTTTGTGTTTTCCCACTTGAACAAATAAACAAAGAGTGCTACGGTGGAAGCATACTTATGAAAACAGTTGGGTTGGTGCATGCGATGTTTCATGGCCTTATCAGCTCACGTTGCGATATACAAAAGCATGAAAACATCAGCTTAACGGCCCTAGATGGCAGCACCCAGATGTCTTATGGAAAGTAGTCTATAAAGATTGACCTACTATTTTAGGATGTTCTTCAGCCAAAATATGGAAGAATCTCGTTCATACATGTTGAAATATTGAATGAAAAGGGTGACGAAAACGCACTATTTTCGAAAAACAAGCAATGTAAGGTGACCAAAGAACATTTGAGATTTGCCTAAAAGGTGACCTGGTGATACCGAGGTCAAGGTATTTTACTATTGCACAAAATATGACACATGGTCTGATTGGTAGTGTAAATTGCATTGAACATCAGCTTAGTAACTAATGTCGTATGCAATGCACCAGAAGACGTGAAAGCAGGGTGCGCTCGATGACTAGAAACATTAGTGATTATCATACTGGTCTAAGGAGAAGTGTCAGAAGCAAAAAAGAAAGTCTGTGCTATTCCCGAAATGTTAACGTTCCATGCTGTCCCTTGATTCAACATTTCAACTACGCTTCATCTGTTGGCTAACGAAAGACATTGGCTTCACACTCGCAGATCGCGTGACCACCAAGAAGTCATGTTGGCTAAGCCAAATAATGATGCGTACAATATTTGTGCACGTTGACAGTCACCGCCAGGAGTCCAAACTATTTGGCAATGTCTGTACACTTGAGTGCGAATACTTTCATATTTTCCTTGAATCTCATGCTTTCTCGGCACTCTGCCTGAAACTGTCGTGTAGACCAATGCCAGCGCAGCTAGCGAAATAAATACAATGAATCAGTGAGCCGTTTTCACTCCCGTGCCACTTGTGGCCATGCAAGGGTTGCAAGAGGGCGGCGCGTAGCTTCTAAGCTTGCACAGCCACTGTGTGCTGCTTTTATTACTTCATACGATGCACACTGATATTGTAGAATATGTGCTCAGAAATCGGACGAACACAGGAAAAACGAAGTAAACAGAAGTGTCATACAGTAGGCATAAATCAGGCTTTTTGTGTATATGGAACAAACTAACTCTGATATGATTGGTTTTGTGCTTGAATTCAGCACCTCTATTCATTTCTCAGTAAGTAGAACTCTTGTTAAATGGAACACATTTTTCCTGTTCCTTCAGGCTCTGTTTAACAAGTCTGCTGTAGTTTTCAGACATTCCATATGGTCTTCCTAGCTATAGCTTGTTGGAATGCCATTTGGAGCTGAATTCGTCATTATGTTTGGTGTTCGATTAAAAGCAAGCTGGATAGTTTCAGGTGATTTTTGCCTCCATCTGTAATGTACAGGTTTTGCGCAAGGGCTCTGGCACACTTTGTGAGGCGCTACTGATGGTGCGGGCGTTCCATGCCAACATCATCTTTCCCAACAAGCAGGAAGCCATTTTCAACAAGCTGACAGACGACGGCCACGTGCTCGACCAGGAAACATATGTGGGTGGTCATGTCGAAGCACTCGAATCTGGTGTCTTCCGAGCAGACCTACCATGCCGTTTTCGTCTGGTTAGTAAAAATTGAAGCTTCGTTGATTTTTTATGCGGGGCATGTGGCTTCTTGCCACTAAGGCAGAAGTGTGTGTCGAAATGCATGGGATTAAATATGACAGTGTACGAAAATGTTCGCAAAGGCTGCTGTGTAAAATTTGTGCTCAGATTTAATGCCAGGTAATAAGCATCCTGCTCTCGTTCAGTGCAGGGAGCATGTTTGCAACTACAATTGGAATATCTTGCCAATAAATAAAGGATTTTATTAACATGCGAAGTAATTGAAATGCAGTTGGCTAGGCTAAGTGTTTTAGAAGGCAGCTTGACTGGCCAGTGTAAATTTGAGGAGCAATGATTTGATTTGGTAGTTATTAATCATGCATTTTTTGAGCATTCTTGGTGTCCATTGCCATATTATCAGGTTGTAGCCAGAGTGAGTGAACATGGATTAGAGCACCGAGGTTGATAATTATATTGCCATTACCATGGTAATGAGTTGTCCCAATGAGATGAATGCTGAGTGGTCTCTGTGACACCAAAGCCATTTGCCACTACATTGTCTCTGTTGAATTTGGGAAAGAATGCAATGAGGGTCATGAAGTGTAATGAAGTGTCAGCTAAAGTGGTTTTGACAGCACGGATGCTCTTCTTCTAGGTGCCGGAGGCTTTTCAGATGCTTATTGATACGGTACCAAAGACAATGCAGCATGCCATCGAGGTTGAAGAAAAAGTGCCATTGAGCGAGGCACTGAACTTTGAAGAGGTTAGTGTACTATTTCATTTTCTTTGCTTAGACCGGGACACCTTGCCTCCCACAGCATGTGCGAAGTGGTTCCAATGAAATGTTCCATCCCACTTAAGAAATTTCTGAATTCTTTCTACTATATCTTTAAGCTTAGTACCCGAACAGCGTGGTAATAGGCATACAGCCTGCGATGTCCTTTCTTTCACCGCGTATTCCTCACCTTGCGAATCTATTAACATAACCAACTTGCCGGATAAGACAGCGCTTGTGATAGTGCTAATGTTTTATGTAATTGTGCTTTGTTTTCATATAAGGTGTGCGAGGAGATTAAGACTGCACTGGCATCACTGCGTGATACTCCCTCAAGGCTGGAGAGGCCCATCATTTATCATCTCGATGTTGGTGCCATGTACCCCAACATCATCCTCACAAATCGACTGCAGGTAACATCTTTGCCTCCTAGTGTTCAAGAAATATAGGTTGTTGATAAGGTTATTTAGGCTGTGAAAGTTCTTAATAAAGAAAAAAAAAAATCATTGCTCAGTGGTAATTACCATGGTTGTTAGTAGCATAGTTTTACTATTGCCTTTATCGCTTGTGTACCACTTCTGCCTCAGAAGCAGCTCTGAATTTCATTACATCTGTAGTTGCATTATAATTATGGTGAAAGTCAGTTGTAAATGTATTTGCCATATGCTACAGCGTTAGTTGCCACACAGTGTGTCTTTAATAAGTTAGGTCATCAAAAATAGAACAACAAATGCTAATGGTCAACAGTGCTTGCTAGTTTCTGACATCAAGAAAAAATTGTTACTTTCCACCATCTCCATTCTACAAGCCTCAGGCCTAGCCTTTCATCTAGTCTATCAAATGGTGAACCATTTCATTGTTTGTTGTTAGACCCTCTGCATGATCCAAATTTTTTTGCATATAATAATGGGCACTTGTGTCCTACTATGGCTAAGTGCAGGCTTTAGAATTTAAAGTAATGAAAAGTATTACCCTGCTTTGCACGGCTAGAGCCTTATCTGTGTGTTGATGTAAAATCATATGTAATGTGTTATAGAGGAGAGAGGCCACATAAGAAGAGTGCAATCTGATTTTGCACTGTATGTTGAATGATTTTGTGATGTATTGTTTTTGCCTATGTCACCTTGCCAGAACTCCGGTTGTTAGGGTTAGGAGTACTTTAAATAAATATGTTTTGTGCTCTTGGCTTCACATGCCCACTGTTCGTTACCCAGCCCTCAGCCATGGTTAACGAAGCCGACTGTGCTGCCTGCGACTTCAACAAGCCTGGCGCCACTTGCCGCAGATCCATGCCTTGGACGTGGAGGGGAGAGTACAGTTAGTGATGAATTCTATCGTGATTTATACGGAGCTCTGTTATTTTCGTCTCCTAGTGTTTGTAGTTGTGCTTGTAGGCCTGAGTACAGTTGCCCGAATAAAATGACTGTTAGCCAGATTTGCTTTGTCTTTGGAGGGATCTCCCCTCAATTCTTCATAGGCCATGTTATACTGAATGTGTATCGTTTAGCTCAGAGACAAGACGACGATGAACACGTGGCTGGGCCTCGCCATAACGAAAAGACCCCTGGCCGTTTATTTGCTGGGCTTAAGTAGCCGCGCTCACAGCGGGGAAGGGGGAAAGAAGAAAAGGAAGGAACGTAAAGCGCACGAAACGGTGGAGAGGAGGAGAAGACGATAACGCCTAGGGCGAATGCTGATAGCAGATAGTCCGGTCTGTTACATCTTCTCTTCACACATTTTCAAAACACTGATTTTTTTTTTTTTTGCACTCATTTACTTGATGGAAGGATGGCCCGTAGTGAAGGCGCTTCGGTTCGCTGCGCTGGCGTCCTGACCTGCGCAGGCCAGCCAGTGGGCTTCCTGGAGTGTCTGGAGAAGTGGTGGCGCTATAATCTTCTTCTGGCTGAGCTGGTTGCACCTGGTGACACCCCAGTGGGTTGTCCGGCGTGATGTTGCCGCGGTGTCCATCACTGAACTTCGTCGGGGGCCTCGTGTCGGGGTTCGGATTACCCTCGGGGCTGACCTTGTCGTTGAAGTTTTCGTCCGTTCGCAGCAAGTGTTGTCGGTTCCGTCTCAGGAGCCCATGGTCTTCCGTTCTTACCACGTATGATCGTGGTGCAGTCTCTCGTACCACTTTCGCTCGGCGTGACCAGCATACATGTTTGATCCGGACCACATTTCCGGCTTCCAAGGGTGGTAGTGGCCTGCCTCGGGAAGACTGTCGCTGTTTCCATACGGGTATGCCTCCGTCGACGTTGTATTCTGGAAGAGTGGCGTGCAGGCGACGACCTTGCAGTAGTTCTCCGGGTGAGTGACCGCTGTCAAGGGGAGAAGATCGATAAGCCAACAGACCAAGCCATACATCACCCCGAGACTCGTGGGTTTTCTTTAGAATACGCTTCACGATCTGTACCCCCTTTTCAGCTAAGCCATTTGATCGTGGGAACTCTGGACTTGAGGTGATATGCTCGAAGTCATATCGGCGCACGAAGGACGCGAACTCTCGCGATGCAAATTGAGGCCCGTTGTCGGTGCAAACTTGGTTGGGAATGCCGTATCGCGAGAAGATAGCAGATATCTTGTCGATTACTTCCGCCGCCGTGGTACCTCTGAGTTTCTCGACGTCGGGAAAGTTAGAATGGGCATCAAACACAACTACGTAGTGTTCTCCAGCGAATGTAAATAGGTCTATGCCTACGCGATGCCACGGTCGGTCGGGCGTTGGCTGAAGCAGGAGGGGTTCACTCGGTTGACTGTATGCGTACTTTCGACATACGCTGCACGTTCGCGCTCGTCGCTCAATGTCACTGCTCATTCCCGGCCAGAAAACCAGTCTACGGGCTCTAGCTTTGCACTTGTTCATACCTAAGTGGCCTTCGTGAATTCGCTCAAGAATTTCCGCACGCATTGATTTAGGCACCACAACTTTGCAACCCTTTAGCACCACTCCATTGACCACGGATAGCTCTTCCGCAAACGGTTTCAGTACACCGTCTATTGCAATGCCATCTTCCATTTGTTTCATGGTGCGGCTGAGAAGCGGATCTTCGAGGGTTTCCTTCTGCAGCCGCAACATAGTCGCTTTGCTTATGATGCTGGTGACTACTTGCGTTGTGTGGACGTCCACGTCCTCGACTTGGTCGCCTCCACCAGTTGGTAGTGCAGCCCGAGACAGCAGGTCTGCGAGTAACAGGTCCCTACCAGGTACAAACTGCAACAAAAAATCATATTTCATAAGACGGATGAAAAACCGCTGTATCCTGGGTGGCATATCTGCAATGTTCTTTTCGGCAATCGCAAGTAATGGCCTGTGATCAGTTTCTATCGTAATGCTTCGTCCATACACGAACTGATGAAATTTTTCACAAGCGAAAACAATTGCCAGTGTTTCCTTTTCTATCTGGGCGTATCGCTCTTCACTCGGCGTCAGCGCTCTTGAGGCGTAGGTCACTGGGCGCCAGTCATCCCCGTATCTTTGCAATAAGGCAGCGCCAATACCTGTTCCTGAGGCGTCCGCAGTTATCTTAGTCTTTCTTTTTTCATCAAAAAGAGCCAGCAATGGAGGATTAGCGAGCGCTGCGCAGATCTGGTCCCATTCGCGCTCATGGGCTGTTGTCCACTCAAACACCGATGCTTCTTTCACCAGGCTACGCAGCAACGCCGTTTTATCACTCAAAGCTGGCAGGTATTTCCGAAAGTAGTTCACAACCCCGAGTAGTCTGCGCACACCCTGTTTATCTTTTGGGGCTGGCATGGCACGGACGCTTTCGATTAGATCGGGGTCCGGACGAATTCCGTCTCTTCCGATAACGTCGCCAAGGAATGCAACCTGCGTGGTGCCGAACACGCATTTAGCTGGATTAAATGTCAGCCCTTCCTCTTGCGCCCGCCTTAGTACTGCGATGACGCGTTCGTCGTGTTCTTTCTTTGAGTCGCCCCATATTAAAACGTCGTCTACGTAGACGCGCACTCCCGGCAGCCCTTCGAACATCTCTGTTAGAGTCTTTTGAAACACCTCGCTGGCTGAGCAAATTCCGAAAGGCAGACGCAAAAAACGGTACCGCCCAAATGGTGTCGCAAAAGTGCATATTCGTGAAGTGGCCTCATCTAAAGGAATCTGATGAAAGCCGGCATTAGCGTCGAGCCGGGAGAAATATTGTGCTCCTGCCAGCTCGCTCTCTATGTCCTCTCTTGAAGGGATAGGATAGTGCTCCCGCTTAATGCTCCTGTTCACTGCTCTAGGGTCCATGCAAATGCGAAGGGTACCATCCTTCTTGTGCACAACTACCAGGGGGCTCACCCATTCAGTTGGTTCATCCACCTTGACGATGATTGAGGCCTTTTCCATTCGTTGCAGTTCTTGTCGCAGGCGTCCTTTCAATGCTATGGGTACTCTGCGGGCAGGCTGCACGACTGGAACGGCATCCTCTCGTAGCACCATTTTGTAGGGTCGCCTGACGCAGCCGGTGCCGCTGAAGAGGTCAGGAAATGCAAGCTGGAATTTCGTTTGCCCATCGCCTACCTTCACGGCGTCCGTCGTCACCGGTACCAGACCAAACTGCTGGCATGTCTTTAAGCCAAGGATGGCTTGGCGCCCCTTTTTCACGATAAAGAACGAGACTGAATGCTGTGCTTCGTTTATCTCGAGATCTTCGGTCGCCACGCCAACGTGTTTGATTGTACTGCCGTTGTAGGCGGAGAGGACAGCGGCGCTCTTTCGCGGAGTGCTTGCGTGGGCGATTCGGTTGAACAGGGTTAGGGGCAGCAAATTTGCCTGAGACCCGGTGTCTACCTTGAATTGTATCTCCTGACCGGCTATTTTTCCGCGAACCATCCAATCCGCTCCTATATCTCCGGTGACGCCGCAAATGCTGATGCCCAAGATGTCAAAATTTTCATCGCTTTCTTCGGCTTTGTGAACCTCGCTTATCCTGCGCGCATTGTTGCAGCATGCGGCGAAGTGATTTCGTTTTTTGCATGCATAACAAGTTTTTCCATACGCCGGGCACCGCTCGCGGGCATGTACCTTGTTACAATTTCGACACCGAGTTCCATTCGCAAACTTCGTGCGGTGTGTGCGGTGTGTAACGTCAACGTGCAGGCTTTCATTTGACCATGCTGCGCTCTGAATGGCAGCAATCTCAGCAGCTTTGCAAATTTCTTCTGCTTTCTGCAAGTTTAAGTCTTTGTCGCTCAGCAACTTTTCTCGAAGTTTCGCATTATTTGTCCCAAACACCACTTGATCCCTGATCATGGACTCTTCAAGCGTACCGAAGTTGCACAGCTTTGCTTGCTTTTTTAAGTCCCGTAGGAACCGCTCAAAGGGCTCGGCCTCTTCCTGCTTTCGCAATCGAAAAATGTGCCTTTCGTAGACTTCATTACCCTGGTCGACACAATATTCTTCAAATTTCCGCACTAACGTGTCATAATCTTCTTTGCTCTCACCTGCCGCAAACGAGAAGTTGTTGTAGACCTCGAGCGCCTCGTCCCCCGCGGTGCTCAGAAGAATCGCTGCTTTTACGGCCGATGGGCGGGGCTTCTCCGGTTCCGTAGCGGTGATGAACAGCTGCAGCTTCTGCTTGAATACCAGCCAGTTTTTCCTGATGTTGCCGGACAGTTGCAGCGGTTCCGGGGGCTTGACGAGGTCCATTTCGAACGTCAGTACCCCACTTCTGACACCATGTATCGTTTAGCTCAGAGACAAGACGACGATGAACACGTGGCTGGGCCTCGCCATAACGAAAAGACCCCTGGCCGTTTATTTGCTGGGCTTAAGTAGCCGCGCTCACAGCGGGGAAGGGGGAAAGAAGAAAAGGAAGGAACGTAAAGCGCACGAAACGGTGGAGAGGAGGAGAAGACGATAACGCCTAGGGCGAATGCTGATAGCAGATAGTCCGGTCTGTTACAGAATGTATGGGCTATTCTCATTTTAAATCCAGATATGCAGCAGTGGCTCTAACTCTATTAGGAAGGGTGACTGCTTGGTAACAATTGGTGCCAGCTGTCTCAGCGGTGTCACGCTTTTTATTTTGCTAGTTGTGGTAACTCTACTGTATATTATTGTCAATTAAATGTAGATTGAAAATAACAAACCAATGTAGGGAGTGAAAAAAAAAAAGACGAAGACAACACAGTAAACCAGCTTTGAGCAAGAATGGGATTCTGCCTCATTTCTTCTTTACTGATGTGATAAAGTTCTTCATTTAGTGAATAGTGGCGAAAGCAGCGGAAGTGCAATTCCTCATACCAATCACATTTCTGGTGGCATCATCTCAGGGGAAAAATTATCGCCGCAAAAATTAAAAGGATCGTGGCTAGGTAAAAATGAAGACGAGCTGTTTTTCAGTTGCATGTAATGTAAGGGCAGCAATTTTAGTTACTTCTGCAACACACTTGGTGAACTCATAAAGCTTGAGGGCAAATTGTTAAAATGGCTGTTATTTAGCAGTCAGTAATTTTGCTATAGTGCATAATAGTGTTATAAAAGGACCCTGAATCAAAAAATGTCAACCTAAGCCGGAAGAATACTGTAAAACATAGAACTGGAAAAAGAGGAATAAAAAGGCACGATTCTTTAGAACCTATTGTCCATGTGCAGTTCGAAGCATTTTCTCCAATGCATACTTCACAGAATTATGTGACATGATGGGAGAGAAAAATTGTCATCTCCTTGTTTTATAAAAGGGAAGCCATGGTAGTTTTCACAAAAAGAAAACTAAACAGTTAAAGAACTCGGGATTTTTGTATTATAAACCCTCCACACCTTCATGCTGTGAAACAGGTGATTGACAGCTTGGCCACGTGCAGTTCTGAAGAAATTAACTCATTTGCCTCCTCTGTGTTACCTTACTTCACATCATGCATTAACTATTGCAATCACCTCTTCACTTTTGGGATCATTTTTTGTACTAAAATCGGTAACTTTTTATGAAAAGAGCAAAGAACACAAACAGTGATTTCAATCTAAATCTCAACAGCATAAAGCCAGTATTCCGCCTACTACACCCATTTACTGCTTGTCTTTTTTTTTATGCATTCGTGCTACTATACATTTGCCTCGTTTTGAAATGACTTCGCAGTGCCTGCAAGCAGAGCCGAGTTCCAGAGGATTCAGCAGCAGCTGGAAACAGAACGTTTCCCTCCAGCTCAACCAGGCATGCCGTTTCGAGCGTTCCACGAGCTGTCTCGTGAGGAAAGGGCTGCTGCTGAGAAGAAACGGCTGGCTGGTAAACCAATTCCATCCTATTTCTTCATATGGCAATACGAAAGATCCTTTGTGGCTTTCGAGGGAATAGTTGCGCTTTGTGCTAGTGGTTTGTTGTAGAGGGTAACCTTGGTTATACTTTCCTAGTTTGTACCTATAAAGCTCTGCATATCTGCAAGGGATTTTCCAGATGCTTCCCTAGGATTACACATTTTCTGTGCTGTTTTTAGAGACTAAGGTCTTTCTTGGGATTCCTCAACGCAGAAATTTTGGTCTGTCTGTCTGTCACACGATTCAGCCAACTGGCGAAAGTTTAAGCCCTTGCTCAGCGTCCAGCCATCTTGAACTGGTGGCTTCATTCGTACTTGTGAACATTGTCGATCAGAAAGCATATATTATGCATATCTGAGGCTCAACATCAATATGCAAGTATCAAATGGTTCGTTTCTTTACTAGAAAATGCATAGATACGTAATTCTAAAGGCCCTAGTGTATCTCACACTGTGCTGACAATGCGATGCTATGTAAGAAAAAGCAACTGTTTACTACGCTTTGCTAAGACGATACGGTGCTGTCACCTGTTAGTGGCTCTGCATTCTACACAAGCTTTCATTCTTGGCATTACTACCAGATGGCGTCGATATTCCATGCAGCACCTTTAGACAAAATACTCATCTTTCATTGACATTTGCAGCAAAGCATGCAGATATGCAGCCAATTTTACCTCCCACTTTTTCAAATGCATGAGTGAGTTCTCCACTTTCTAAGTACCATTACTAAAAATTAATTGCCTGTCTGCAAAAGTGACTTTTTTTTGATAACTTAAATGATAAACTTAAGTATGGCTGACTGTCCCGAAAAATATATTATACGTACTTCTCATGTAGGACCGAGGAAAAAAAGGAAGACGGGAAAAACTGTATCGACATTCTAGGCTCACAAACTGCTTTATTTCCATAAGTGTTGTTGATTACCAGAACTGTCTTTGTGCCTTTATTGCTGCTGTTTGTGGCTGTGCATATTTCAGTCTTTTAGCTTGCCAGAATATGCAACCAGTTGAAACAAGCTGATCCACTGAGTACCATCTAGGTGGTTCTCAGCTGTTTCATAGATAGCGAAAGATTTATGTTAAACAGGTCATCTTTAACAAGTGTGACAGAAAGGTAGGGAAGAAGAAGAGATAGATGCAGGACAAGCAGCTGTCCTGCGCGTATCTCTGCTTCATTCCTGCGTTTCTTTCGTGCTTACTAAAGATTAGCATTGTCTGTCACAGACATAGTTGCAAATGGGACTTTCATTATAGCATATGTACTGTGCCTGTTTGTTATTTAGTGTATAGTACTCACGCATTCAAATGAGACATCAATATTTTGAGTATATTGGCCTATATGTGCAATCACTTGAGATAACGTCATGTTGCGACGAATCTGATCCTCAAGGATAATTTGGCTCAGATATATGCGTTCGAGTCGAAATTTGGCCTATGTGACCTGAACCAAAGATGGTGGAAATGAAAGTGTCTGTTAGTTAGCCCT
The DNA here is from genome assembly GCA_013436015.1 of Rhipicephalus annulatus. NCBI lineage: Eukaryota > Metazoa > Arthropoda > Arachnida > Ixodida > Ixodidae > Rhipicephalus > Rhipicephalus annulatus. Next base: position 91,582 of record WOVY01002349.1, read on the forward strand.
AAGTTGTCATGTTTTAATCTGTGAGTACTGTACACTTAGTGGAACTGACACTGATGTGTTTCACTTTTTTATTTTCTCTCGTCATTGTCAGACTACTGCAGAAAGGCCTACAAGAAGGTGCATATAACCCGCACAGAGGTGCGTGAGACAACTATATGCCAAAAGGAAAATTCTTTCTACGTTGACACCGTGCGAAACTTCCGTGATCGACGCTATGAGTTCAAGGCACTTCTCAAGGTTTGTTGTTGCACATCCTTGTTCTAAGTTGTTATATACACTTTCTCTGCTCAACTCTTTACTAATACCTTCTTCATTCAAGGACTCCCTTTTTTTATGCACGCTTACGGCAGGATCATGCAATCTCTGGTATGTGTGTCAAATTATCTTTAAACATTTCTCGTGCAGCACTTTCATACCCTACCTATTGTCTGTCGAAACAGTTCATGTCAATTTTGGGTGGATATCGCCTATTGTATGGATTTCGTTTACTTGAACAAACTCATTGAATTGCAAGCAGCATGCAGCGCAAGTTTGTGGGCTCAAGTGACTTGCTTGGCACGGTAGACATTACTTGCATCACAAATCACAGTGTCCAGTTACCTGACTCACCTTTTATTAGTAATTATTTTTGGAGCACATGTGATGATGCCAAAATGTAAACCGAGTAGCAGTTCCTCTAAGCATGCCAGCTTACTAGATCTAGCACCAATTATCCTAAGAGTAGCACACCTCTTCCAGATTGATGTTGTGAAGTCAACACTTGTAATTATTTTTCTGGGCCGTATGATTTCTCAAAAAAGTTGTTTCTGCCTCTTTCTTAAATCAACAATGCTGTCGCGATTTACTTTTGTAAAACTTGTTGGCACCAACAAAATCATTTATGTACTGTATCGTTTCTGGTTTTTGGAATGTCATTATACTTTGTTTTGGTATTGTGTTTATATTTGTGGTTGTTAGATAACCTTGTGGGAAAAACATCTTGCATTCAAAATCGCAGGTTAAGATCTGTACAGACATGTTCCCTTTCTCATAGGTCGCCAAGAAGAAAGTGTCTGAGGCTGTTTGCAAGGGGGATGCAGCTGAAATCAAGTCGGCCAAAAACCTGGAAGTGTTGTACGACTCACTGCAACTGGCTCACAAGTGCATTCTCAACTCCTTCTATGGATATGTTATGAGAAAAGGGTGAGCAGCATACTAATCTTGTTGCATTGTTATAATTTTAATCTTGTTGCAACTCATATACTATACTTAAAATACGTAAAATATACATGTACATGATGTAGACGTGTTTTGTGCTTCTTTAATGTATGTATATGCATTAGTTCAACTGCTAACATGTTGTGTTGGCCTCATAGGGCCCTCATAGGGCACAGTATGGCAGAATCTTGATGGTCCAAAAATGAAAAGAATGTAGAAAAACGGAGTATTATCTAGGCATATTGGCCGTAAGAATTTACAAAAACATAAGGCATTTCTGCCTGATAACAATATCGCAAATGTTGGCATCGGAAAATGGCATGAAATGGGAACATATCAATGAGGTTCTACTGTGTTAGTGAAATGGCCCGATCTGCATTTCTCTCTTGATTCCTGTTTCATTGTAATGGTGAACAAAATGAAGTGATGCCCGACTCTCTGAAACTTTCATTTGATGATAGTCAATTATGCGTAGGTAATAATTGGTTTGACCAAAACTATCTTGCAAATTTTCCTCCTTTACCTGTTTTTGTCATGGCTGTATAATAACTACTACTGGGATACGTGAGAATGAGCTTAAAAATATGTAATTGGATCTGTGCATAGCAATTTAAAATAACCTTAAGGTGCAAGTGCTTTGTAAAATGGATAATTAAAAGTTGATTTGGGAACAAGAGAAAAGACACTGTGACTTGTACAGGGCTTAACAATGGAGCTTTCTGTGCACATTTCAGGCAGCACATCCGTTTTTAATTAATCTGTGGCAGTGTTGCTGAAAAGAGCTTTGCAATAACCCAGCCTATACTATTTGTTAGCTTGGTGGAATGTATTTGAATGACACTGCTTTTGTCTTTTTCACCTCAGTGCAGTGTCTTGTAGGTATGAACGTTAACACTCGTTTTGCTTACAGGGCAAGATGGTACAGCATGGAAATGGCTGGCATTGTGTGTCACACGGGTGCTGGAATCATCACCCATGCCAGGGAGCTCGTGGAGCAGATTGGGTGGGTTTTTCGTATCACTGTTATAACAATTAACAGGCAGTTAACTTTCATTTCAATCGGTCTTTTGCACAGATGAAAAGGGCATTTATAATGATTCTGTCGCCTCGGTTTCTGGCCTCAGTAAAAAACTAACCTGTTGAGAGGCGCTACAAGGCTTATGCTGTGGATAAGACACACTGCATTTCCATTTCTGGTGCAGCTTAATGTCTTAATACAGCAATTGCATTAGAGACGAAGAACCTCCTAATTATAATCATATTTTATAATCATTATTAGTTAAATTTACTTACATTGTGATGTTGACGAGAACCTATATAGTATATGTTCAATATATCAAAGCCCGACTTCTGTTCTCCTGCACCTAATCTACCATTTTAAGTGTCAGGTGTAGGTTTGGGCAAATATTCAAACAAATGAAGTATTTGAAGTTGCTTTGTTTCGAATTAAAATTATCAGAAATTTTGAAGTATTCGAAATGAGTGTGTGTATGTAATCCCTCTGCAAAGATGATTTCACTGCCGTGAATAGGTGCTATATTGTGATTAAACCTTTCCAAGCGTAATTTGCATTGCAGCGAAGCGTCCCTTCAAAATTAAACGAGCATATCATAGTATCGTGTCTTCTTTTTTTAAGTTTAAAAGCTTGTTATATCAAATTATATGCTGTATGCATGGCAAATTTTAAAATGTAACATATTTCACAGGTAGGTTATCACTCGCGTTGTACCGAAAGTCAAATCCTACTACTGTTCAAAGCTGCTCCCGCTTCCTATTGAACACCAAGAAGCATGACATTTGCACAGGCTTTATTTTGATTTTTAAAGAATAGTGTGCAGTTTATATTTCTTAATAATATATGATATATACTATTCAAATTCAATTCAAAACTTCTTGAACCAAATTACTATTCGCTTCAGACGTCAAATTCACTATTCGCTCAAGCCTAGTCAGCTGTACGTTCATCTTCTTAGGCCCCATGAGTGTTTGTAAGCATAACATCTCGCACTAATGCAGTGTAGTGAAAATTCTGTGTAGCAAAGTTTGGAACGGACATGGTGTCAGTATTACTTCTCATGAAAAAGGCTTGCTGCACGACTTTGCATTATGAATAGCTCAAGCGCTGTTTTCTTTCTGTCATCTTACAAAGCTCCTGAGCTGTGCTCATCCCGGACATCAGGCAGTGCTACAAAACAAACATCATGTGCTGCAATGTTGAAATCATATACAAGTTGTCACTCTTGTTGCTGGTCCCATGTTTTCCTTGTATCATGCTATAAATGACTTATTTGCAATTTATGCTTGTGTCATATGCCCCATGTCTACTGTGTCTCATCCTCTTCAAAAATCACGTCTTTAAGAATGGATTCTCAAATACTTCTATTGTGCCAGTGCGAAAAACTACCCATTCTCACTGTCAGTGGAGCTCTTTTCTACGCATATATGCTTATCCGCCCACATTGAAGGTTTGTGACGTGCGTGTATGAAGCTTGTTGATAAAAGCTGGAAAAGCGCCGAGATTGCAGTCACCACCAACGTAGGGCTCATGGTGGATGATGGACGACCTTGTACGAACAAGGTAGTGGCAATGTGTGTGATTTCATCAGCACAGGTGACGATTTGATCTGCGACAGAAGTCGATTTCATCTGCACCCAACTTAACTTAACTCACTGCCTGGGGCAATGCATCGTCTACTATATCAACTCTTCAATTGACCATTTGCGCAAATCTCTTGAGCTGGCTTTCCTGCAAAGTTGTTTTCCAACCAAAAGGTCTCGTTCCCAGACTGCTTTTCGCACTCATTTTGTTTTTGCCGTCCCCCACTCTCTTCTTTACGAACGACGGGTGTCTCGCCCGCCATGCTATCTGACAGTTCATTCGAGGTGTCGAGGTGAGACAACCACACAGTGATTGTTGGGGGAATAAGTTTTTTTGTCGCACTCACGTGCCGTCACTGGAATGGGAATGTCGAGCAAGAAAAGCAGTCTGGGCATGAGAGTTTTTTTTTCCCTTTTGGTTGGTTAACAACCTTTCAGGAAAGCTGCTTTGCAGGTTTCTGCAAATGGTCAATAGAACATTCTAGGCTTCATTTACGTGCAGTCGTACGGACGAAGTGGTAATAACTAAGCAAAAAAATGATGGCAGAAATGAAAGTAACTCACGCAAAGCGTGGCTTCGTTTTGTGGAATGATAATTAGTTATTTTCTCTACGTAAATATAATCGCGTTGGTAATTGAAATTGAGATGCCACGATTCAGTGGTGGCTACAGTCCTTGTTCGTCCGGTGCTATTTGCTCGCTTCACATGCAGGCGTCCTCTTGAGCTTGATACCGACGGCATCTGGTGTGTGCTGCCTGCTTCCTTCCCCGAGAACTTCGTCATTCGGACCAGCAATGCTAAGAAACCGAAGCTCACCATCTCCTACCCTGGTGCTATGCTTAATATCATGGTGCAGGTATGCCATTCCTGCTCTCATACTCACTTGGTCACTGGCGACGTGCTTGTGAGCGTGTTCTTTATGCATTCCGGCGTATTATGCAAATGGAAATGTAAGTAATGAAAATAAATAATTAAGAGGGTTTCAGAAGCAAGCAGTGGCTTATAAACAAGACGTTTGAAGTCCTGTCATCATTGACCTGTTTTCGTTGCTTGTAGAATAAAAGCTATTCAAAGACCACATCAAATGCGTGGCACTTCATCTTTGAGGGCTCAGAATGCATCAGTTTTGTGGCTCTTTGGTGTATGTAAAAGATGTAACAGAAACATACACGACAACTTTCTTTAATCTGCAAGTCATGAAAGTTTTTGATCGGAGCTGTTACATGTTCCTGTGCAGTTTTGAAAATAATGCTAGTGAGGCAAGAGGTGACATTGATATTATTCGATGAGGTGTAAGTACTTTTAAGCTCAGAAAATAGATTTAGCTTCGAGATTTGACTATTAATACTTTTCGTAGTATACTATATAATATTTGACTGATGAAGCTTTGGTGGTGTTCTCTCATTACTGCATTGTGCTGTTTCAGGAGCACAACACAAATGACCAGTATCACGAACTCGTTAATGCTGAGACGCTGGAGTACGTTCAACGGTCAGAGAACTCAATCTTTTTCGAAGTGGACGGTCCCTACCTGGCCATGATCCTTCCGGCTTCGAAGGAAGAGGGCAAAAAGCTGAAAAAGAGGTGAGGCATTCTTTTGTAACCCAATGTTTTATTTACTCTTTAATTCGAAATTGCCTCTTCACCCCCCCCCCCCCCCCCAAGTTTCTAATAAAGCCATTTGTCATAAACTGTAGCTATTGAGAAAATGTTGAGTATTATGTGTTATGCAATATAAGTATTTACACAAACTATATTTGCGTTCTTATTCTTGAGTGTAATTGAAGATATCTAGTTACTTTAAGGTGTTGCACATGCTTGGTGGCTTTTTTAGGTATGCAGTATTCAACTTTGATGGTTCCTTGGCTGAATTGAAAGGATTCGAGGTGAAGCGACGTGGTGAGCTGCAACTGATCAAGATCTTCCAGTCTTCAGTGTTCGAAGCTTTCCTCAAGGGCGATACCCTGGAGGAATGCTACGCGGCGGTCGCCAAAGTGGCCGACTACTGGCTTGATGTGCTATACAGCAAGGTAAGAGCATTTGCCTGAAGACCTTTTTGAAAATGTGTAGGATGGGTAGGAAATGGGTAGGAAAATGGGTAGGCTACTCATGTACACGTTTGCAAATTCAGAATCCTATTAGCAAACAGCACGGAGATTACGAGATCGATACAAGTACTTTCTCCGCTAGAATTGTTCAAGTGAAATCTTCGGGGCAGAAGGTGTAGAAAACTGTGTGTAGTACGAACTGAAAGACGAAGAGGATGGGTAGTAGACTAGTGGCTTGACTGATTTGGTTTGTTCTTGGTACGCCATGTTGAGAAGGCTTAGCGCTTCATGCCAATAAATCCGACAGAAGTGTTTTTTCCACACGATTTGTTTCTTGGCTGACATCATCCACTTTCTGCAGCAGGTTATGATAGTGTTCATGGTAGTGATATGATAGTGTTGATGGTGATTTCTAACCGAATTCAGCCTAATTGTCTCAGGTAGAGGCCTCCTGTACCAGGCACTGATCGGCAGTGAAGTGTAGAGTGGCAGTAGAGTTCTGGGTGCGGACCAAAGTTAAGTAAACGATTGCCAGAAGTTGTCAGTTAAGGGTGCCTAGCAATGAAATTTTGAACTGAAGACTGCGAGTGGAAAAAGAAAGTGAAATGAAAGTCCTTGAGGGCATATCTGAGAGTCATGTGAAAGACAGGAAATGGCATATCAAATTTAGGTGACAGAATTCAGTTGACAGAAGTAGAACATAATGTCATGGTGGAGAGGAAGGTGCAAAATAAATGCAACCTTGTCCTCATTGAATCTCATTTGAATGTTTTAGTTGTCTACAATTCTTTTCTTTTGTCATTTAGCATTATTGAAAAGACTAGACAAATAACTATTCAGGTTTACTGCCCCCCCCCCCCTCTTTTTGCCCTTGTTGATATTTTTTACCCTGCAGGCAGGGAACATGCCGGATGAGGAGCTCTTCGAACTCATCTCCGAGAATCGGAGCATGTCTCGGAAACTGGAAGACTATGGACTTCAGAAATCCACCTCCATTTCCACGGCCAAAAGGCTTGCCGAGGTAAGAGCATTGAGAGATAGCAGTGCTTGTGGTGATGCACCTCCAAACCCAAGGCTTGCTTGTTGAACGTGAACCGCATGTTGTTGTCATGTGCACATTATTAGAGGGCTCCTTGCTGATGCTTCACTTGCAAGCTTGTTAAACAAGTAAATTGCTCAGTGATGGTTTTCTCTGCAAAGTATGGAACTCCTGCAGGCATGAAAAAATAGAAATTTAGAAGACAAGGCCGTGCAACCATTCTTTTGTGGGATTTGTGCTTCAAGCCACTGATAAAAAGATGCACTTTTTCGGGGGGGGGGGGGGGGGGCTTGTTTCTTTGTGATATGCAACCAAATGAATGCAACAGATTAACAATTAGACTTGCCTAATTGTCTATTGGATTAAATTTGTTATGCACTGCTAAAGATACTCTTTGAAATGTTGCTGACCATGGTATACAACCTCCATTTTTCTTCCTGGAATATACAGCTAAGCAATATGTAGGAAGAGACCAATATCTTGGTTTTGGCTACGCGGCTCATTGTCAGACTTATTAGGAAGTGACAGTGCATAGAAACGGAGGAGGTGATACTGTGTTTTATTGCCTGGTGCATGCTTCATTGCTTGGTACAAGGGAAAATGCTGGGAGACCTGCGCCACATGCAGACACTAGGCGAAATTAAGGGTGAAGCTCTGGCAGTGAAGCTGACCTCCTGCAAGCATGTTGCTAACATGACAGCTTCACTTCTTATAAGTTGAAAGTCGGATCATTAAATATTTGATATTTGATAATTACATAAATTACATATAATGACCCAATTTAAAGAATTATTTTATTTGATTCTTCCTGGACAGAGCCTCAAAACTTCTAGTGAGTCAAAAAAGCTTGCAGAGGTTTGCAGGGACGGACTTGTTCCAACTAATTGTTTCATTGTTCTTTTCTTCCATGTGGCAGTTTCTTGGTGATCAGATGGTCAAAGATGCTGGACTAAGCTGTAGATACGTCATTTCCAGGAAACCCGAAGGAGCTCCTGTTACAGAAAGGTGATGATGGAATGTGCTGTAATGCTCTACAGTGTAACAGTGCATTGTCTGCAGAAAGTTGCATTTTCTGAACTCACCGCCAATTGAATATTGTGGGAATGACACTTTCATCATGATGTGATCAACACTGGTCAAACTTTTTGTATTTTGTGCCAAAGTTTTCACCGGGGAGTTTTCTTCATCAGGGCGATAGCTGCTTTCGTCAGGGTGATAGCTGCTCAAAAGAGCCCCTTCATTGGATTTGAGCACTGCAAACAAGCGCAGTTTGTGGATCAGGCCTTGGAAATTGCATTTTGCAACTTGCGAAACAGCTTCGTAGTGTGGAAATTGCCGAGATATTAAATGGAAAACTGTGCGCCCTTTATGTCAGGAACTTGCTCTTCCAGTAAAGGTTGAAATCACTTGCTTACTCATTGCCTGAGATGTTGACAAGAGCATGTTAGAAAAAAAAAAAGAAAGCAAAATAAGCCTATGAAATGTTGCATTGGTATGACATACTCCTCTGACTTCATCAGCAGCCTATCTGCACATTGATTTTGTAACAGAAGTTGAATTTCGTTTCTGGTTTGGTTCAGTGTCAGGCTTAGATTCAGCATCTCTCTTTTACATGTGTTAAACGGAGATATATATATATGGCTGCCAGATAATGGAACTACCTCTGCATTGGCAGTTTAGACCTTCGAAGAGAAATGATACTACCACTCCAAATGAATTTTAGTTTTTCCAGCATTTCTGCCAATGATGTTAAATTTGTTCTGTGCAAAAATAGTTAGTGCTGCGTTTCGGAGTCTTATTATACAAGCCCAATGAAAAATCTAACGTGTGCATTTTCTGTGCCACATGAGTGCACTGTGCAACACCGTGCAATGTGCTGCATCATGCAACGTGCAACGCCATGCAACACACACAACAGGTTCTTGATGTTAGTCAGGATAAATGTATGCGTCTTTGTGTTGCCATTTAGCATTCAAATGTCAAGATTTGTTTTATGCACAAAAATGGGCCTGTTTGAACGAAGGCTATTGTAAGAACTTTTGGAACAGTCTGCGTGCATTGGCGCAGTGATTTTGGCACACTTTAGGACTAATTATTTTTTTATAAGCTTATGCATCACATTCACTTTATATTAAACGATATGTCATATACTGTTCTAATGCCTTACTGTCAGTTCAGACGATGCGACGATGCTTTAACTGAATAACTTTCACTGATTGATGATAATTGTTGACAATCTAATTGGCTTTGATAAGTGAAACAGGAGCTTACCTATCTCAGTATTGAAGGATATTCCTTGAGTGTACAGCTAGTTTTAAAGTTCTCACCTTTAAATATGATATATTGCATTACGGTGGAACAAACGAACCACTAAATTTTTCAGGGCTATTCCACTGGCTATTTTTCAAGCTGAGGAAAGTGTGAAAAGGCACTACCTGAGGCGATGGCTGAAGACTGCATCCGTTGATGATATGGACATTCGATCTGTGCGTATGATTTTACTGCCTTGCTTGTTCTCATCTCTGACAAAGTGCACTATGTTAAGGAGGAAGCACTGGCTTTTAATGTCGTTTTTGCGCATGTGTAATATTGGAAGACAGCAAAAGTAAATCTCATCTGTGAACAAAAAATTGATTACTCTTTTCTTTGGTTCTTCCCATATTTTTCTTTTAACATAGCTGACCTTTGTCATGAACAATGAATAAGCTAAACCGTCTAGCTTATCAACATGCAATATTTAAGTTGTGCACAAGTGTTTGAATTACTTTAAGGGGGTGCTGTAAAAAACGACTTCAGGTTAGTTTTATCAGTAACGGTTAGTGACTCTCTTTTTTCGTTGTCTTTTGAAAACCTGCAAGATTCTTGACTGGGGATACTACATTGAGAGATTGGGCAGTGCCATTCAGAAGATCATCACCATTCCTGCCGCTCTTCAACAGGTGAGCGTTTGGTCAGCTTGCTTGACTACATTGTCTTGCATAGACTTGAAAATATTTGTTTAACTTGAAGATGAGCAGATGTGTTTCAGAATTACGTCCATAAAAAGTGTTAAGAATTTCAGATCTTGTTGGTCGACTTGGAAAATTGCAGCCTTGCTATGCAATGCAACATATACGTCAATTAAATTTATGTTTAAGAATGGAAGCTTGACGAGTTCATCTTGGTTGAACAGCGCACACGAGATGACGATGAAGTAAAAGAACACAGACAGGCGCTGACTCACAACTGTCTGTGTTCTTTTACTTCTTCATCTCGTGTGTGCTGTTCAACCAAGATGAACTTACGGTATTTGTTATTAGGCGTAAATAGATCATAAATTTAAATGTTTGTGTTAATACAAGAATACGTAAAACTATCACCAGGAATATGTCTCGTGATTGGTGATATTTTAAAGTTTGTTATATTTGCTGTTGTCAGAAAGCCTGCCTATTTGTTATTAAATCAATGATGACTGTGTCATCTGTAGTAAGCTACTTTCCATGTAACGAGCTTTCTACTCAGCATGGTCTTGTTAAAAGGAAAGTTGGAGATTGTGATACATCCATTTCAGGTGCAAAAGCCAGAGCATGTACCTGACTCTGCACAGCTGTCAAGACAAAATTATGGGCAAAAATCACGTTGAATTTCTCCTTGAGATTGTTCTAAGGCTCTCCGACGCTTCTTGTTCATATTTGCTGCTACTTGCACTGATAGTCGACAGGTCTATTATGTTGTGTGATGTTCAGGTACCAAATCCTGTGCCCCGTGTTGCTCACCCACCCTGGCTGCACAAGCGGCTTCTTGAAAAGAATGACGTGCTCAAACAGAAGAGGATCAGTGAACTCTTCACTGCGGCACCCAAGCAACAACCAGAACCGGTAGGCAGGCATGATCTCTCTTTGAGCTAGTAGACTGTGACTCATACTTTCTTCTGGACAAAGAACACATACCCTAAATTGTTGCCAATTGCGACTCAGCCTTGTATTGTGCACTCTCTGTTCCCTTATAGTCCAACGCAGTGCTCTAGTGGTTGAGGTGCTGGACTGCTGACCCAAAGGTCGCAGGATCGAAACCCGGCTGTAGCGGCCACATTTTTTATGGAGGCAGAAATGCTCGAGGGCTGCGTACTTGGATTTAGGTGCATAGTAAAGAACCCCAGGTCACCAAAATTTCCAGATCCCTAGGGCATACCTTAAGGTTAGACTGACGGTTTATGGACATAAAACTCCAACAATTAGTATTGCTTAACGCTACTGGGATGTTAAACCCTAACAATTATTAGGAATTATTATTGTTTGCTTCTGCCTAACACTGATTTCCTGAAGCAGGTAGGCAAGCGCATATTGGTTAGTTATGCACATATATTGCAAGCAGCCGCGTAAGTCAAGTTGTCACGAGTGTATAGCTTCAGAGGCCTTGAAATTGGTTCGCGTCAAGCGTTCTAGACTTGTTCAAACAGAGTGGATGCGGGCATGGTCTTATCTAAATGTAAAGTGTTTCAATGTAGCATTGCTCAGAGTCACAGCTAGGCTAAGTACTCTTTTCATAAGGATTGCAAAAAAAAAAAAACATGTCACAGCAAAAGGACTATAGCTTTTTTTCCCTCGGTGCCTTGAATGATAAGGGTATCGTTTTTCGGGAGAAAGTACAATATTAAATTGTCTGATGTGCCCAACTTTCTCTGTTTTCATGCACTATATGCTGAAGTGTAGTTGTAGCAGTAACTAGTTTCACTTCATAGTAACCGAGTTTGCATTGTGATTTCGGTAGTTCTGTGCTACTGATGCATAGAAGTTGTGATAAACCTACTCATGATTGTATGGCTGCAGAGAAAGACATCTACATCAATGCTTAGTAATTGCCTTTATCTTGCAAGCTACATAGTGTGTATTCTCATGTTGTGCTCGCACAACAGTGCTAACACCACGTACCTTATTAAACTTCTGCTGCTTCATGATTTCTTTCACTTGGTGCAGCTGCTTTAAAGTACATTTAACGTTTATTTAACAAAAATTTTTTAACAAAAAAGTTACTAGATCACTGTTAGCAATCTCGGTGTTGCAATTCATAGCAAGTAACTGTGCTACTTTAAAACTATTTAAAAACTTTTGTGATGTGCAAACTGCCTCAAACCTGCCATGCACTTTATTATTTAGTTCAGAGACTTATGCTATTTCTATGGAAATCACTCACGATATGATAAAGCAGCCCAGTGGTACTTTTTGAGCAAGGTCGTAAAACGCTTCGAAACGGCGGTTGAAATACCTGAGAACGTGTGAGCCTAACGTTGCAGGAATTTGCAGTAATTGATTTTCCAAGTCGGTTAAGAAATTACTGACTTCTCTCTCGACAAGTTATTCTATAAACGTCAAGTCCAGAGCCATTGACTGATTCGAGCACCGTCAGCTGCACAGTTGCTGCTGCCGCCATCCAGTTTCACCACATGCTCGCACACGTGCGCTCACATTGAAAGTAAGTTATTTCCAATGTGAACACATGGGCATAGCTTCTTGCCTTCTTATTATACTCACTCCGCTTTGCGTGGCCCTCAATGTTCTCTCGCTCCTACGTAAGGAGAGAGGAGGCACTTACAGCGTACAACAAATCTCTGTGATTCCTCTTGTTGTTTTCAGATTCTAAATATTTCCAGGAGTCGATTTGTAAGGCAATAAACTCCTTTAGTGAAGCCATTTCATAATTACTTGGTGAAATGTTGCAGGGCCCCTTTAAAACATCATTTGGCATCTTTTGCAGGTGTGGGTTCATATTTGAGTGCCCAATGCATTTCAGATGAACTCATCCGTTGAAATCGGTGCTCATTTGTGTTTGCCCTGTTGTGTTTGTGTTTGCACTGCAATCCCACATTCTTTCTTGTGCGCTTCTTAGAATGCTTAAAGGGGCCCTGCAACACGTTTTCAAGTAGCCATGAAATGGATTCACTAAAGGAGCTTATTTCCTGACGAATGCACTGCCGCAAAAATTTTTAGAATCTGTCCAGCACAAACGGAGTTACAAAAATTTGTCGCACACTGCTCTTCTCTTGTCCCGACAAAAGCGCTGGAAGCTGTACAGAGAGGGATGGCACGGGAGAAGAAAATACATCACACGCTCCTTGTTACCTTGGGCACTTTTTTTTTCATTCAAATATGCAACTTTTCAGTGTGGTCGCGCAAGCACACGTGGACAAGTCGCGGCCTCCCACAGCGACTTCTGTACTGACTGAGCACGTTATGCTTGAATCAGGCAATGGCTGATAAAACGAGTGATTTTCGAGCGTGTTCCGTCATTTGTCGCGAGAAGAGAAAGCACTATCTAACTGACTTCGAGAATTTGTTGTGAATTCTAGGCCATGTGCTGCTCTGTAACAGTTGGCTCGCATGTTTTCGGGAGCCTCTACTACCGATCGGCATCGTTTTCTGGCCATGCTCGAAAAGTGTTACAGGGCCCCTTGAATAAATGAGTTAAAGTTTGTCATGCATGGCCTACTTTGCTTCAGGCCACTGCTGAGGATTCAGCTGGGACGGCCGACATCGAGGACCTTGGGCAGCCTGGCAGCAGCTTGGAAGCGAGGCCAGTGGTAGCAACCGTGACTCAAAGGAAGAGAGGGCGATCACCTGAAAACAGCAAGGAAGACAGCTTGAAGAAATCATGGCGGGAAACGCTGGGACCACCTCCGCCACTTGGACAGTCCAGAGTAAGTGGCCTTGAACTTCATTCAAGACAGGGCGTACACTCTAGGCAAGACCTAGAATGCACTCTCTGTAGTGGCTTAGTGGCTAAGGCCGCCATCTCCAACACACGGCGCATTAGCCTCATGCATTTTTTAGTGGTCTGTGTTTGTCCCCTATCTTTTTTTTTTCAATTTTATTAAGTATGTTCATGAGCTATGCAGATGGACTGGTCTTAAGCATGTTTTCGTGAGGCACCCCGTGCAGTCACCCCTTTTGAAACTTAACCATCGATTAAAAAATGTAGACTTCAAAATAGTAGGCTGGTGCAAATATTCGAATGCTTGAAATATTCGAACGAGTAATCCTGTATTCGAATCTGCTTCAATTCAAATTCAAATTGTTGAAAATTTTTAAGTATTCGAAATCATTGAATAGGTGTTACTAGTACACATGTAACTCTCTGTAGAGGCGGTCTCACTGCATTTGAGGGGTGTAAAGCCGTGAAAGTACCTTTCAAAATGTATTTATTAATTCGCTTGTAACCTTCTGTAAAGATGGTTTCACTGCTGTAAAAGAGTGCTAAGTCGTGAAAACACGTATCCTGGAGAAATCCGCTCTGCCACCAAGCCTCACTTCAATGTTAAATGAACGTATTGTCTTCATACTGTTCATAATTTTTTAAAATTTTAAAATAATACTGTACTAGCTTATATGTCCCAAGAACAGTAAGTTTTAAAATGCAACATATTTTACAACTAATGACTTGCATTCAACCCACTTGCGTTTCTGTTACTATTCAAAGTCCTTTCCACTACCTTTGAACAACACCAACAAAGAAAGCATTCGTACAAGCCTTGTCTTAATTAAAAAAAAATAATGTTGGGTAGGTTAGTTGGGCCATGACAGATATACCGATTTTTCTTTATAATATGCAATATAGACTATTTGAATTCTATTCGAAATTATTCAACCAAAATCACTATTGGCTTCGAACCTAAAATTCACTATTCGCACAAGCCTACAGAATTAAGCATCCAGATTTCAGTTATTTTGGAGGTCAGTATCAATTTGTTTGTTCAATCCTAGTGCCAAATCTCCTTCGGAAATAACACATGAAGCTATGGTGAAGGCTCACTTTTAAATGGCAACATTAGTTGGAACTTTGTTCAGATTGCTTCCCCCCTCCACCCACCAACCCTGCACTGCAATCGATGGTAGCAAGCAGTGTGAAAGAACAACACACAGGAAGAAATGACGAGAACAAGCGTTCATTTCTTCCTGTGTGTCCGTCTTGTTTTTTCGCATTTCTTGCTACCATGCACCCATACCAATCGGCCGAGCTTCCCGTTCCTCGCGGAATCTGAAGTTTCAGGTCTGTGGCCCGCTGACTGAGGTAAGCTTGAAACCCTTGGCGTCTCAAGCTTACCTTAGTACTGCTAAGTGTGAGAGCACGAGTTTCATTGTTGGCCATGGTGGTTGCACTTCGATAAGATCAAAATGCAAAAACACCTGTGTGCTGAGATTTAGATGCATGTAAAGAGTCCGGGAGGGTCAGAATTAATCGTTCAGAGCTTCCTATACTGTGCGCCTCATGATCACGGTTTTGGCGTCACAAAACCCCAGAGCCTAATTGAGGTGTCTGGTTGCTGATGGTCGTTATATCAAGGTTGTCTATACAACTGGTGGAATCCATCCACTTTTTTTGCAGGCAGAGATGATTGAGTGGCTGCAGTTTCACAAGAAAAAGTGGGCACATCAGAAGCGACAGCGGCAAGATCGTACAAAGCGGGTGAACCGTGGTGCCAACAGCCTATCGAGCGCCACAGACAAGACCGCGGCAGCTCCCACCAAAGGGGCTGCCATTCGGGCTGGCGTAACGGGCACCCTGGGGAGCTTTCTGCGCAGGGCGCAGCGTAATCTCCTAGATTTGCCCTGGCAAATCATTCAGGTTTGTTACTTCTGAAGATGCTACTGCTGCGGTATGAAAGCTAGCAGTGCTAAATTTATGTATTTGTATTCATTATTGGTTTGTTTTTCAGTTGAGTAATTAGGCCGCGCTTTAATTCTGTAAAGAATATTAGACAGTCTACAGCATAAAATACGGCATGCAGTCCGAGTCATCCGAGTGATGCAATGTGCCCTATAGCACATTTTACATGATTGGACACCCCTTGTGTTAATAAGTGAAAACTAAGAAAAATTCACTGAATTGCTGTGTTTTGTAGTTTTTCATCTTCAAACGCGTGAAAACCTCAATGTAGCTTACATAAGGTGTGCAAGAAACCATGGCTACGTCTTCCTGTGAGCAGGCAACATGCCTGAAGAGTCTTTCTGTCTTCTTTGCCGCTATCTTGTATGGACAGCAATGCAGCCTTCATTGACTACCAGTCTAGAGAGAGAAAGAACATGAGACTAACATCGGAGAGGTTAAACCAGGTTATTTGTTCAGTTGGCCACTCTTCACAAAGAGATGGAGCTGAGGGCAGAAGCGAGGAGAGAAGCAAATCGTCTGCATTCTATAGTTCTTCATTCAGTACTAATGCTTGTCAAAAGCTAGTGCGCTAGCACATTTAGAGCAGTCAGGGTTGGTCGACAGCGGAGACTAGGGTCCAAGAACTCTGGTTACTGTACATGCTACAGTTGTCAATTCTGTGAGGTGTGGCACTGAGGGCTTTCTGTTGTGCACTCAAATGACAACAGTGGTGCAGGAGAGTGTCATTATGTAGTGCTACACATACATGTACTCGTGTAAAGCAATTGCGTGAGCTGACCTGTCGCGCTAGCTTGCTGGTTATAGCATTGCACTGCTATGCATGAGGACGGGGGCCCGATTCAGGACCGCAGTGGCTGTATTTTAATGGGTCAGCTCAAAATGCCAAAGCACCCGTGTACTCAGGCTTAGGTGCACATTAGTGAACTCCATGTGGCCAAAATTATTTTCTAGTGCCCAATCATGGCTTGTGTCGTATAACCGTATTACGATTTTGGCATGTTTCATTTGATAACTTATTGACATACAGTAAAAACCCATTAATTCGGACATCACAAAACCGGAGAGAATGTCCCAATCAGCTGAGGGTACGAATTATCGCGAGTACGAACAAAACACTTGAAAAATGTCTTCTACACCATCAGATTTTTATTTCTTGAAAAAGTCTGTGATCGCGGTTTGCTTCACAGACGCAATGTACGATGAAGTCACAGTTTTGCAGAGTTTCTGCACGTGGCTTATTCCTCGCGCACTGTCCGAGGAAAGCATGCATATGTCCTCCAAAATGGCCTACGCATGCGCAGGCTCCATCATTTTGTGCCGTGGATGCCCGTGAGCACAACTTGCGTCCTCGTCAGCCAATTCCCCTTCGCCATCTAAGACTTTGGCGACGATATCGCTGTCGGTCACTGTGCCCGCCACGGCAACATCGCTGTCAATTGCGAAGTAATCGCCAAGGGGCACATTAGCTGGTATGATGCTCACATAGTGGCCGTCTTGCTCTTTGCCGGTTTCTTCATCGGCCGCCACACCCGGATCAGCAGCGTCGTTCACGAAGCCGCTATACTTAAAGCAGTTTGCGACTACTGCAGGCGATGTGTTGTTCCACATGTATGTCAGCATGTGGATAGCGGATAGCAGACTTACTTCGTACTGCTTGCCTGACTCCATGCAGAGTAACATCTGCTCGAGTACCTGCCGTCGATAGCGGCTTTTCACGAACTGTATGATTCCCTGGTCCATCGGCTGCAGAGAAGCTGTTGTGTTCGGAGGCAGGAATAGCATTTCAATGTTCTTGAGCCCGGACACCTTCGTGTGCGCACTACAGTTGTCCAGCACAAACAACACCTTCCGAGCCTTGGCCGCAAAGCGGCGGTCCAGCTGACGCAGTCAAGCTTGAAAGAGTTCTGCAGTCATCCAAGCCTTTCTATTGAAAGGGTAGTCGACAGGCAGCTGCTTAATATTCTTAAAAAATCTTGGCTTTGCAGCCTTCCCGATCTCAAGCAGCAGCAGCCGCTCTGTGCCGGTCATGTTAGCAGCCAGAACTGTCACGCACTCTTTACTTCGTTTTCCACCGACGCACGGGTCCCCGTAAACGTGGTTGTCTTGTCAGGCAGAGCCTTATAGAACAGTGCTGTCTCATCAGCGTTGAAAACGTTGCACGGCTCGTACATAGAAAGGCACGCGGATAGTCCATACCGCCAGTCCTGCACAACACTTTTGTCAACTGCACCTCTTTCACCACACACGTTGCGGAACACCAGCCCGTGTCACTTTTTGAAGCAGTCGAATCAGCCTTCCTATGCACTGAAGGAGTCAATGTTCATGGTCACCGCGAACTTCTCTGCTTGTGCGCAGATAAGGGGGCTGCTCAAAGGCAAACGCGCATCGCGCGAAACGCTAATCCAACGCAACAGTACTTCTTTTAGCTTGGGATGCGCTGCCGTTCAAAGCTTCTTCCTTTGGTCGCGAAACATGTCCCCGTCGTATGCTTGCATAATCTGCTCTTCATTCTTCACGTAAGTGCTCAGCGTGCTTTTCTTCATATTGAACTTTTCTATCACCTTTTCGAAATGCTCCCGCTTGCAACGCCTTCAGTATTTTCACCTTCGCAGCTAAATCCTTTGCTTCGTACTTAGCCCTCTTCGCTGCGGTTGTTGGAGCGGTTGGGGCCGCAGGATACGGAGGGGAAGCCATCCCGGCAGTTGCTCGCGCAGTGGTAATGCGTGCGCACACAAAGTAGACAATACACACACGCAAAAAAAGAAATGCACAGTGATAAAAACGAAATAAAAACCAGCAAACTTTTCAAAAAGCAGCAAACAGTAAGACTGCAGATGGCACTGATCACGTACAGATAAATAATTTAAAGCACACTAGAGGTGAGCAATCCAACTTAACCGTCACGCAAACGTGTTCGACGCGCAAGAGAAAAGGAAAGGCAAATCCGTGGGTGCCCGTTGCTGATAACAATAGCGATGCACTGCCTTCCATTTTGGTTGTTTAAACCACCATGTGTGTGTGTGTGTGTGTGTTTTGTTTTTTTTTTTTTCGTTTTTGGTGCCTCCGAGATGTACTACCCAAGGACGAAGGTTTGAATCTCAGAGGCCGCAATCCGGTTTCAATGATGTTTAGGTGCGCTGTCGATTTGTCTGACAGAATCCACTGCTACTTCCCCGTTGTGACTTGACCACGGTCGGGCGTTCGAGTTAACCAAAGCGCGGCTGAATTCGTTCGAATTTATGAGTGTTGTCGGTCTTAGAACAATGTACATTTTGGAGGGGACCAGATGCCATGGTCGAATCAACCGAAATTCCAAATTAACGAGGGTCGAATTAACGAGATTTTACTGTAGAAAAGGTTCATGAGCAACTTTCTCAAATAGTCACTGGACAATCATAGTATCGGATTCAACGGTTTCGGGAATATATTGCCACGACAGATTCTTGAATTCGTCAAGAACGAGCGGAATTACAGGGATTTGTCACCCACTTTATATCGCTTTCTCTCTTCGCTTGTCCCAATGAGTGTACTAGAATTTTCATAGGGAGGGATGACAAAGGAGAAAGAAGTTACAGAAGCGTGTGTCATGACTCTTAAGAGCCTGTGGTAAAACGTGACCACGCTCTCTCGTTTTTTTGGGGCACAAGTGCGATTTACTGTGCAATGCTAACAGACAATGGAGTGCTGCGCAAGCATGTGGTGTCACCCCACGACAAGAAGCGCATCTGATCGAAACACTGCACTTGTTTTATGTTGGCTATTAGTCAGTAGCATGCTCTTTGTTGCTCCTCTTCAAGCAGTGGGCACCAGCAGCTTCGAAGTGAGTGAGGATGGGCCCCTGTTTGAAAAGCACTTGCCTTAGATAATGGCAACCTTGCACCCTGCTCGAAAGCTCTCCTCGCTGCTCGTGACTGCAAGATTTGGCTGATGTGTTCATGGAAGTGTCTGCTTTTTGTAGGATATGTTTTCTCAACAAGCCTGAGGGGTGGATTACGACCGCTTTAACAATGTGTACTCTGGTTTTGCTGGCTTGCAGTTGGACCAGATGGGTACACCTGGTGTGTTTCGGCTGTGGGCCCTTGTGGGTGCTGAGCTGCACCAGCTGCGTCTGGTTGTGCCCAGGATTTTTTACGTCAACTCCAAGGTGCCCAAGGAGGAAGAGAGCCCGAGTGAGAGCTTTGCTATTATACTTTATCTGTAGCAATATGACACACTTTGTTTTCTAGCTTAAGAGAGTGTCCTTGAACAAAGTTAAGAACAACTGCTGGCTCATGCTCCGAATGTAAAATATATTAGAGAAAGCTTGATATAATAAAGGCCTTATACACTATAGAGATTGAAAAATTACAACTTTGCAATCTAAATAAGCATTATTTTTTTAGATGCGAAGTAGCTCTCGGTCGAGGCTGTGTCCATCCTTTCCTCACATGTCCGCTCTCCCACTGCGCATGCACATCCCTTCTTGTCTCTTCTGAGTCGGCGGTGAAGGCAACGAGAGGCTTCCTACCTTTGTAGACTATCACTTTGTAGCCATTGATCGCCGATCTTGCGGCGTTCCACATTTTCATGAGACAGAGCGCATCTGCTTTGGTTAGCACGGGATCACGTTCGATGTCTCTGGCATTAAAGGACCAGTGATCACTGGCAACGTTAGTCAGGCTGAGGTTCTAAATGGTGCACGTGCTTAAGATGACGTAGACGAGCTTTTGTGGGTGATGTTCACCATCTCCTTGCTGCTTCACATCCACACATGGTTCCCTTTAGCGGGAGATGGCACAATTTTTTTTGGCACTTGCAGAGAAATAACTACTTATTGGGCTTGGGGTATTGCAGCATTAAAAAAATATAAATATATAATGCATATATTATGAAAAGTGCTGGTGAACGCATCAGTCAGCCTAAAATCAGACTCTTTTCTAAGGGAAGTACAACATGCTCATTTTCATGATGGCAGTGGTTCAAACGTAGCATAACCGTAGCCGTATAAAAATGCATGAATTAAACTGCTAGCTTCTTATGACAGCAGTGGCTTTTTTTCTAAGGTGCTTATAAAGTGTTCGTTGAGTCAAAAAAAATTTTTTTCTGCTATTTTCAAGCTTGCAGTAATGCATTATTTTTGTATGTGTTGTACTTTACAGATGAAAAAGTGTGACCTTTTCCCTTTATACATTTTGTGTACGTGATGAGTTTGTTTTGTAACCATTCTAAATTCTTCCCTTCCTGTTCATTTTCTTGAAGAAATAATAAGGTGATTGCCTAGTGCGTGCCCCGCTTATTTAGATGTTGTAAAATATTTCAAACTGCTGCAACAGTGCAGTGATAACATGTGATATCAGCTGCAAAATATACACAAGCACGTTAAACTCCTAGCTGCTATAATCTTGCTCAAAAGGAAGGGAAATGAAAAGCAAGAGCTCTTGTGTAATGACTATTCACTCCGTATCAAATAACTCTGATTGGCTGAAATAATGCAGAAGCTCTGCACTATGATATATCGCTTGAACACTGGATTGCTTAAAGTGTCAACGCCAATCAATTCATATATCAATTATTCAATTGATCAATGAATCGATAAACTTGATACATAGTTGCTGCTGTTTTTGTCACTGTGATGTACCAAGGTCCTTTCTTACACTGTTTTTCTTAAGGCAAAGAATCACTTTTGCAGTTTTTTACCACAATCTTGTTACTGGCACTGTTACAGCTTGGCGAAAGGTGATGCGTCATCTACCAAGGTCTCACCCTGTGTACAACTTGTACGAGTATGCTATAGAAGAGGCCACATTTCAACAGCGAAATGAGTGAGTATCCAGTAAGGATGGGTGCTATTCGGGAGCTTTGAATATTTAAACGAATGCTACAGTATTTGAATTTACTTTGACTTGAATTTAGTTTACTCGAAGTTTCGAAGTATTTAAAACAAGCGAATATATGTACATATACTGTTTGAGCGTACAACGCCCTGTAGGGGTGGTTTCGCTGCAGCTTTACGGTGCTATGCCGTGAGACCACTTCATGGTGAAACCGTCCCATTCAGAGAAATCTGCATTGCAGCCAACTTCATATTAACTTCACCTCAATTAGTTATTTCTCAAATTTGAAAATGTGCTATACAAGCTTATATGCACATAGTATAGTAATATTTAAAACGAAATGTATTGCACCAGTTACAACTCGAACCTTAGTGTTATATTAATTTTGCTACTGGTATTACATGTTGCTTCCACTTCACTTTGAACTAATGAAAGTGACATTAAACATGCCTAGTCCCAATTCTTTCAAATATTATGCAAATTTATTCGTTCATGACAAATGCTTATTTTTCTTAGTAATCTGTGATACACATTATTCGAACTATTCGATTAGAAATGATTTGACAGAATCACTATTCGCATCAAATTCACTTCAAACTTCAGACCTACTGTTCGTGCATCCCTACTGCTCAAAAGTTTTTAAAAATTTTCTTTTTTACCTACAAGATGGCCACAGAAGTGTTGGACTCGAATTTTGCAACTGCATATCAAGACTTGTTGCTTTGACTTGGCTTCACGTTGACTTAGTTGCTATGATACCTCCATGTGCATCCGGAAACTAGGCACCAAGAAAGCGTCTGCTATTTTGAGATGCTTGGAGGCTTTGTCTCAGTAGACTTTCATAATGTCCTTGCAAACTTGCTTGAACATTATACAGTAGACTCTTAGTAAATGGAAATCTGTTAAACGAAACTACTATCTAAACGGAACTATTGCCTCTGCAATGCTTGGTTTTGGGCGTGCATTCTGCACCCATGTTCACCTCTCAGTAATGGAACTCCTGTTAAATGGAACATATTTCCCTGGTCTCTTCAGGTTCTGTTTACTGAGAGACTACTGTACTTGTGTTGTCATGGTGCCCTTCCAGTAGCTTGGTTTGTTATAGTTGCATTGTTTTCTTAATGAAAGTGCGATTTTGCTGGTGTTAATATTGATTTTTGGCTCATTGCATTGTTTTTAAGGATTGGTGTTGCATTGGGATCCACTTTGCTACTAGGCTACTGCTTATGACACTTAATGCCTAGCTTTGTTAAGGCTAATAGACATATGCCTGCAGGAGAGCTCTTCATTACTGCTGCTAATTTTCTCTTACTTCTATGAGCATCTTAAGGGACTTAGCAAGGAATATTAAGTCAAACTTAATTAGAGAATTCTGAAGTACCAAAATAGGCTTAGCCATGAGAGAAAGTTTGGTACCTTATGAAAGGTTCGAAAATTTAAATATGGATGAAGCTGCCACCTTGAACATTTATCTTTGGTTATTTCAGCCTGATCTAGTGGGCTTTGACAGCCTCAGCTCAAGCTTAGTAAATGCTTATTGCTAGGAAGTGGGAACATTACACTCTAACGGAAACCTAGAAAGTTTGAACTTTTCTTGCATCACAAATGACCCAAATATAAAAAAAAATAATATTTGAAATCTGTCATCCTCTAAAACACTCTTGGTGAGGTTTTGGCTGTTAAATTCTGAAGAAGGGAATTCTGTTCCAACTTTGCCATTACATAAAGGCTGTCTTTTAGTCTTTTGCTGCTATATGAATGAGAATAGGAGTACTAAAGAACATCTTGTCAGTCTCAGTGGATTTTGCTTTTCACGTTTTGGGCCCTTTGGATGTAACAGAACACCTCTGCACACCCGAATACAGAGGCTGTGTAGCATTCAACACAGCCTTCTTTATGATGATTACATGTGAGAGTACAATGTGTCGGTGGTTGAAATAATCAATGAAATTCACTGCTTGGAAGCCCAAATGCATTTTAAGGCAACATTATTTCAATTGATCTGCACAGAGACATCATGCAGGAGTTGTCAGCTCCACACATCGAGGGCATCTATGAAATGCAGGTGCCCCTGGATTTCCGGGTCATGGCTCAACTGGGATGTGTGTGCCTTGTCTCCAAGCAGCACTACAGGGAATACGCCAGCAAGGTACTGCGCTCCCTCCAGCTAGAGCTTACAGGAAAATTTGGATGTGTCTTCACTGAACGCAACGAAAAGGCAGTGAAAATTCGTCCCAGCTTTGTCAACTATGTCAAGATTAGCTAGGGGTCTACATGGCTATAAATTCTGCAGTTTGGGCACAAAAATTACAAAAGGGCAGTCTCACTGTGTACTCGCCTAAGTCTTTCCTTTGATTTTTATTTCTCTGCACAATCTATAGTGTGTAAGACTCGGCAAAGATTCTGTCTTAATTGGCTTTGCTCACCAGAGCAGCTTTGTGGTGAAAAAAAAAAATGTGTTTGAATTGCACTGATCTTACTTTTATGTGATTGTCATTTTGAGTGAATGTGCACATAGTGCTGTGCTCAAAAGTTACTACTCTGCCGTGATGCATGCAGTTAGGCGAAAATGTGTGTACATCTTAGCACAACATCCTTAATTTTCAAAGCTGCGTGTTTAAATGGTAACGCTCCATTCTCCGTAGCAGATAGTCCATTACCACCAACATATTGAGTACAAAGACAGATTTAGACTAAGGCCTAAATACAAAAAGTGAGCGTAAAGTGCAAGCGCTTAGTGGTGAAGTTGCTCAGACTACGGCTAAACTGAACTGTTCCAACAGATTTCGCTAGGATGAAGCTGGAAAGATTGGGGCCATTTCAGATGACATGGCATTACGGCCATGTCATCCTGTTCTTATTGTATGTTGTATGCAGGGCAGAAGTACGGGGAGAAGATGCCAGTGTAAGTAAACGAGGTCTGTAGTGATCCAATGCTGTTACAACTTTGTTTGCCAAAGCATCAGCTTTGTCATTTAATGGACAGGAACGCGAATGTAAGGAAAATGCTGTTGATGGCAGGAAGTTTTCAAATGTGGAATGGAGTCAACCTACATAGAATGGGGGGGCATTTTGAAACAAAAAGGGAAAGGCTTTTGTGTTGATGTGAAATTAAAAGTTTTTAATCATGACGATAAACTGATGGAATCACATCAAATAGCACTAGGACATGCCTTACTCTTCAGGAAACTGACACATTCAACTTTCGACATCTGGAGTTTGGAACGCTGGCACAGCACGAATACCTGCAGCCAGGCACCCTCAAGTATTTGTACCTCTACCACCATGTTGAGTAAGTGCTGCCACAGTCACGGGCAGAGCTAAATTGGTTATCTAGTTTTGTAATGACGTCATCAGTGTCTTCTGCTAGTTCCTTTTTGCTCCTCTATTTTTTCCATTCATTTTTTCTCATGCTTGCCATTAAAACAAAATTAGCTTTAGTTTGAGCTCAGCTTTGTTGCATGCAACAATATTGGCAAACAGGGAATATAGGCACAAATGCTGCCCACTATGTAGGAATTTCTCTGAAGAGCAGCATCTTTTTTCTTCAGGACATCCTCACCATAATGTTATGTGAATGTATTTATTTGTGGGAGTCTTTTGAAATGTTCATGAGAGTAGCTCGTAAGGAATAAAAGTAGGTATGTTCCCTTCATGTAGGTTTCTATGTATATTATGGACATGTAAAAGCACAATGCCACCCATGCCTATGGATGGTTGGATGGAAATACTATTAAGGTCCTTCAGAGCACGCTCTAGCACATAGTGGGCCACTCCCATGTCAGAACAGGAAGGTGAAATCTCTCTTTGCAAAAAAAAAAAAAAAAAACGGGTGGGGGGGGGGAGGGGGCCTTGTGCAGTGGTGCAGGGCTGGAACAAACAATGAAGCTAGTCCTTGACCTAGCTTAGTTTTGGCTTTTGCTAAAGAATTCACTTCAACGCAAGTGTTTTGCTAGTAGTACTAAGTATGGCTAGGCTTGGCTATTCTTCTCTGGTTTCGGTCATTTCCCCACGCCATGCATGTGTTGAGTTGTTTCGGTGGTAACACATCATGTGACTAGTTTGTTTTCAGGTTTTTGGTGCGAACGAGTCGCATGATTGGTTGCTACATAATGTTAGTCACATGACTAGTTATTCTATGTTATGTAATCTTTAGTTGTGTGACTAATTGTGTGATTTTAGTTATACGAATAGTTGTTACATGATATTACATCATTTTTACTCATGCATGTAGTTACGAAATGTTACGTGATTTTTAGTCATGTAATGGGCTCACGCATTGTAGTTATTCTATTTCATGTGTCGAACAAATCGGCGCATGTGT
The DNA here is from genome assembly GCA_013436015.1 of Rhipicephalus annulatus. Taxonomy (NCBI): domain Eukaryota; kingdom Metazoa; phylum Arthropoda; class Arachnida; order Ixodida; family Ixodidae; genus Rhipicephalus; species Rhipicephalus annulatus. The sequence continues at coordinate 117,245 of WOVY01002349.1, forward strand.
TGTGGGAGCGAAGCAGAATATCAATAAAAAGACGAAGCAAGTGCACGCTGGTTCCCGATTATAAAATCAGTTTGCACTACCTGTTACAACGAAAAGCTTTTTTGAAAAATTTCTGGTTAACTATACTGAGCTCTTGTAGTGCACAGTTGATAAATGTAAGTTTAAATGAGGTGTATGTATCAATCATTATGTGGCAGTGATACGTGTTATGAGTCATATAAGTTGTATATTGTACTACAACATTTATTCATGGCCTGTGCAGATAAGGGAGTGGCGAAAATACCAAACTTTTTCTTGCATAATCTGGAGTGCTTTACATAAGGAGTGCTTTACATAAAGAAATCATTACTGATGGAGTTAGCTTCAGAAATACTCAGGAGACTTAACTTGGAATATTGTCACGTGGTTGATACGGTGAAGAATGCAAAACTCAAGCCGGTAAAAGTGGAGCTCTTTATTAGGCAAACCCGTCTCCAGAAAAAGAACACTCACAATGCAACTATAACAATGAGTGCAGTATGTAGTCGGTCATTGATAATCTGATCATTGATGGAACACGTCGTCTTTGATGCTTGCGTTAGCTCCTTAATGAACTCAACTACTTGAGTTGTGTGCAATTCTATCAGAACATTTTAGAAAACAGTGAAGGCTCCTGAACAATATGGCGCAGTGGTAACGTGTAATGGCATTTGTGCGTGAAGCTCAGTCGCACGGAAATAATGAAACAAGCACGCATGGCAATATCGATTCTTGCTTGTCAGTCATGGTTTTATTGTGCTGTTGTCTGTGTGATGCAGTGGCCAGAAGATGATGTTTGGCATGTTCCTACCGCCTCTCAAGAAAGGTGTTATATTTGCTGTGGATACTGTCCGCTCCAATCAGATGCCAAACATGAGCACCCTCTACAAGGCTGAACGCCAGGCCAAGTGAGTTGAAGGGGATTGCTTTCTCCCTGCTTTTCTTTGCACTTGCCAGTGGACTTCTTGTTAGAGACAACGCTCTTAGCTTTTGTGCAGAAATATGTTTTTCATGAGCCCCCCTGCTTGTTTCTGTTGTTATTCTTCCTGTAGCATTGACCAATGTTCAGATTTTCGCTGTGCATCAGACACTTGTAGCACAGTCTGCAAACTTATCCTATACTGCTCACTTGAACGGTATACTTAACAAAATTGTTGTGACCAAGATTTTCAGCCAAATTGAAAGGTTGAGTGTTGAAATTGATAGACACGACCTTTATTTTAGGTGGAAACTCGAGGAAAACAATGAGTTTAATGTGTTTTTCACAAACCTTCGCATCTAGCAGCCATGCCATGAACTAGAGGCAACGTTACACTCGCCAGAAACAGACATGCCAAAAATGCCAGCCGTCACCTGCGTCTCTCATAAGATCCCTAGATCCATTTTGAAATTTTTGTGCAAGCACACAGGGACACAAAAAGAAAGACAAACGGGCGCAATTTAACAAGAAGAGTTGTTAGATTGCGCCCGTTTTGTCTTTCTTTCTGTGTCCCTGTGTGCTTGCGCAAAAATTTCAGAATGGATATGTTCCAACTAGGCCGAATCGCAGTTTTGATCCCTAGATATTTTATTGGAAAGTACCATCTTCCTTTTAACTGAGTTGCTTCACCGTGCACCCTCCACTCTCACCTCTCAGACCATCGCCTGAGAAAGGTCATAAACGCCACGCGTGTTATCAGAGTAAAATAGCACTCTTGATAGGAAAGTAGCGAAAGCCAGCACTTGCATGGCGGCCCCTTGCACGGCGGCCTGTTGTGAGAGAATACAGAGGAGGAAAGTTGCGGAGAGTGTCGCTACTTTTTATATCAAAGGGCCTTAGTCTCTCAATCCGCTGAGCTCTCTCAACAATTCCCCGAACTACAAGTCTGAACAGCACCGCAGGGCACAATGATCTCGGCTGGGGCATCAGCGCTTTTGCAGAAGGGAGACAGTGGGATGAAATGAGAACTTGAGAAAGTCAAGGGCCTAGGAACACGTGGACCCTGCGTGTGCCTGGGAGGAATGCGACTTCTCAGGTCGCGCTCGCGAGCAGCTGCTGCGCGCTGACAATCCATCAAAAATACTGGGCTTGTGCAAATATTAGAATGGATAACGCAGTATTCGAATTTGCTTTGAAGGGAATTTAAATTATTTAAAATTTCAAATTATTTGAAACAAGTAGTCTGCATGTGACATTCTGTAAGGGTGGTTTCACTGCAGTGGAGCGGTGCTAAGTCGTGAAAACGTGTACGCGGAGAGAATCCAGACCGTTTTTAAGTTTAAAAGCTTGTTATTCCAACATATATGCTCTAAGAGTAGCAAATTTTAAAAGGTAACATATTTTACAGGCTGTCACTTGCATTCTACTGAAAGTCTAATCCTGCTACTATTCGACGTTGTTATCTCATTGTTTGAGGCAAAAAAAGAAAAGGCATTTTCACAGGCCTTGTTTTAATTTTTTAAAATACTGTGCAGGTTAGTTAGGTCATGACAAATATGCCCATTTTTCTTCATAATATGCGATATATATATATATATATATATATATATATATATATATATATATATATATATATTATATATATATATATATATATATATATATATATATTTCCCAACAGTTTCGGGAGGGGTCCTCCCTTCATCAGGGGATGAGTTATAGTTGATGCCAGCTACTAATGTTGGACATCAGCCGGCATCAGCGAGGACCGCGGAAGACTCTCCTGCCTCCGAGAAGTAAGCCAGGAGGACATTGGTGACAAAGATTGATAGCTGGAGACCATGCTTGTTTTTTCTGACTGACTCGTACGTGTACACTGTCCTTTCTTGTTTTTTTTTCTCTTCTTTTTTTTCTTTCCTTTTTCCACATGCACATACAAAGTGGTTCTGTTCGCCTACCACTTGATGACCATTGAAGGGAAACGGACGAAGATGAAAGAGAGCCGACCGACCCATTAAGGGGAAACCCTTTCCTTACCCACGCCGTCACGGACCCCTCCCGCCACCGCGGCGACAATCTTGGGTGGCCCGACACACGCCGAGAACTGACCAGCACGGGATAGGAACCAGATGTGGACGTACACGGACATTTGATTTTGTTCTCAGTGTTGACAGTGGTTCTTCCTCTTTTTTACTTTCTTTTCTTTTCTTTTTTCTCTTTTTTCCTTTTATTCTTTTCGTCTTTTTTCTTTTCTTTTTTCTTTTTTTTCTTACTTTCTTGTTTTAGTTCTCTCTCACTCTCGCAAACATCTTCCAAGGCGAGAGGGACGCGGCAGCAACGAAGTTTGGAAGTTCATGTTAGTATAACTCATCCCCTGATGAAGGGAGGACCCTCCCTAAACTGTTGGGAAATAAATATATTTATCCTTGTTGACAACGCTCCCGTTGTGCCATATCCCATACCTTCAAGAAGACTAACTGGCCCATTGAATTATTACTCCCACTATATATACATATATTATGACGACTCTGTTGTAACGAGGTTTATTGGTCGTGAACTCGGGAACGAACAAGCGCAACCGACCTGAAAAAGAAGCGCACGTTCCAAGAAGATGATGATTGTCAGCCAGGACATATGATGATGATTGACTGCTGTTCAAATGAGGATGAAGCGCATAATAGATGCCTACACTGATTCCCCCCCGTGGAAGCGGCCAGCCTGGCCGCTGCGGGCGGGTAGTCAAGGTGACGAGGAACGTCGTGTGAAAAGCTTCATGCGGGAAACGTGTACAATTTCGGTGCTGCAGTAACGGCGGTCAGTTGGCATGACAAGAGGCGTCACACGATAGTTGACAGGTGAAGTCTGCTCTAAAACAACATATGGGCCGATGAATCGAGGCTGGAACTTGTCGCAGAGACCAGGTGTGCGAATTGGTGTCAATAGCAGCACCTCGTCACCCGGTCGGAATGATACCACACGATGAGAGGTGTCGTAGACGGCCTTCCTTGCTTGTTGCGTAGCTTCCGTGTTCATACGAGCGCGCTGGCGGCACTGGGCAAGGCGAGAAATATATTCTTCGCAAGAAGATGGTGATGGAGGGCCATTGCTGGTGAAGAAGGAAACATCGATAAAGAAAGTAGGTGAATGTCCGTAAACGAGATAAAACGGTGAGTAGCCGGTTGTGCGCTGAACAGCGGTGTTGTAGGCGAAAGTGAGGAACGGTAGAAGTTTATCCCAGTTTCTGTGATCCGGTTGAATGTATACGGCGATCATGTCGGCAAGGGTTCGATGAAATCTCTCGGTCAGACAGTTTGTTTGAGGATGGTAGCTAGACGCCATCTTGTGTGTGGTACCAGAAACGCGAAGAACTTCACCTAAAAGCTGTGATAAGAACACCTTTCCACGGTCACTTAGAAGTACACGAGGAGCACCATGACGTAGTATTATGGCCTGAAGGACGAAGTCAGCAACTTCCGATGCTGAACCAGTAGCTACTGAAGTTGTCTCGGCGTAGCGTGTCATATGGTCTACGGCGGTGACTATCCATCTATTCCCAGCACCAGTAACAGGAAGGGGCCCATAAAGATCGACACCGACGACCTTAAAAGGTGTTGTAGGGCACGTCATTGGCTGTAACTGACCAGCCGGGGGAGATGTCGGAAGTTTGCGAAGTTGGCACGGAGAGCAGGAACCCACGTACTTTGCTACGCTGGTAGAAATCCCAGGCCAATAAAAGCGGCTTCGAATGCGGTCGTAGGTTTTGTGAAAGCCTAGGTGGCCAGCAGTCAAATCGTCATGAAAGGCGTTAAGTACATGATGTTGAAAAGCGCGTGGCAGAACAGGTACCCAGCGTTGGCCATCAGGATGATATATGTGACGATACAGCACACCGTCCTGAAATTTGAAGTGCTCGAGTTGTCGACGAAGGCGTGCATTGGGTGGACGCGTAGCTCCTGAGAGGTGATCTATAATGCGCCGACAATACGGGTCAGCCTGCTGGCGAGAACTGAAGGGTTGTTCATCGTCAATTGGTGGTTGGTACAGCGAGGCGAGCAAGGCAACAGAAGTGGGAGTCACGTCCGCACTGGTGTCGTTGGAGGTGGCAGCTGGAGTGTCGAACGAGCCCGTAGGTAGTGGGCATCGAGAAAGAGCGTCGGCGTCTTGATGTTTTTTGCCCGATTTATAAATAATCTCAAACTGATACTCCTGTAGGCGTAAAATCTAACGACCCAAGCGTCCGGACAAGTTCTTCATTGTAGAAAGCCAGCATAAGGCGTGGTGGTCCGTTACGATGGTGAATTGACGGCCGTACAGATAAGGACGGAACTTTTGTATGGACCAAACCACAGCGAGGCACTCCTGCTCAGTGATGGTATAGTTTTTTTCGGTAGAAGTAAGCACTCGGCTAGCATATGCGATGACCCTTTCCCGTCCAGAGTTATCGGGTTGGAGGAGAACAGCACCTATACCGCAACCGCTGGCAACGGTATGCAGGAGTGTTGGGGCGGTGTCATCAAAATGGCAGAGTACAGGCTCTGACGTCAAAGCTTTTTTCAATAGGTGAAACGCCAACTGACATTCCTCGGACCACACAAAGGGTGCATTAGATGCAAGTAGTTTGTGAAGTGGCGCAGCTATCGAAGCGAAATTTCGTATGAAGTGACGAAAATATGATGCGAGGCCAAGAAAACTTCGCAAATCCTTAAGTCTTGTGGGGCATGGAAATCAAAGGACGGCAGCGATCTTTTCGGGGTCAGGGCGAATACCGTCCTTGCTGACGACATGACGACATGACCGCTTGAGTCTGCGCAAAAGCTTCTGTTGGCAATGATTCAGTGTTCGTAGTTCTTTTCTGTGTCGCTAGGGTTATGGGTTATATATGAAGTGCTGCTTCTGAAATAAAAATTAGTTGCGAGTGTAGCAAGTGTCGTGTTTTCTTGTCCTCTTCGTCCCCGTCGAATTTGCGCTACTACACCATATGGTTCAATGATGACCGAGAACCTTGATGGATTTGGTGGCGAAACGGCCCTTCTTAGTGTTGAGCTGCAGACCCGCACCAGCGAGGCATGTTAGGACGTCATCCAAGCGCCTCAGGTGCTGAGAAAACGTTGATGAAAAGATGATAATGTCATCAAGGTAGCAGAGACACGTCTTCCATTTCAGACCACGCAGGACGGTGTCGATTATGCGTGCAAATGTCGCGGGCGCATTTCAGAGCCCGAAAGGCATCACGTTAAATTCGTATAGGCCATCGGGGGTTGCAAATGCCGTTTTTTCTTTGTCGTCATCGTGCATGGGCATTTGCCAATATCCCGAACGCAAATCAAGGCTTGAAAAGTATTCGGCGCCTTGCAATGAATCAAGGGCGTCGTCGATGCGTGGCATGGCGTATACGTCCTTGCGTGTGATGTTGTTAAGTGCCCGGTAATCAACGCAAAAGCGCACGGAGCCATCTTTTTTTCATACCAAAACAACAGGGGATGACCAAGGGCTAGTTGATGGACGAATTATTTCTCGTTGGAGCATGTCAGCGACGTTTTCCTCGATGATTTTTCGCTCAGCGAGAGACACGCGGTACGGGCGGCGATGTACAATAGATGTTCCCTCCGTCTGAATGCGATGCGCTGCAGTGGTAGTTCGGCCCAACGTTGAGGAGCAGGTGTCGAAAGAATCGGCGTGTTTCGTTAATAACGCAAGCAACTGCTGCGCCTGGATAGCTGTTAAGTCATCACTGATAAGAGCTGTGGAGGGAGAGGATGAGCCAGGCTTACTCATAGAACGGTCGTTGGTAGAGGCAGGTTTAAGTGGCGTGACGCTGACAGGCTCAGCATCCACAACACAGGCTACTGCAGTGCCATCTAGCAGGAGAACATTCTCTGGCGTTTCATTCGTTGCAATGACGATCGCGGAGCCATGGTGAAAGCGTACGACACCTGATGCAAGGGCTACGCCTTTTGCGACGCAAGCCGACGAAGGGGACACCAAGACGTCACCGTGGTCGATGTCCTTAGAGATCAGGGTCACAATTCGTTCTTGATGTGGCGGTAGTTCGAGATCTTCGTGAGCGAACAGGCGTAGTGGCTTGTAGACGCCTTCCTCGAACATGGAGTCCGTATTAGTTAGGTGCAGAATCCGTTCACCACAACATATAGCGGCTGAAGAAGAAGATAGGAAGTCCCACCCTAGAATTAGCTGGTGAGAACACCGGGTAAGCACAGTGAACTCGATGTAATGCAAAATGTCATCAATAAACACACGAGCAGTACAAAGAGCAAAAGGGCGGATAGTGTTCCCCTGGGCTTTGACTAGATTGGGTCCATTATAAGGTGTCATTACTTTTTTCAGCCGTTTGCACAAATCATACCTAATCACAGAAACTGTAGCACCAGTGTCCACCAAAGCGTCCACGAGAACTTCCACCGTAACAGAAACCATGTTGAACAGGCGTGCTGGAGGAATATGAGTCCTACTGTTACATGCAGTTCCTCCTCCGAAAACTGCATCATTTAGTTTTCCGACCGGTTGTCAGTCGTAAACGAGGCTGGCCGAAGAGGAGAGGAGGAGCGACGGAAGGGCGGTGATCGGCGTTGGCTTGAACGGTAAGTGTTCCGCGTCTCAGTCGACACGGGCGGAGATGGAGACCGCTGCTGTCCAGATGAATAACGCCGAGCGTAAGAGTCCCCACTGGAAAAGTCCCGTTCAAGCATGTCGTACCCGCGACGCTCGTCCTGCTGGCGCTTGCGGCAGAAGCGCGATATATGGCCACGATATCCACAGTAAAAGCATGTTGGGCGAGACGGGCGCCAAGGCGGGTAGTAAAGGGCGTTCGGCGCACCGGGAGATAGCGCACTCAAGTGGACAGACGGAGGGTCGGGTGGGATTGGCCGGAAGTGGACCGGTAGTGCAGCAGCAACCGGCGTGAATGATGGCAGCGGCGAAGTAGAGTTTACGTTGCGAGGAGGCGCGGCCGCAACTTGCGCGTACGTTGGAGGGCTAGACGGAGGTGGCTGTACGTAGGCTGGACCGGTGAATGATGTTAGTTCCTCCCTTACGATGTCACGGAGGGCCATGCTTGAAGGCTGTGTGACAGATGGAGAAGGTTGTGAGATGCCCATTGATTGAAGTTCTTCTCGTATGATCTCCCGTATCATGTCACGCAGGTCCCGGTCTGCTGTACAGTGTTCACTATTGCCCGACTGAAGGCGAACAGAATCAAGTTCGTCGAGACGCTGACACGTAGAGACGACGTCAGTGACAGTAGAAGGATTCTGGGCAACAAGGGCATTGTAGGCAATGCTTCCGATGCCCTTCAGGATGTGGCGCAGTTTGTCCGACTCGGACATCGAAGAATTGACGTGCCGGCAAAGCGGAAGGACATCCTCGATGTAAGATGTGTATGACTCGCCGGGATGTTGTTGGCGAGTATCTAGGGCCCTCCTCGCTAGAGCGGATCGAACGGCTGGCGTGCAGAATACTTGGCGAAGCTGCTGCTTGAAGGCAGGCCAGTCGGTGAGGTCGATCTCATGGTTCAAGAACCATGTCTTGGCAACGCCCATGAGATAAAACGATACTCGGCGGAGCTTGTTAGAGTCATCCCAGTGATTAGTTGCGCTTACTCGCTCGTAGTTATCGATCCAGTCCTCCACATCTTCGCCGCGGAGACCAGCGAAGATCGGAGGGTCACGCTGGTGGTTTACGATGTAAAGAGGAGGGGCTTGCGACGCAGTGACGGCTTGGGGCGCAGAGAAGGGAGCAGAAAGGGCGTCCACCCACTCACTCTGAGACATGTTGGCGGACTGAGGGTCCAAGCGGCGGCCTGAACGGAGCTCCAGCGAGCAGGCGTTGTAAGGAGAGGTACTGGGAACGTCAATCCACCTCCACCACGTATGACGACTCGGTTGTAACGAGGTTTATTGGTCGTGAACTCGGGAACGAAGAAGCGCAACGGACCCGAAAAAGAAGCGCACGTTCCAAGAAGATGATGATTGTCAGCCAGAACATATGATGATGATTGACTGCTGTTCAGATGAGGATGAAGCGCATAATAGATGCCTACAATATATATATATATATATATATATATATATATACATAGACTGTTCGAATTCGATTCAGAATTATTTGACCACAATCACTATTCACTTCAAGTTTATTTTGAACCTAAATTTTACTATTCGCTGCATTGTGAACTTTCTTACAGCGCAACACCAGAAAAAATACAGGACAGGGAAGGAGTAGAACAGAAAGAAAAGACAAGAAAAGACTCTCTTCTTTCTTTTCTTTTCTTTCTGTTCTTTTCTTTTCTTTTCTGTCTTTTCTTTCTGTTCTACTCCTTCCCTGTCCTGTATTTTTTTCTGGTGTTGCGCTGTAAGAAAGTTCACAATGGATCCTAACCAACTGGCCCGACTTACCGTCTTACTACTTTACTATTCGCACAAGCCTAGAACATACAGCCAACTGTCCAAAAATACGTGAAATAAAGTTTGTGGGAACAGTGGCATTTTCGAAGTAGAATTGCAATATTTCCTCAGTATTGTTATGATCGGCCTGCCTGGCTTGACGCCGCTTTGACGGATGAGACATCGTGGCTGAGCCTACCCTGATTTCTTGCGAGTCACCGATCCCAGAAATGCACCAAGAGCGGCGACAACAGATAAATTGTCCTTCTAGTTATCCCAGGTTGTCTGCGCCCCTCTTAAAACCCTTTGGACACGCCTGGCCGGCTGACGGATTAGGAAGAGTTGTTGGCCGTTGAGGCGGCTTGCTTTGTCGTCAAGGTGCCCCGGGCAAAGGGCCCAGAATCTGATAACCGTCTGCGGATGCATTTCCCACGTTCTCCGTGGGGCCTTGATGCCACTGTTTCCACAATTTGTGGTCTGCCTGGCGCTGCAGACCCATCACTGCAACAGACTATGAAATTGACTTCCACATAAGACTCAACGTCTCCGTGCTGTGCTGTGTCGTGCGCGGTGTGCAGTGTTTTCTCTCTCGCCATAGGCTGAACTGGGCGTGCCTCTTCCCCCCTTTCGTGGGTTGAGAAGACGGCGGTGTGTCAGCTTCCCCTTTCGAGGGTAGAGGTGAAGATGACAAACTTCATTGGACTGTCCTGGCCTCCATTGTTTTTTTCCTGCAGGGAATCCTGGGAAGGCCAGGACATAAAATGGAAGCGCTGAGGCGCTCCCGACAAGCTCTCACAAGCTCCCAGAAGTTCCCATCATGCTTCCATAGAGAGCTTCCATGATGCTACCTTCATGTAACACGCTACCTGTAAATAATGTATATTAAATTTACTGTTAGCAGCTCCCGGCTCCTCTCTCGACATCTCCTCGAGACTATGGCTGGCTCCGGTCCTCTGGGCAGACCCCCGGACACATCAGTATTTTTAATATTTGTTCAGTATCTATTTAACACCCTACCATCCTGGTTTCAATCTTCCCTGCTCACCACTCTTGACCGATGCTTTCTATGTATGAGTTATTGGTCACCTTTGCTGTTAACTTGTACCCAGTAAAAACCTAGATACTGTAATAAAATGAGATTTAATGTACTATTTAATATATAGTGATGTAAAGTGAACACTTATTTTATTAGTGTCACTATAATAAATATGCCATTAGAATGACTATAATATTTTTTTTGTGTGTGAGAATGATACTATAATGAGGTTATTTTTATGTGAGAATGATACTTTGTTTCTCTATGCATGCTCAAAATTTAGGTTCATAGAAATGGTGCTATATGTGTGCACTTATCTAAACATCAAAGAGCCTTTGTCCGGAGGGCGTTTAGAGGCTTCAGCGTATCACATTTCTTTTGGTCAAAAACACACTACTTCAATTTAGTAAACAATTTTTTAGACCGAATTGAAGTCACACCAGTGCACTCTGCCGTAGCTGCTCTAGCACCCAAAAATGTTATCATACATAATGGTTACTTTCAGGATTGAACGGGGTACAACAGCTGACCTACTTCCCGAGGACGGCTATGCGTTCGAGGTGCGAGTGGAAACGGATGTTCGCCTCGTGCATCGAGCCATACAGAGAAGCCTGGCATTGTACCGAGATGAGAAGAGGGGGCCAACTATGGTTGCTGTGCAAAGCTGCATTCGTAAGTTTCGTGCCTGCCTGATCTCTTCAGGCTCAATTATTGCTGACATTTTGAAGGCAATGTCTTCCTTGAACCCGTCTGCATATGTTCTGTAGCGGGGCTTGATGATGGTGGCAATTTCTTATTGAAGTTAGCTTGTCTCTAGGTTAGGTCCTATTTCTAGCTAAAATACTGCCAGTTTAACATGTATGAACATTGAAGCACATTAAGGAAACACAGGAAGAAATGTTGAGCATCACACACAGCATGCAATGCAATGAAAGATGAAAGATGTAATATTAATAAATAGCAGACAGCAAAGTTGGTGATGGAAGAAACAGGCTTAGTGGGTACTCTAGCTGACATTAAGTGAAAAAAAAATTTACGTGGTCCAGCCACGTAATAGGTGAAAAAAAAAGGCCATGAGTGTTTTGTTAAAGTAATAGAATGGTTACCGAGGAATGGGAAATGCGGTCAAGCGGAGCAGGAAATTAAATGGTGTGATGAAATCGAGAAGTTTGCAGTGATAAAATGGAATCAGCGCTCACAACATAGTGTAAATTGGAGATAATTCGGAGAAGCACTTGTGATACAGTGAAAGTGAGGCAGACTAATGATGAATTATCAACTATAAGGGAGTTGTTGCTCGGAATTTAGTAGAGTATAGACCAAATTTGGACAAACTGTAACCTCGAGTTGTCAGCGAGAGGTGGTTAGACTAGAAGTGTAGTATACCTAGAAGTCATCTGACAAACTGAAACTGCCATAGCGAAAGTAGGTTGTGTGTTTACATTGTTTTGCAGTCAGCTAGCCACTTAAATTCTCCATTAACCTCTCTTCGTCCGCATGTACTTTTTGTAGCCACGAAACATATTTTGTCCGATTGCTGAGAATGTTCAAGAAGTGCATTAGTGGTACTGCTCCTCCTTACGCTTTCTCTTCTTCAAACAGCCCTGGAGGAGCTGAAGTCGGCCATGCCTGGTCTCTTCGAGTTCCCCGTGGTGCCCATGCATGTCGATGACAAGGAGGACCTGTACCGTGTGCTTGAGTGGCAGCGCGTTGGTGCCAAGGCCATGATTAGGCACTACCTCAATGTAGAAACTATTCTGACAGTATGTTTGCTACACAGATCACTTTCCTTTGTCTTTGCTCATTGGCACGTTGATTTATACAATGCTAGGCTTGCCTTGATATCACTTGTGTAATATGCAACAAAGTCAAAGTGTGAGGTTATTAGTATTGAATTTTGAAGCAAATTCAACACTAACTACCATCAAAACTACTTTTGTTGAGGAGTAGACAAGTTCTTTTATAGAGATATTGGCTGAAGCCTGAGACATTCTGTGTTCAAGCAGTGTGTAACACCACAGCGGCAGAGATGTTAATTTAAAAAATTAGCAGTGCTACTACCTGCTAGAGAAAGTTATGTCTCGTGATTTTCTTTTTGTGTGCATCATTTAGGAAATGCAAAGAATGACGATATTCTCAGTTTTCTGTGAATGCACATCGCATTGTCTTCTCTGCAGACAATGCTGGAGCAGTGTCGCTACTTCCACGTGCCTCTGGGTAACCTGCCAAAGGACGCCATCATGTTTGGCTGCGATCTCTTTTATGCACGTCACCTCCAGAGGCAGAACTTTGTGCTCTGGTGCTCTGAGACGGACAGGCCAGACTTGGGTGGCAAAGAAGCCGATGACAACTGGTGAGGTCACGATTTGAAGTTCACTGCACGGAGTCTAGACAACATAACTGAAATGATGCAGTTAGTATGAGGTGCACCTGTGGATTATTGTAGGACCGTTTTGTGCTATTTTACTCAAGTGAGTGTCTTACATGGCGTATTTACTGCTTTAGCACTCATTAAGCCTGCCAGATTCGACACGTGTACTCACTATATTCAATAAGGGTTCTTCTTGATCTCACCTTGTTATATGAGACAGTCACATCTTGACATAAGACAACCTTACCTCATCATTAGTGTATGGCCACTTTCTGAATGGTAATTGATGAGCAGAGGCCATAGAAGGGTGCCTTTCTATTTTGTACGCGTATATCTGCGACCAGCTGCCTTACTTTCTTTCTGTTTGCTTTCTTCACTGCTTACGTACTGTAGCAGCGTGACGGCGTCCAACGTAGACGTGTCGTTGTCGCAGGTTAAATGAGCAGATGAGACGTACAGAAGGAAGGGAGCTGCCAAAGTAAAGCAGTGGCCATGGCGTCGAGTCAGCTAGAAGCATCGAACGTTCTAGGCGCCTCGCGCCTCGAGCTACCCGCTCGTCATCTTTTTCCCTTGACGGCTGGCCGACACTAGTGCTATGCTACAAGGACTTCCTGCCTAGCATGTTACGGGATAAAAAATATGAATGAAAAAGAGGTCGGAAAAACATATAAACACTATGTACAGGTGCGACAGTTCCTGTAAGTATCCATTGGGAAGTCTGAAGGTCGTCAGGGTGGAAGGCGTACGGAAGAGTCCGACAGTTCCGGTGGGCGGCACTGGGAGCCACGCAGCTGGCGAGGATGGTGGGAGACCGACACTGCCGGTAGAAACACTGGAGGTCGGTCGTCAAGACTTACGGAAGTCTTGTGCCCCCGATGTAGACGTGTGAATCTGCGATGACATGTCACCTATTGGCGTGTTGTGTGGCGTCCGCGGTGCTGCCATGAGCGCACAGGTTGACGGTGCTGGAACGTGATGTGATGTCCGCATGACGCGTACTCTCGATGTTGGGCTGCAGTGCAAGTGGTGTAGTGGCACTGAAAATGTAGCAACGACGGTGCTTGTTGCGTGTACGGCATCATCGTCTTTGAAACATAGGCGGGATAGAAGCGTAGCTGTGACCCGGTGTCGGCGTACTTGGCACTGCGGCACTTGCATTTCCGGAACTTGGCCATTCGCATGTCCGAGATTTGTTAAGGGTAATATCGCGCAAAGGAGGCGCTGACCGTGCGGTAGGGCCGGACCTCGAACCAGTGGTGGTGGAATTCCCTTGAAGGTCCGGTGACGAGCAGCACGTGTGTAGGGCAGCGTACTGATTGGCTGCTTGCTTAGCTGTTGTAGCATACGCATACGCGGGTAGTTGCAATCCTGGTTGGCCCGGTGCGTTGTATGCTGTCGTCACCATCCTATTGGGAGGCTCAGCAGTTGTGCCTGAGAAGTCACCAGGAGAATCAACTGGCTTGTCAGTGCAGCAGGACAGGATTCTGCGATTAAATCGATGGTTTGTGATGCCGTAACCGGCGTCAAATCTGCGACGGAAAGAGATAACAATGGCTCTGGTGTCAGAACCTGAACATCAAAGGCAGGAGCTGTGTATTCCGAGTATGAGGGTCTCTCCGTGGACGGATCGACAGACGCGGGAGGGTGGCCTCTATCACCTGTGTGGCCAGTTGCTGGCAGGAGAATGGTTTGGACTGGCTGTGGGGCGGGAGGCGTCCTGGTAGGTGATGAGCCAGGTGCAATTGTGCCGTTTGTGGGAGGAGGAGCACATTTGAGACTGTAAAACTTGAGCACGGCATCTCGCAAGTCGTCGTACGAGCGAGGGCTCCAGGAGAAGTATGTGAGGAGGCGTTTGAGGTCATGTGGAAGATGGTATTCTAATACCTTGTACTGAACTCTTGGATCCAGATGCTGTTGTAATACAAGGCCGCCGCAAACTCCTCGAACCACGAATCTAGGTGAGAGGTCCGGAACGATGGCAGTGGCGGATCAAATGGGGGCTGCCAGGCTTGCGCTGGCTGGAACATGGCCGCGGAGCTCGGTGGCAGTAGTGTAGCGCCGGTCGCTTGTCCGTGTAACCGTGGTCACCGATTTGTAGTGGCGTGACCACGTCTGATATAGACGTGCCGTCGTCGCAGGTTAAATGAGCAGACAAGATGTACAGGAGGAAGCGAGCTGCCGAAGTAGAGCAGCGGCCATGGCGTCTAGCCAGTTAAAAGCATTGAACGTTCTAGGCGCCTCGCGCCATGAGCCACCTGCGCTCGTCACCTTTTCTCTAGCCGGATGGCCGACACTAGCGCTACGTTACTTCACAAAAGAAACAAGTTATTTCTGTGAATATTGGTTGCTATGAACTAGTGAGCATCTTCATCTTTTCCTAGACACCTGACATAATTGCACGATTCTTTCTTGCATGAGGCACAAAGTTGAAGATGCTTTGTAGAGTACAATTACTGCCTCGCTTGGATTGCATCAAATGAAAGATTTCATCGCAGCCTTCTAGCTGAAGCGGATATGACCTCGGTTTCTGAAGTCAACAACCCAGGAGCCTATATGACAGTGTGCGTCGAGATGGATCTAAACGGCTTGGCTGTGACTACCATACTTCAGGTATGTGTGAAAAAAAAACATTCATGAATAAAACTTTGGAGAGCATATTGGGGCTGGTTAATCCAGATTTCATCGGTTGGCAGACCACAACAAGCATCACGTGACAAGTTTGTGTATCAATCTATTTGCATCGTGTGTCAAGTGCCCCTGAAACAAGATTGCAGTGCAGTGCACTTTATTTACTTTTATTTTCTCTACACTCTGACAGCTGCTGCTGAAGTCTGCATATATTATACTGCCATGGGAAGTTACGGAAATTCACAAGAAGTTCAAATTCTTTGTGGGTGTGCAGTCTTTGGCACCCCCCCCCCCTTTTTGTTCACTTCATTAATAAGAGTTGTTCACTTCAGTTATTAAGAGGTGCCAAAGTTGCACAACTGTCATGGAGACCCCTTATGATGCTAACTAGAGGCTTCGTCATGTACATGCGACCTAGACAGGCACTTACTGCGCATGTCTTATTTTTGTGTGTCTCATTTTTCAAGCAGTTCCACGTCTGACAATGAATGCTTTTTCAGTTTTCATAGCATGAACTACCATTCATACTATGAGGAGGTCTTCCTACCAGTTGTGACCCCTTTTTGTTTAACAAAATAACGGCTGTGAACAAAGCTAGTGATCTCAAGCTGTTTTTGACAAGGATATGTGAATTTATTTCTATGTGCAGCGCCACAATGTTTGGCTTACATGCTCACTGCAGATCGGCAGTGTTTTACGACAACGTTCAAAAAGTGTTGCCGGGCCCCTTAAGCCGTTAATGTAGTGCACACATGTATGCGAGTGAAAACATTCAATCAACTCTTTCCTCCTCGCAGTCTCAAAACCTGACAGAGCTAGAAGGCGTGAGCTCAAGCGTCGCCTTTGATGCCGGTGGTGTAGGAAGTGTCTCGCTTGACAACATGGTGGCGGGGCAGCAGCAAGGCGCAAACCCATCGCTCACCAGCTACGATGACGTGGCCCTCTCTGCCAGTGCATTTCGTGTGCTTCGTTCCATGGTGGCCGGCTGGATGCGTGATGTTGCAATCTACCGCAACGTGTTTGCAGACTACCAGCTGGCTCACGTCTTTCGGTAATTTTTTTTGTGCTTTTTCTAATCATTCAGGTTGTTTCTGCCACACTTCTTTAAGCTGTCAGGTTTTGTTATCGGAGGTGGAAAGCTCGTGTACGAGCTCTGTAAGCCCTAAAGTATACAGGCAATAACACATTGCAAACAGCTTTCATGGGATATGTATGGGTGGTCTGAAGGGACGGATAGGTGGCCTAGTTGCCGAAGCATTCGGTTTAAAAACTGAGAGTGCAGTGTAAAGGACTATGGACGAAAAGAGTGCCTGTGTTCTGTTATTTTACCTCGCCCACCATTTCTTTGTCCTGCTCTGTAATTCTAAACAAGGTGGTGTGAAAAGTTTATTTGCTAGCTGTTCTTATTAGTACACTAGCTAATAAGACAGACATGTTGATGAAATTAATGTAAATGAGCAGCAGTGTACAGGTAAGAAGTGAAAAGTATGTATGTCCAAAGAACACCTGTCGTTCTGCTATAGTATTTGTGCATGCATGTGGCTGGAGATGCGTGCTGCAGCATCATTCCTTCATTGCTTTCATGCTAAGCTTTTTCTTTCATTTAAACTTTCTCAGGTGGCTGAAGAGTTCACAAGCCTTACTGTATGAGCCTGTGCTGAAAAGGATTCTCAATAACCTCATGAAGAAGATGTTCACACAGGTGAGCAACCCCCGACACACTTCTCATGCTTCCTTAGAGGGCTGTGGAGTAAAGTAGTTGGGCAGAATTTTGATTATGTGAGAGCAAACTTTGAAGAAGTAAAGTTCCACCGCTGTGGTGGCTATTGGCCAACCGAGCCAAGCTTGGTTAACTTCTCTGCCTTTCCTCTCTATTTCTCTCTTCTCTCTCAATACCAAACCACAGTGGCCACATATTGACGAAGGCAAAATACAAAAATGCCTGTTTACTTAGACTCAAGCTGTTGTCACAGAATATTACAATTAATCCAGAGTTATGCATCACATTGTTCTCCATACTAAAATGATGAATTTGGCACATAAATTCCTAGAACCTGATCTGATTGTATAAATTAAATAAGCTTTCAGTTAAAGTAATTGCATACAGTAGGCTCTCAGCAAACAGAAAACTCTTAAACGAAATTGTTGTGTAAATGGAACCAAACCAACTACATCTGATATGACTGATTTTGTGCTTGAATTCCGCACCCCTGTTCATCTGTCGGCAAACGTAACTACAGCAGACCCTCGCTAAATGGAACCTGAAGGGACCAAGAAAATGTTTTCCATTTAACAGTAGCTCTGTCTACTGAGAGTTGAACATGACCGAAGAGTTCATGTAAGAAACAAATCATGCTAAAGGAAGTTGTTTCTTTTAAGCTGCAGTTCCATTTGAGAGATTTCCTTTTATTTAGAGTCTACTGTAGTAGTACTGTTAAGTGAAATGCATTTTCGTAGCCCCTTTAGGTCATCTTTAGTGAGAGTCCACTGAACATGTGTTTGTACTAACAACTGTGCGTACAGTCATGCATTTTTCCAGTATATATTTTAGAAAAATGGCCAAGCTTGCTCTAAGCTGAAAGGCTTGAAACAGAGAAACGGGACGATTCTGAAGTCTAATCTGGTTGCTTCTAGGTTGTTGCTAAGCTTTAGCTGCTTGATGCTAGGTTGTTTCTGCATTGATTCTCAGCACAGAGAGGTTCTAGTTCAATGGTCACACATAGTTACAAATGCAATGGAGATGTCCAAACTCCAGTGACCGAAACTTACGCATTTATCACTAGGTGAATCTCAACAGTTTATAGAAGCTTTTCTCAATTACCGTTCTTGTCCGTCAAAAAATGTTGCAGTAAAACCTTGTTATAACGAAACGGGATATAATAAACTAATGGATATAACAAAGCAATTGTAATTTCCCTTGAAATTCTAGATGACCATGTATTTGAAACCTCGTTTTAACGAAGCGAAAATTTCCCCACAACGGATATAATGAACCATTCCTCGTCCACAATAAGCATTCACTTATCATTTTGGTATACGTCAATTTCTCAATATTTTTACCTCTCATCACAGCTGCGGTAATTTAAAACTTGCGTTTTGCGCTTCTCGGGAGCCGCTTGCCAACACGCGTGTGGGAGCGAGTCTCTTTAAAGCCTCTAGAACTTCGCAAAGTAGTGACGTACGCGGTTAACTGCGCGCCTCCTTTATTTTCTTTCTCCCCCGACATCTCTGAGGCCGCCACCGCGTCGACATTGACCAACTGCTGTCACGTGGGACTGCGGGGATATTTATTCTGTTTACCATCGCCCGAAACTGCCATCTTTGCATCTTTGCTCTGGGGTGCGGGAACATGGATGTGCTGGCGCACAGCGCTTTTACCTGTGCTTCATGAATGCGTGCTTGCCATTCAACTTGCGATGTGTTCGGAGATACTCAGTGCACAAAGCGAACCTCAGTGTCGGTTGCCATGGGCAGCTGCTGCGCCTTCGGATGCTGCAACAATTCATGCGAAGGCAAAAAGTTGTTTACGATTCCGTCCGGCCAGCACAACAAGTTGCGAAGAAAGGCTTGGACACAACGAATAGGGATATTGGAAAAAATTGGGTAATAAATGGCATATTTCTAGCTTTTGTATTCAATCATGAATGGCATGACGTGTCTTATTTTTTGCAGCTCCATCACGGCAAGTGAACGCTATACAAGTATGAGGTCGTATTGTGCCTGGTGGCACACTAAAACGGATGTTCTCAGCAGGAGTTTGACGTAAGCTAGCATGAGCGAAATGATGTCGCAGTTTTAGCTCATCGAACGAAGTCCAAGAAACTTGACTGCATTTAGCAGGTAAATCGAAGTCTCCACTCTTGAACTCGCATAATACCGCCAACACCTATTGCCCATGTGTTTCTTGCTCTCCAAAAACAGTTGGCATCCTTCATGGAGTCTTATTTGCTCCTCATGAATGACAGTCATCCTGTAAATGGCGTTTCCTTTCGTGATAACTCGGCACTCACCACTTTCCCACCCAAAATGTCTTTTTCAACCTAATAGCGCGCATGCAATTTACGACCTGCTTGTACCGCGCCCCTGGCAATAATGGAAGGAAGGACACGTGAGATTGATGGCTTTTTTGTGTCGGGATAGAAACACACCCCAAAATATGCTTTTTTGTTTTGCAAGATTGTGAAAGAGCCCACACGAAAAAGAGAGTGCAGAGATCTCGCAAAAAAAAAAAAAAAGCGAGTGAGCGAGCCAGATGCCCGTCATTGTTTTGTGGGGAAACGACATCACAAATACGCCTGTTGTCTTGCGGTATACAGTACGATACATGAAGAGACTCGTGGAGCGGCATTAGCTATATTATACCCAACCAATCCTTCAGGGCGGGTACCTCTCCTGCATACTGGTAACTCCAGTGCGTCATCACCTCGCGAGGATGACGCGGACAATGTATGAGTTTCAGAAGGTCTCTTGCAGAGTGAAATGTTAACTTCCTACATCATAAGTGTTTCTTCTTTTTTTGCAATCAGTCACTGCAAAACTGGCCGATACGAAATAGGCAAAGTTCGCGTAATTATTAACATGTATACCATATGCGGTACTGCAGCGGTGTCATGAACCAGGGTTACGCTCAGGTATATAGCTTTAGGATTAGTTATCAAAACAGCAAAAAGTGCAGCTAATAAATTCGCAAATGGTATTGGAGAAAAATAGTGTGCTCTACAAAAAGAACAATGAGGACTGTTTGGTGCTTTTTTATGTATTTCTTTAATTGCTGTGATTTTCACAAATTCTGTCTGCGAAGACAATTGTCTGGTGCTACATAAAAGTGCTAACATCTCATGACAACATGTAGCTAGAAAACAAAAAACAAATCTCAAGAGCAAGACGGCTGGTGCGAATGCTTACAACATGCTGCCTGGCACGTGCCATTCACTTTTCGAAAGGTCGTCTGCTACGCAAGAGCAATGTAGGTGGCGCCATGTTCGAAAAGAGAGTGCAAAGGGGAGGAGACCGAGGAGGAACGAGAGCAGAGGAGGAAAGTGTCGCTAATTTACGAAGTTCTAGGGGCTTTAAGTCTCCCTGCTTCTTTTCTTTTCTGGAACTAATGGACTCGCCCGCGCAGCAACTCGCGCAGCGTGCACGTCAGCCGGCCTCCCCTCTCCTGTAGAACTCGTTGATCCGCCCGCGCATCTGACTTCCGTCTCCCTTTTAGCTTTGCGCTGGGGCCTCGCGCGCCGCTGGTTCGTTGGTTGGACCCAAGAGGAATGGCTCAACCCACCATGGGGGATCGGCCATGAATCGCGCGGCAATGGAATTTCGAGCGGAAGAAAAAAAAATAGGGGAATGTTTAAGCTTTTATATATATATATGAACGAAAAGCTTAGCTGTGCTAACAGGCAGTTATGAATAGTTAAAAAAACGAAAATAAAAAATAAAATACAGTAAATAATATGAAATAGACTAATTACAAAAACAAGTAATGAGTATATATGCACTTGTGAGATCATCATGGTAGCCGTCTTGATTCTTTGATGTATTAGTTATATATCGTTCCATATATGTTCCTGTTGCAATGACCTAGTGCCAAAGACCCTAAGGAGTTGTACCATTGCAGACAGCTCAAGCCCATGTTTTTGGAAGGCTGGTATTAGAAATTTTTGCCTTAAATTTTGATACCTGCGGCATTCTGTAAAAAAGTGCTCTATAGTTTCTGTTTGTGTACAATAGTGACAATGGGGGGAAGAAACAAAACCAGGGCTGTGATGGCGGAGATTGTGGCTTTCTTCTTTGTCGTTCGCTGTGGAAGACCAACACCACCTCTATCAGTTTCTGCTGCTAGACACGAAATGGATAGCGGCAGCGGCAAACGTAAGCACAAAAATATAACAATCGAGCAGAATTCTGCAATGTTAAAAGCCCTTGAGTCTGGCATAAAAAAAAAACTAAACAAAAATGTGGCCAAAGATTTCGGGGATGTGTGGGTGCCGCGGACGACCAGGCCCAGACGTTGTGGGATGCCCTCTTTCATGTCGGCATCGTGCCTGACTGCAACACTTTCTGCATGTACATTGGTACTGATGCTGACGTGGTGACAACCGAAGAGTTGTCAGATGGGGAAATTGTGCCCGCGGTGGCGGGCGTATGTGACGACTATGACGAATGTGTCGACACCTTGGAGCCTAATGTTGGCGAACCTGATGTACCAACGCCCACGCAAGCGCTGGATGGCGACAGACCTGGTGTGCCACTTCTTTGGTGCTTACGATGACAGCGAGGGCAGACTCAAAATAGCTGCTGCAACTGAAAAAGCAGTCATCCACATGAGGAAGAGTTGGCAAAAGTCTGTTGAGGACTACTTTTCTACGAAGTGATCTATCAGCTGGTGTGCTGAATTTGGTGGAAATAAAGTGCATTGTTCTTTGTTATTTTGCTAGTTTTTTGTCTTTCGACGGCCGTTCTAATCTGCATAGAGGGCAGCTGTCATATTTGTTGGCGAGTACGTTCTCTCTCACTGGCTAATTGTCGGTAGAAATGAATATTGGTTATAATGAACTAATGGTTATAATGAAGTAATTATGACTTCCCCTTCAATGTTGTTATAACGAGGTTTGACTGTAATTGGTGATTGCTGCCCATCTGTTGCCTTCTTCATCTTTGGTGGACCAGCATTGACTAGTGGAATTCACCCAACTTCTGTTGCACATACCCTTTCATGATGATGATAGTCTTTGATATATACCAAAGTATTTACAGTTGGCTTAAGCAACTCTGCTGTTAAAATTTACAAGCTCACTTTTTTTTATTCTTGAGCTAATGAGGATGTGTGTTGTTGTATAACAAATTAACCTAATTTTGACTTTACATTACCACTCTATACGTGGTTTGTATTGCAGCTGGTGATGGAGTTCGAGCGCCTGGGCATGGTGGTAGTGTATGGAAGCACGAGCAGGCTGGTTCTGTGTACCAAGCGTCACCGGCTGCCCGATGGCCTCGACCATGCCGACTACGTCATCAATGGCATCCGTGGCCGTGAACTCTTCCACAGTCTCGACTTGTCCGTGCGTGCTTCCTGGCAGCTACTACTCTGGCTGGACCCGGTACAACACTTTCTCCTCCCTTTTCATTTTTAAGCAAAGCTTCTGAGGTAGATTTCGATTGCAGCGGTGGCAGCATAGCTTACGAAAAACCCAGCACCAGCAACCGTGCAGAGACGTGAGTGTCCACAAAGGGCCCCTTGAAGGTGTATCACTCACATGCGTACTGTATACTCTCAGTATGAAACGGAAATCTGTTTAGTGGAACTGCTGCTTAAATGGAACGAGTGCTTCTGACAAGATCGGTTTCATTCTTGCATTCTGCACTCCTGTTCAGCTTTCAGTAAATGAAACTCCTGTTAAATGTAACATATTTTAATGGTCCCTTCAGGTTCCGTTTAATGGGCGTGTACTATACTTGCATGCACTGTTTCTCAATAGCTGGTTCTCGATTGTGGGCTTGTCGACATTCACTCGTTTCTGATATGGAAATCTGATCTTTCAACAAGATCACTTCTCATTTCACATTTCCACATTTCTTTGTTTCATGCATAGCTGTCGTTATTGCCTATAGCAACAGAAGTGTTGCACTGCTAAACATGTGGCTGAAGGTCCGATTGCTAGCGCGGAGGGAGGAAAGAGTAAGAAGGGAGGAATTGTGTGATGCAGCAGCAAGAAAGCAAACAAGAGAAATGATCACGTCAGGCTCTCACATGCCAAGTTTTACCTGCCCCTATTTCTTCGTAGGGTAACAGAGGACTCCACTGTCATACAGTACACCTCATTGTGCCACCTTATTATTCCTTTACATTTCTGAGAGGTCGTGCTTGACTTGGTCTAATCACTTGCCAGTTGGAGTTAAAGCTGGAACTTATTCAGAATGTTGCTTAAGTAACACCATTATGTGATGTCCTGCCACTTTCGTTGATTTTAAGTGGGATTGCCATTGCCTTTCTAGCCTTGCAGCATGTCGTGTGCTTGCACGTGAATAGCTGTGGTGCGAATCAGCAACAGTGATTCGTTAGTTAAGGCATGATAATCATTATGTATGTGAAAATGAGGGTGGAATGTAAAAACATTCACACACATAAACTTAGGGGCATAATTAGCTTAGGTGGTCAGAATCAATCCATTCAGCCACACCATGGTGTCCTTCATAGCCTGTGTGCTGCTTTGGCGTAGCACACCCGTAATATGTTTTAGGTTTAATGATCGCAGGTTTGCACACAAAGAGGGGGTGGGAGCAAATTCTGTCCCCTTTTAATTAGTCGGACCTGTCTCATCATCGTTTTGAAGAGCAAGGTTATGGGTATGTAGGTTTTTGACGATAACGAGGGCTGAAAGCTCGCGAGTGTTGCATTCCAAGAACTGTTTACATGCCATCTTTAATTCTAGGAAGCCAGGGACTGAAGGCAGGCCTTTTGAAAGGCACTTCATCATTTCACGTCACTTTATTTATTATTATTATTTTTTTATTCATGGCTATACATGTTTTCTTTTGGACTCGACCAATGGGGCGGTTTGCCGTGATGGAGCAGTGGTCATAGGGCTCAGCTGCTGAACGCAAGATCACAGGTTTAATTCCTATTAAGGTAGTCACATTTCAATGGAAGCGAAATTGTAGAGGCCCGTTTACTGTGTGATGTCAGTGCACGTTAAGGGATGCAAAATGGTTGAAATTATCGGTGCCCTCCCCGTCAGTGTCTCTCATATTCATATCATATTTTTGAGACCTAAAACCCCAGATATTATTAATTATTATTATCGATGGGATGAGGGGGCAGCAAAGTTTCATTGCATGTTTCAGAGTCGCACCTTTCAAGATAATATTAATACCAATGAGGTGGGGGTTGAGGGCTGCGATGAAACTTTGTTCCCCCCCTCCTCTCATAAAAAACTCTGCGCATGCCTATGCATGTGCTGCAGGACACCAAGATTTGAAGGTATTCTAGACATATCTGCTAGTGTATAACTCATGAGCTCGTTTTGGGCACTGTTCTCTTTTTCCTGTGTTTTGGTATGCAGAAGCAACAGAAAATGTATTGCAGTGTTAGACTACTCACTTTATCACTCTCTCACTACGCATGGGATCAACTGAACTCTTGGAATTCTGGTGCTTTTATCGTCTGCAGGCAAATCACGGTGGCGTCCAGGGCAAAACGGCAGAAGGAGACGATGAAGAGGAGTCTGCCGATGATGAGGTAGTGCAGCTGCTAAATACTTTGCCATAATGTGTGAGTTACCCTAACTGACACTCACTCTGTCTTTTTTTCCCCTCTATTTAAGCCCGAAGTGCGAATGTTCTGGAACCTTGCACATTTCTTGCCTGTGGCTGGCGGTGTGCAAGACAACTTCAACGTAAGTTTTCTCCTGACATCATTACACATACAGTGCTGATTGTAGCAAAGGTAGCAAGAACTTTCAGTGGCGTAGTTCGCTCTTGCGTGCATTTTTTCGTAGTTACCAAACGTCCTCATTTCACTCGATGTACAGGGTGAGCAATGTTTGGATGCATCTTTGAATTGCGACAAGCGTTATCATTCTTGTTCGACGTGTCTAGGTGTTAACTTTGTATTTTCCAACTTCTCTACCTCCACCCTAGTACGACATATCTTTCAGGACTTTACCTTCTCGTCTGATGTAAATAAACTGTCTGTAGTGTTTTGCCAACTAGCCACAGTGTTTTCGGCATGCCAATTTTTAAGCATTGACAAAATATTGTATTGTTGCAGTGGAGTGAAAGCTCATGGCAAATTGTTATTGACAGCAAAAAAAATAAGCTCTTGTAGTAGTTACACACGTTTCAAGCAGTTGAGTTTCATAGCAAGCGAAAACAACCGTGAGCATGAACTCCGAAAGGCAAGTGGTGTCAGTTGGCAAGCCACCTTAAGGGGTAGAACTGATGGTCCGTCTTTCATGCTCACTATATTGAGTATGATTTTTGTGATGCATTTGCTCCCTTCCACAGGGCTTTTCGAGCTCAACTATAGCTAGTTATGAACTCATGCAGCAAGGTTGACTTGAATAATTGAAAGTTTACCCTTTTTTTTCCTTCAATACCTTATTCCATTCTAGTAGTCGACGAATCAATTCACAAAAGTGGTTCAAAAACAAGAACGTGCAACTACAGGCCAATTTCACTCACAAGCGTTGCTTGTAAAACATTAGAACATGTTGTTTATACAAATTTAATGGCACACCTTCAAGAAAATAGCTTCATTATTCCAACGCAACATGGCTTCAGGGCTGGCTTTTCTTGCGACACTCAGCTTGTAGAATTTTGCCATGACATCGCAGCATTTATTAACTCAGGTTTGCAAGTTGACTGCATCTTTTTAGACTTTAGGAAAGCTTTCGATACCGTATCTCACACCTTGTTACTACAAAAGTTGTCCTACCTCAACTTGCCGAACACCCTCCTGAAGTGGTTGGAAGCGTACCTGTTAGATAGAAACCAACGCGTGATACTTCATGGTGTCCGCTCTTCTGATGTCTCTGTATTATCTGGAGTGCCACAGGGGTCCGTCTTAGGGCCCCTGCTTTTTCTTATATTTATCAATGACCTTACTGAACACTTGTCTTGCCGTGTGAGGTTATATGCAGATGATTGCTGTATTTACCGTGAAGTTTCAAGTGAATCAGATAGTCAACTGCTACAGAATGATCTGAACAAAATCATGTCTTGGTGTTCGACTTGGAACATGACACTCAACCTGTCCAAATGCAACCTTTTAAGGTTCACAAACAAAAGACACCCGCTGATGGCAAGCTATGTCATGAATACAACACAGCTGTCCATTGTAACAGAATATAAGTACTTAGGAGTCATTTTTTCCAGCAATTTGACTTGGAATGCCCACATAAATTACATCGTATCAAAGGCCAGCAACACTTTAAACTTCTTAAGACGTAACTTTAAACAAGCACCGGCCAGCCTGAAAGAAATCCTGTATATGTCTAATGTACGCCCACTTTTGGAATACGCGTGCAGCGCGTGGGACCCTTTTACTAAGGTGAACATCGACGCTCTAGAACGCGTGCAGCTGAGAGCGGCCCGTTTCGTCACGGGTGATTACAACTTTTCTAAAAGATCTTTCGAAATCAGGAGTACTTTAGGATGGCCTCTTCTTGAAGACAGGCGCAAATTCCTACGTTTATCTCTGTTTCACAAAATATTCCATGGTTTAACGGGTATTCACAAAGAAAACTACATATCGGAGCCTACGTATATATTTGCTCGTACTGATCACCCCCTTAAAGTGCGCGAGTTCTCTACCAGAATTAACCTTTTTAAATATTCATTTTTTCCGCGATCAATTAAGCAATGGAACAAACTACCTCATGAAATTGTAGCCGCGTCCAGGGAAACTTTCGCCACTGCGCTGGAACATCATATCTTATCGTAGCCTGAGCACACATTAAGGTTGCTTACACTTTCGTCTCATCTCTCTAGTGATCTACGCTTCAGCTTTTTTTTTCCCGCCTGCTTTTTATCTGTGTGTGTATATATATGTATGTATATATGTGTGTGTGCGTATGCATTTTAGATATATGTATATATATTTTTCTTGCTGCTGTACCTTCACACACGTCAATGTTTATTACGTGTCACCATTGGATGCTTTATTATGTATCTGTATTTCTTTTATGTCCAACTCAGTGTTAATGGATTGTCGCCTTTCTGCATTTTGAAATCGTTATC
Source organism: Rhipicephalus annulatus (assembly GCA_013436015.1). NCBI lineage: Eukaryota > Metazoa > Arthropoda > Arachnida > Ixodida > Ixodidae > Rhipicephalus > Rhipicephalus annulatus. Next base: position 144,352 of record WOVY01002349.1, read on the forward strand.
TCCCCCCTACACTAATGCCCCTCGCGGGCGCTGTAGGTACTGTAAATAAATAAATAATAAATAAAGTAATTTGTGCACGCTTTACGTTTGCCATGTGATTTGGCGACTGTTTGTGTTTTGCATGCATGACGAGGTGAAAATTGTGGAGAGCTGCACTCTTGTTGCTAAAACACTTGCTGTATTGCTTTCATTTTTAGTTTCATCTTGCACTAGAATGTGGATGTTAACATGTGCCTCTTTTTTTAGTGAACGTTGTGGTTTTCTTCGCAGATGGTCATAGGCAGCTATATCAACTCTGTGTACCTAAAACTGAAGGAGGAAATGGATATGCCAGGAGCTTCGCAGGTGCAAAGGAGGACTGCAAGTCAAGTGGTACGCTTGCCAACACATCTTAGCATTATTGTGTGACAACATATCCTGGCTGCCGAACACTGCTATGCAAAACTGCATTTGTGAGCTTGTGTCCTTATAAAAGCTGTCATATGGCTAGTTCGTGATGTACAAAGGGTGTTTAATTGCATTTGTTTCTCTGTTCAGTCCAAGGAGCACAGTACAGGTGTGGAGACACTCGTCTACATGAAAAGACTAGTCACTGGTGAGCTGGCCCAGAAGCTTTTCAGGTGAGCCCTCTGTAAAAGCTTGCCTGCTAGTACATCCCGTTTATGCAATGAAGCCATGCTAGTTTCTTGTGTGAAAGAAATGCTTGCAGAATGGAGTGACTTCGGCTCGTTTTTAGTTTATGCAGTAGTCAAGGCAGAATATGCAAACACATCACCTGCTTCGCATGAGTTTATAAAGATGACAATCTCTGTTACTAATTGTGGTGTAAATAAATTAGATGGAATTGTAAAGCACAAGTTACGTAAATCAAGTTTCATAGCTGACACAATTGCTAACATCCGATGACAGCAAATACTATAACGTTGCTTATCATGTACACTATATATATCATCAAATTCAGTGGATATATGTACCCCTGGCATAAGTACACTGAAGTGAGGGATATGAGAAGTTTATTGGTACAGCCGAAGAGTGATTATTTTGTGAACCTATAAATCGTAAGGTATGTGTACTTTCGTGAATGCATGGATATCTGTAGAAGTGCTTTTTGAAAGCTGCCACTAGAGAGGATAGTTTTCCTACGATGTTAATGTTGTTGTAGGGTGCCCCAAGCTCTATTTGATGCATTAGAAACATTTGATTATCTTTGCTTCTTTTCAGCATCACCCAAAAAATACAGCACAAGCTGTCATCCAACCTTTTGGACGGCGAAGAAGTTTTCCCAGTAATTCCAGGCAGCCATTTGAAACCAACTAGTCCAGCTTTGGAGTTTGTCAAGGCTATATGTAAGGTCAGTATAGCATTTTAATCTGTTTACAAAGCAAATGCTCTTGCCTGTTATAGTTATATTGTAGGTTAGCAGCTTTATAGCCCATTCATGAAATGAGCGATGAAAAAACAAAGTTTATAGATGGCTCAAAAAATGCAGGTGACGATGATCATATAATTATAATTAGATAAGGATATCTTCTTGTATTTGTGTCTGGTGACCAGCTTGCATTTCTTTCTTGATGTGTGCAGGTCCTCTCCCTGGATGTCAACATCACTGAAGAGACCACAAAGCTTCGTCGGGACCTCCTGAAGCTTATTGGTGTCGGAGAGTTCAGTGATGAAGGAACCTGGAAAGATCCCTGCCTTTCCTTTGTGCTTACAGAGGTAGTGTTTTATTTCTTCTTTTAATGCCTCTTGGACAAAACGCATACGGTATGCACTCGACTAAGGGTGGCATGTAAGGGCCACTCCCCTCAACGTGGCAGTACAAATTAAACAAAAAAAAAACGAGTCTTATTAGCACATGGCAGCATCGTCGCGTTTCGCGTACGGTGCATTTCAGTACCGTTGAAGGCATCTAGTAAGGATATTCGCAGCTAGACGCCAAATATCCCATTGTTACGTTATATATAGGGCACGATTAAATAGGTTTTCTATACATGGATAGAATGTTCAACAAAAGTTCCACCTTTCTGAGATAGAGCCGCACTCTGACAGCCTTCAGAAAAGAGTGAAAAGCAAAAGAAAAAAAAAAGAAAAATTGTAATGCACACGTGGGTTTCATTTTGTTTGTCATTTACACTTTTAGGGCTTACCGCCAGCTAAGGACAAACGGGTTCTACGTGGTTTAGCATGGCCGATATAAAGGATCCCCTTTTCTGGTCTTTTAGCAGTCAGGATGTCTGCTCTTTCTCTACCCATGTCATTCATGTTGAAAAGAAAGGCAAAGGTGTGCGTTGAGTCAACAATGAACACTTGGCTCACCACGCTATGATATAAGTGGAGAGACACGCGTGTTCTGTAAAGCGCGCGTGACAAAAGACAATTGTGCGGCTATGTTCAGCTATTGGTGCCGGTGCACCACCTGTGTACTACCTGAAACAGTAATGTTTCTTTGTTTTCTTGTCATACGTAGAAGTCGGGCATATATATTTTTTTAAATAACTTACAATTATGTCAAATGTATTGTGTCTATATTTACGATATTGGAAGCCTTTAACGTCGTTTCGCCTGCCTATATTTGGCACCTAAAACATGCTTTTTAAATTAATGCCTAAAAATCTGGCCTCTAGTGATAACTAAAGGTTCACAAGGTTTTTGGCAATGCTAAGGAGCAAGAAATGTTATTTTTCACTACCAACATTTCTTTGTGATATCGGTGTTCTTTTCCTTGTTTAAGGAGCTTAAAAATTAACAAGTTATTGTTTAAACAAGCACAAGCAATGGCCACTAAGTGGTCGTGGGAACACTAAATGTAGCTGCAAATAGGTTTTCAACGGTAAAGCAGCGAAATCTGCTTCATACATATACAAGGAGTGATAGTACACTTCTGCATTCCTCAACAAGAAACGAGCCCCAGCTTTCAATGACAAATGCAGAAAAGCAGGAACAAAATTTTCGCATTTTGTCAAATGGCACGACAACATGTGCAAATAAACTGAAATTTATTCACTCGATGCATGTTAAATTGCATCGAGTGAATAAATTGAGACTGAACAATAAGCCGTGTCTGCTTTGCATAGAACCCACCACTTTCTGGTTATCTGTCATAATAAAATTGCTAAACAATGCATTGGTGCGACAGTAATGACAGCCGTAAACTACAAGAAGATAGCTTTTCAGGAAATGGGAATGCTTTTGTATTTTGTGGCATATCTTGTAGTTTAATACCCCTAAATCGATGCTCAATGCCTGTTAGGTAGGGACAGTCTTGCTACTGCCTCACTTCTGTTTCACACTTGCAGTATGTGGCCCGAAGAAAATTACTAGTTTTATAATTAATGTGTTTTAGATAGTCAAGCAAGATGGGATTCACACTTTAACAGTGAAGCTGTGCATGCTTGAAGAAACTGAGATAGTGGCGAACGAAAACTATCATCATGAACTGACACATCCTCTCTTTGTTGTCTTTGCGTACAGAGCATGTGCACCGATTTGTCCAGCGTAGGATGTGATAACTTCGATGGGTGAGCGAATGAGTGCAGGAAATGAGAAAGAAAGATAAAAATAAGGAGAAACAAGGAAGGAAGCCCAGCTCCGGCCTTCCCTTAGACTTGGCACCACTACTGCGAAGCTGTCTTATAGTTTTCCTTGCTGCTGACATTCATAGCTAGCCATGTGGATTAGCTGTGGAAGCAGTTGGCGCTTAGACATGTTCAATTCCTTCCCCACTGTTCTAAATACCCACAAGCACTTAATGTATGATCGAACCTGCTACAAGACTATGGTAATGCATAGCATGTTAGATTCCGGTAATGTGCTACGACGACGCTTCACACAGCATTTTTGGTGCACCTTTCCAGGTCATCTGCAAGACCTGCAACAACTGCAGGGACCTTGACCTCTGCAAGGATCCTTTTCAGGGCCGTGATAATAATGGAACGTGAGTGCTGCTCTCATGATTGTTTTTGACTGGAGCAAATGTTAATTGTTGATTTGATTGTTGAACTCTCATGTTAATGGTTGCATGCAACCTCGGGACATTGATTCCAAAATAGAAGGTTGACAGAAAGCTTACTCGCACTTGCTTAGGAATACCGTATTTACTCGCATAATAGGCACACTTTTTTTTCAGAAAATCCGGCTTGAAGTTATGGGTGCGCTAATTACGCAGAGTAAAATTTTCTAAAATTTTTTCGACTCTGTTCTCGCTCTTTCTATATGCACATTTGTCAAGTAAAATGCGACTTTATAGTTTACCAACTAATTCAGCATAAAACAAACATACCTACATACCTTTTAATGAACAAGCAAGAGCCGTCAACTAACTGCACACACACACACACACACACACACACACACACACACACACACACACACACAAAATTTATTTACACAAAAGTTGTAGGTGTTCCTCCTTTTCCCTTTTCGGAGTTCTAGTCGGAGAGCACGCATTCATCTTGCCGAACGGCGATTCGTTTTCGGTGTCCGAATAATTCGCACCCCACAACATGTCATCCCACTCGCATCCAGTGCGTTCGAGAGACCCGTCTTCTTGAAACTTTTCCTTACGACTTCGTCGGAGATTGCCTGCCACACTTCCATGATCCAAGCGCATAGCATTTCCACAGGCGGTCTCTTAATCTTATCACCTGGAGTCAACTGACGTTGTCCTCCAGCCATCCAGGTGGTGTACAGCCTTCGAACATTGTCCTTGAAAGGTTTATTCAAGAACATGTCCAAAGGCTGCAGTATCGATGTGAGGCGGCCACCCGGAATCACTGCCATATCTGTGCGCAGCTCCTTCAGCTCATCTTGTACGCGGTCTACTAGGTGCCCACGAAAACTGTCCAGGACAAGCATGGGCAGGAACAACAGACCACACGGCCGCCGACCCCAGACTTTTTTCACCCAATCCGCCATGAGTTCCGCGCTCATCCAGCCTTTTTCCTGGACTCTGACGTAGATGCCTTGAGGGAAATTTGCCTTTGGGAGCGTCTTACGTTGAAAAATAATGTAAGGCGGTAGCTAGCACCCATCCGCTGTCATCGCCAGCATTACGGTGCATCATTGTTTATCAGCGCCATACGTTCTGACGATGATGCTCCGTGCACCTTTCTTCTCCACTGTCGTGTTCCGCGACATATCAAAGCAAAAGGGGTCTGGTCAGCGTTGCCAATCTAAGAAAAAATGAAGTCCTTCTGCTGTCGAAGCTTTATAACGAAGCGGTGGAAGTCCACCATTTTGTCTCATATGCTGCGGGCAAGCGCTGGTGGTCCGCCTTCGCAGTGCGAGGCCATGGCGCCGCATGAAACGAGTCGTCCATCCCGAGCTGGCTTTGAACTCTTTTGCTTCGATGCATTGCGCTCGAGCTATTCTGCGCGCCTCACTCTGCACAATATCCAATAACACAGCACAGCCGTCTTGTCGTAGCTCTTGTATATGCCGGACCAGTCGCTCTTTGACGTTCAGATACCTGCTGGTCTTGGCACCGCGGAAAGCCCGTCGTGTCTTCTTCGTCGCCTTAAGTTTTTCTTTTTGATCCCACCAGTACCGAATACTGGTTTCTCCAACACCGAAATGCCTGCTTGAGCCCGGTTGCCGTGCTCCAGCGTGTAATGCACTGCCTTCAGTTTAAATCCAGCCGTGTAGCTTGCGTACTTCCCCCATGGTGGAACCAAAGTTGAATACACAACCACAATATACGCACACCGCTTGCAAAATGGCGTTTTTTTCTTTGTGATGGTATCAATAATTGATGGAACAGCAGTTTTTTTTTTTTGTTCTCGCTCATAGACGCTTCTTTTTTACAAGTTTTATTTTGACAAACACATTGGTTAGGTCGTTGCACTTTGAATTTTTTTTATTTGCTTGTTGATTTGCCTTCTTTTTTTCTTCACGGTATGGGGACCGCGTTCCAACTGTACTGCAGGGAGTAGATCCGTTTCTGATCACGGCCAAGTTTGGGGTGCGCATATTTTATGCGTGGAATTTAAAAAAAATAAAATTTTCCGCGACGAAACTAAAGATGCGCCTATTATGTGAGTGTGCCGATTATGAGAGTAAATACGGTATTTAGCAGTGTCATTCGTAAACTTTTCAGTAGTTGCTCTGTTATTGTGTTGACAGATAAGATTGCTATTCCCAAACATGTGTGCATAAGCATTGCATCTACCCATTTTTCAGCTGCAGTGGAACATTTTAGTTGTTAGATGGCATTTTTTTTGTCTTTCTGTCTTTTCATGTCCTACAGAAAATATGTGCCTTTGATCCCAGCTACGGTGATCACCTCTCAGAGGAGATGAAATGCTAGAGATCTATGCGATTACGTTATACACTAAAAAACTCGAGGGGGTTGAAATTATACGAAGCTCTCTATTACGGTGTTTCTCGTAGCCTAATTCACTTACGCATGTTAAGCATAACAAACTTTACCTTTTCCATCATGAATCCCTACAAACTAATCAACATTCTGTCATTCTAAGATTAACGTAGACTTCACTATAGTTTCTTTTTTCCACTTTCTTCAGTCCCCGTTGGTACTGCTCTGTTTGTGAAAGTCCATATGACACTGCTGACATTGAGGCCTTGCTGCAAGAAAGCCTGCAGCACCTGTGCATGGCGCAAGTTCTCCAAGACCTGCGTTGCACCAAATGCAACATGGTGAGTCATGTCGTCCGCTAGACACAGACCGCATGGGACCTTTCACAAAAATGCAGTTGACAGAATGTAATCCATTGCATTTCGTTTTTATGCTTGTATGTGAGTGTGTCTATTAAAGGAGGCCACTTTGCTAGTAATACTGCTCTCGTAAATTTCTTGTTTTCAGTTCACGTGGTCCACTGTATGTGAAAATGTAGCCTAGGTGATGCTCTAATGTAATTTAACTATGTTAGACACAAACGTTCAAAGAGACTTTCAAGCAGTTGAATTTGCATAGTCACTGCACATCAATAAGCAGCCCATTCAAACCATAGCGGTTTATAAAGGCAGTTCTTAATTAGTAAAGCTTTGGAGCATCAGAAGTGCAGAAAGCGCCTGCCATAAACTATGGAAGTATAATTTTCACTTTCAAGACGGCTTCTGTATTTACTGCCAATCTCGAGATTTATTTAAAGGGCGTATTGACCGAACAAAACTAGATGATCACTAGAAACAGGTGGAAAACATAGCTTGAAGCAGCACTGCTGTATCGGTTAAAGGGACACTAAAGTCAAACAACAATTTACGTTAGAGCGAAAGCTCAATGTATGACAACATCTAAAACGACATATTATCAACAACAGTGCCCTATTTACCGAGAAATTAAAGTAAATGCACAGGAACACAAGCGCCGCAGTAGGACATTTTCAAAATGATTCTGATGATATCAGACGGACTGCCTTTAAATAATCACTAGTAATCGTTCTAACTGCACTAAATAAAGAACGTTCCGTCTATTAAGAGACACAATAAAATGCTGCTTGTTTGTTTAATTCTTGGAAATAAAAATCACCAGACGTTACCACGGGGAATGGCGGAGTCGTATAGCAGGGTGTAGTTGAAACAAAAGCGTCTGCGATCTCGAAGCCAATAGCGGGAAATTCATTAATGGCCGTTGCTGCTGCTGTGGCTCCCGCTGCTTTCAGTCTGCTGCTACTAGCGCAGTGAAGCTGGGCAATGTTGTGCAGGTTAACAGTGACGTGAGACGGACCAGTCGGTCCGCTTCTTGAGGTGGGTAATTTGAAGTGCGCTAACCCGATGCGGAGCAGTAAAACGTGATTTTATTTAAAAATAGGCCTTCCCTTCGCACTAAAGTAACACTACGAGGCTTCTGGACCACCATTTCAACAATCAATGTCGACTTAATAGTTGACTTTAGTGTCCCTTTAATGAGTTGGTTCAATTGTGATGAAAGAGCACATATTTTCACTGTAGTATTACGAGGTAGGCACATGCATACTTGAACAGCAAAAATTAAGTGTATGATTGAATTCACTGAGTGCAATTATGCACTCTCCCTCTAACAGATTAAGAAGTCCAATATGATGAAGTACTGCGAGTGTGCAGGCAACTTCGAGCTGCTCCTGTCTCCGGAGGAATTCAAGATGAAGCTCAACACATTCCTCAACATAGCCAAGTGAGTACAACAAGGTGCATAGAAAGAGGGAGAGACATTCGTTATGTTAGAAGAGGCCATTGTTCATGCGCTGGAACATCCTGACCTGCTAGTGCTATCGCATTGGAGGAAAGAAGTGGACGTAAAAAGAGATGAGGCTCTGGTTACGAGGAAGAAGGTGGCAGTAAGTGAACTTAATTCAGTAGCTTAAATCCAGTTATTTTGTGAGATGATAGCCTTGAGAAGATCACCTTATTAAGAAGGATACGAGTAATGTCCCATGTCAACTTATTCAGATTAAGAACTACGTATAAACTTGATCGTTCTGCAGAGAAACTATTCTTTGAGTGAAAGTTTATGTAGTTACAACTCTGAATGAGGCACACACGAGCGTGTGACTCTCCTGGAGGCGGCGCTGCACTGATGACGAGCACCCGAAACCCTCTACTGACCCCTAATACGAAACGAAATTTACTTGTCTTTATCGATGGCTGATCGACACTGGTGCCCATTTATCTCTGATGAGTTCTAAGCTTCGATGCCACCTCTAAAAAGTCTTGACACCTGCTGTGTTCCCAGCAGTATGCGTAGCTAATGGAAGCCGAACACCAGTATTTGGTATGTGCACTGCCTGTGTTACTGTTTCCAGCCACCAAACTAAAGTACTCTTTGCTGTTCTTGCTGCTTGCCCACACGATGTTATTCTTGGCATTGATTTTTTGACCAGTCACTCTGCCCTCATCGATTGTTCATCCTGTGTTCTAAGGCTCGAGTTGCCTTTGTATGACGATGCCCCTCCTGCAAGTTGCACGTGGCTATGGTCTGTAGAGTTTATACGACTTCCACCTCAGGCTGCTGTGTACGTCACTATGTCCCCTTTTCAGTCGGTCCCTGATGGCGACTACTTGGTAGCTCCCCTCATTGACCGCACTCTTTCTTGAAACATAGTCCTGCCACATACTGTTGTGGCTGTCGCCAACAACAAGACACTGCTTCCTGTTCTAAACTTCTCCACGTCAGTCCAAGTTCTTCCCCAAGGCATCTCGTTAGTAGAGCTTTCAACTGTCGAAGAATGCACAATTTCTGCCTTCACCCCTGATGAAAACACTGCAACTGAAGATGTCATAGCAGCGCACAATAAGACATTTCTGAACAAAATGGTATCCAGGAACCTCTTCCCTTGCCAAGTTGAAGCCCTGTGCAGTGTTTTACTTTTCTACATCGATATTTTTGACATTGACGACCTTCCACTGGGCCACACAAGTGTCGTATCCCACTGTATTGACACCGGCGACGCAAGTCCGCTTCACAAATGCCCCCACCGTGTGTCGTGCGCTGAGCGCCAAGTTATTCAAAAGGAGGTAGCGAAAAAGCTTGAAAAAAGACGTCATAGAGCCTTCATCCAGTCCTAGGGCATTTCATTTGGCGCTAGTTAATAAAAAAAAGACAACTGGCACGTTAGTGTCGACTATTGCCATCTAAATCGAATCACTAAAGAGGACGTCTATCCCCTGCCTCGAATCGTTGACGCGCTCGACTGCCTCTATGGTTCCAGGTATTTTTTGTCACTCGATCTTCGATCTGGATATTTGCAAATTTCTGTAGATGACCATGACCGCGAGAAAACAGCATTCATCACACACGACAGCCTTCAAAAATGTATGCCGTTTCGGTTGTGTAATGCTCCTGCAACTTTCGAACACATGATGGACTCCGTCCCATGCGGTTTTAAATGGTCAACCTGCCTTTGCTTGTAGGCCCGTGTGCTCAGATTTGGGTGCACGTTAAAGAACCCCAGGTGGTCGAAATTTCCGGAGCCCTCCACTACGGCGTCTCTCATAATCATATGGTGGTTTTAAGACGTTAAACACCACATATCAACTTGCCTTTGCTATCTGGACAACGTCATCATGTTCTCATGAACTTATGAAAACCACCTCTCATGTCTATCGGCCATTCTTGACGTATTTTGCAGTGCTGGCCTTCAGCTGAATCAGTCTAAGTGCACTTTTGGGTGCCGTCAAATTAGGCTACTTGGCCACCTTGTCGATGCTACTGGAGTCCAACCCGACCCTGACAAAGTCCGCGCTGTTTGTGAGTTCCCTGTTCCGCGTTCTACAAAAGAAGTCTGCAGCTTCCTGGGGCTCAGCTCATACTTCTGCCGCTTTTTTGCTAACCTCGTGGATATTGCTCGACCCCTCTCTGATTTTCTCAAAAAAGAATTGGATTTTTCCTGGGGTTCAGACCAAGCACATTTTTTTCACATCAATGATTTCCGCTCTCACTTCCCCACCAGTGCTGGCCCACTTCGACCCAGCTGTACCAACAGAGCTTCGTGCTGATGTAAGCGGCCATGGCTTTGGAGCTATACTCGCTCAGGTACAGAGTGGCACAAACCATGTTATAGCATACGCCAGTCGCCTTCTGTCACAGTCTGAAAGGAATTATTCCATTATCGAGCGGGAATGTTTAGCTCTCGTCTGGGCCATCGCTAAATTTCGTCCGTAGCTGTATGAACGCCCATTTGCAGTCATCGCAGATTATCACACGCTGTGCTGGCTGTCGACACTGAAGGACCCTGCTGGAAGACTTGGCTACTGGGCATTACTACTGCAGGAGCGCACGTTGTCGGTAATGTACAAATCTGAGAAGTTGCACAATGATGCCGACTGCTTATCCCGTCAGCCGGTCGAACCTTCAGACTCCACTGAATTGGAAGCCGACACCTGTATTTTCGCTATCACAGACTTTCTGCACGCGGCGGATGAGCAACGGCAAGATCCATCACTACTCCTCATCGACTGCCTTCAAGCCGGCAATGCCGACCCTTCCCTCAGCATGTTTTTGCTGCGAGACGTTTTGTATCACTGTAATTTACACCCAGAGGGCACAGAACTTTTAGTTCTCAGCCCACATCATCTGCGCAAAGACGTCCTTCAAGAGCTTCACGATGCGCCAACTTCAGGACACTTAGGCATGACTCGAACCTACGACAGTGTTCGACGATGGTTTTTCTGGATAGGCCTGTATCGCTCCATTCGTTGCTAAGTTGCGACCTCTGCCAGCGTCAAAAGAAACCTACAACTCCCTCTGCCCGCCACCTACAGCCTATCGAAGTCCCAGCTGAGCCTTTTCATTGACTGTAATTGGACTTGCTTGGTCCTTTTGCAACTTCAACAACTGGAAATAAATGGATCGTAGTAGCCACGGATTATGCAATCATCCGTGTGCTACCCACCAGTTGTGCGACTTATGTTGCCAATTTTCTTCTCTACGTACGTCATTCTTCAGCATGGTGCTCCTTCTTGCCTACTCACTAACTGTGGAGACTGCTTTCTCTCTCGGGTGGTCGACGACCTACTGCGATTGTGTGCTACTCGTCGTAACTTTAGTACGTCTTACCACACCCACACCAACGGGCTGACCTAACGCCTCTATTGTACACTGACAGATATGCTTTTTACGTACCTTTCCGACGACCACACTGACTGGGACATTGCCCTCCCGTTCGTCACCTTTGCCTATAATTCATCGCGCCACGAAACTGCCCGCTACTCGCCCCTTTTGTCTTCTCTTCAGGCATGGTTCTTTGTTATCATTTATACTCTGGTTCCATTTGACCCAACATCGACAACTTCATACGCTCAAGATGCCATCAGCCGAGCTCTCATCGCACGCACGGTAGCCCGCACTTGTCTCTTACTGTCCCAGGCTGCACAAAAGACCCTGTATAATAGTCGACACAGGAACGCTGATTTTCCTCTGGGCTCTCTCGTTCTACTGTGGCTCCCATCTCGTCGTGTTGGCATAAGCGAGAAGCTTCTATCGCGTTATGTCGGGCCCTACCAAGTAGTGCGCCAGGTGACACCTGTCACCTATGAGATTTCTCTGACAACCAAATCATCGAATTCACCAACTACTACTCTCAAAATCGTCATAGTGCACGTTTCTCGCCTGAAGGCCTGCAATGGTGACATGCTCTAGCTGGCACCGAGACGGTGGCTTTACAGGCCGGGGTAATGTCACAGGTCTGGAAATACCTCTACAGTGGAGCGGCTGAAAGGGCACCTAGTGAAAGAAGGCGACGACACTGATGTTGTGGGGCTCAGTATGCATTGCATATTGACTGGCATTCTGTGCGCTGTGATCCCGCTCTCCTACAAACTCATCACCCCTAAATCAATACTCCCTGTAACATCTTTTTTGCCTGAAATCATAACACAAAGGTTGCTGCTGCATGCGGCTGTAAAAATGCTGAGCTGTTTCCCACAAAGTGAGGAATTTGCTTGCGCTGTGCTTTGTCAGGCTATGTGTGCTAAACAAAAATGGTAATTTGTGCTTAAACTACGGCCAGTTTTTAGATGCAAACCTACAGTAAATGAAGTAGCGTGGTTGCACACATTTCTTTCAGCAAACATAAGTCTGTTTGCCGCAAGCATGGGTTAATACCAATTTGACACTGAATGAGTCGTCTTTTATAAAAGCAGCGCGCTCGGCCCTCGTGGTTTTCGTATATGTGGCCATAGCAGACAACTCCGGCAGTCAGGCGTTACGAGAAGCATAAAACTTTTCCGGAGCAGTTATTTAGCACTTCGTACAGTCAGTGAAGAAGCTTCAGCAGCATTTTCAAGATTTCGTTGAGTGAAGTACAACAATAATAATTAAAAAAAAAAAAAGCTGCGAAAGCTGCTGCGGGTTGCACATAAGAGGGCTGGTGAAGCAATCCAACCACATATGTCCGCATGGTGGTACCACAGTACGTCTTTGCGCCCAATAGTATGTAAACATTATTGGCATTCGGCAATGCAGCTCTCGCAATGTTTTGCTTTTCCATTCCATTTTGATGCTTCGGCTCAAAGCTATCTAGCTGGTAAGCCAAATATCAAATATACAAGTAGTTTCATGTTGTTGTTTTTTTTACCCCCAGACATTTCCACCTGCCCCTGCTTCAAGAAAGTGTCACTTGGATCCTGGAGAACAGATAGCAAAGCTCAATGGACAAAATGACTCATGTACAAATAAATGAACCCATTTTAATTACTTTTTATTCTAACAAGGTATTGCTGTATGTACATCACTTCTTTTGTTCCATGTTGATGGGGTCCAATGTTGGATCTGAAATGTTAAAATTTGTCACTGAAGCGGCACCACGTTATGTAAATTGCAATAGGCCATAATGCAGTGCTTGGAGACAGTTCATACAAGGAAGTACAACTAATGAAACTTTCAGTGCTGTATCAATAGCCAAAAATTCACAAAAAGTTCATCATTTAACCAAATGTACCCACTTTGTCAAAACTACATGACAGCTTTGAGATACAGTAGACTCTCAGTAAACGTAAATCTGATAAACGGAACTATTGCCTCTGCAATACTTTGTTTCAGGCTTGTATTCTGCACTCTATTCATCTCTCAGTAAACGGAACTCCTGTTAAATGGAACATATTTTACCCCGTTCCTTCAGGTTCCGTTTGCTGAGAGTCTACTGTATCTTTATCCAAAGAAAAATAAGCAGTATGCCACTTACGTTGTTGAGAAGTGTATTGTAAAGCTGGTGACAGTACCCAATAGCTAGGCATGCTTTACGATGAACTGGACTCAATCATTACACAAAAGTGCTGAACTTTTTTGTGTAAGAAGAGATAGTAAATGATTCTATAAGACATTATCACAGAATTTTTATAGGCCAACAGCAAAACTAATGTGCTGCAGATAAAATGACCTCTATATCTCCAGCACTGCTTTAAAAAATACTAGTTGAAATGCCTGCCTAAGTGTAAAATGATTGCTATTGATTCCCCCCCTCCTAACAAAATATGCGAATAAAATGCTGTCACTACTTGCCTTGAAACTCGAACTTTGGAAACTCTGACATGTCAGCAGCCGATGAGCCACCATACTGGTGTGCTACTTTCTTCAACTCGTCATTGTACTCCTTGGTGATGGAGGGATCAGCATCGACAAACATCTCGCTCTTAGATCTGGAAATACACCGCATAATGCACTGATAACAATGCTGCACATTTCTGCTAGAGCACAAACTTACACCTGTGTGCAAATGACCCAATATTAAGCACCAATGAATGTGCGCAGTTTGAGACTACGATTTCACACTGTGCCTGTTTTACTGTTCCACTCGACATGTCTAAATCCGCTAGGCAAGAGAAGGTGTGTGTGTGTGTGTGGGGGGGGGGGGTTACCACATGCCTGTGCACGCATGAGTATGAATTTACGTGCATACAATTGGCATTAGAAATTGTCACAGTATAAAGGAAGGGAGTTGGCTGAAGTATCCCCTCTCTACGTTTGAATTCACAGCAAAGTTTCACGGTAATATCATATTCACGCATGTTCCTCACAAGCTTGGAAGAATACACCTAAATACTGTAATCAATTGTCATTCTGGGGAACGTGGGTGGGATGAGGTACGTTTACGACAGCTTAACTGGTGGAAGGGTAAGATTCACTGCTTTGTACTGAACCTTTCACTTCAGCCAGCATGTGTGTCCTTTCTTGTCCATGGTTAACAGCAGGACAGTTGCACAGATTGCACACACAGAAACAAGGAGTCCACAGGAGAAATACAAAACTGGAATTTGCTGTTGTAAATGCAAGCAACGTCGTGCCAGCAGTACAAACGCAGAAGTTCACTCCGACTAGCACGTGTTACATCACTCAAACATGTGTCACCATCACAATTCTTGATATGAACACTTTTCATTTCAGGTGTCCAACAGCAGATGTATCAGACATTATGCTTCATACACCTACTTTTGGAAAATGATGGCGCTTTAAGCAACAAAATTACAGTATGATTACGAGCTAAGCCGTATAGCAAAGGACTGTAAATTAGTTTCACCTGTATTCTCTAATGCAGGCATAATGATGCAACACCACAATGCTTATAACTACTACAGCAAGTAAGTGCTCGATGGTAGATGGGTTCGTATCTGTGCCATCCGGCACGTAAGCTCAAGGGAGCAACTAATGCAGTTACATAGTCTAGCAATTCCAAATACATGGCCCGATCTGCAAATGACTATCTTTGTCCAATTAAAAATATCTTTGGTATTAATGTTCACGAGCTACAGATACAAGACTGGCTCCAAGCATCCTTTTCCCGAGTCATACCACTAAATCTGTAAATGAATAACAAAAACTCTGCATTTCAAGACGGGCAAGAAGGTTTTAGTAATTCGTGAAATCAATATCGATGTTTCTCGAATCCTGATGCTGAGTCCCTTTTAACACTGAGCCATATAGGCCTTCTCTCAAGTGGCAACGGTAGCAGCAAAGCTTCAGTTTGGGCTGGTTGGTACAGCATTGTAATGCAGCTGCGGCTGGGCAAAATGCACAGATGAGTTACGAGAACAACCACCGGTCCTGTCCTCTTTTTTTCCAAGCTTGTTTGTGCATTTCGCTCGGCACGACACTACAAAACAGTAGCAGACATTTCCTCGGACTGCACCCTCTTCGTCCCGACCTGCTTCATCGTTCCAACACACTGGGATTCTAAGTTTTGAGGCTACAGCCTACTGATTGAGGTGAGTTCGAGACACCCGGTATAGTCTGTACTACTCTCTGATCATGTTAATGTTAGCCCAGCAGTTCGTATGTCTGAGCTCAGGGGTAAGTGAACAGGTGCTCCTTAAGTAAAACGGAGCACACGAGCTGTGGACAAGCTACGCAAAAGTGAATGCAGGCACGCTCCATCAGAGAAAGAATTATTTTTATACGCAAATGATGGCACCATGTTCTGGTAGACTTCCCTGTAAAATTGAAGAACAAATTCTCTGATGGAGCATGCTGGCATTCATTTTGTATTGCATGGCCAGAGCTAACTTACTCCGTTTTACTTTTGGAGCACCTGTACTGGAAATATGTCCACTAAGAGCTTAGAAAGCAGGTTGAAGCAGTGGTGCCCAGTGCAGAGAAAAAAGTTACGCACTTGTAAAGAAAATACATGAACTGCTTACTTGCTCTTTTGCGCATACTCGCGGATCTTGTCGACGAACAGCTGCTGAATTGGGTCCAGCGACTTCTGCATTAGTACGGCGCTGACACCGTAGTTTCTCTTGCACTGCGCCATGCACTGCTTGGCCAAGTTGGTGACTTTCGCGTTCAGCGCCATGTTTCCTGAAAGAAAAAAAAAACAGTCTGAGAAAGCACCTAGACAATCATTTTCAAGCAAATCGCATCATTGCAGGTCGCGAGGCTCACGATTTTCACCCCACTGAAAAAACATATTCAACACTTATGGATATCCGTAGCTGATAGCGAGGTTGACTGTACGCATGTGTACTACAGAAATCCCGGATAGCGCGAGCGCGAATGAAAACCTGTCGGCAAGTGCGATGGCAGGTAGGTACCAGTAAGTACCTAATGGAAAAGGCTATGAAGGCGCGTGGGTTTGTAGACGACCATAAATACCAATCTAAGTGCATCTAGGTAGTGCCCAAACTGCATTTGTTTGGATTACTGCTTGATTCGACGGCAACATTTTTCGAAATATAGGCAGATATGAGATGGCCCACGCCGCAATAATACCAAAGATGTTCACTTGCTAGGTCCATGTCTAAAATAAATTGAACCTTGAACCTACCGCAAGGCAGCGGTTGCAGCCTGCGAAACCGTTCGCAGCCGGCCGCCCTAGACGAGCACTGTTCAGACCGTGCGTGTGCATAGATAACAGTTAATGCACCCGAATGAGTACACCCTTACTCTGCCACCTTATGCGCAAAGTAAGAATCGCTGCACACGAGAATTCGACACGCTCAAATATCACACCGTGCCCGGGAAACGCGTGTTGTCAGGTCACAACTTCGACCTTGAAGCATCACGAGCTTACCACATCACTGCTGCTGGCGGGAGATTCCGTAGAAACTATCAGTGAACAACTCTAAGTACTAGAATAAGTAAGCGATACATTTTTACGAAGCAAAATCTTGTGCTTTAGCTTCCAGCACGGCAAGTTGAGTCGAAAGACTATTTGGGTAGTATTCCTCCGATTTGGCTCACAATAACAGCAATCTTCCGAAAAAGACGCAACGCAAACTCGCGAACAAAGCTCCCTGCATTTATACGGATAACATTCGTTACCATAAATGTTTAAAAGCAATAAACACCACGCAAAGAAACTTACCTCGCCGCCGGTCGTCCTCAAAGAGCACTCTCCTAACGCCTCTCACCCTCGATCTCGCAAAATACCGAAACTGGTGTAGAGGTACGAGATGTCTCGAGAAATCCAGATCCGGTCACATGGTGCGGGCACCATTTCCTTTGGTCTGCAATTTCCTGTTTCAACCGCGCGGCGTGAAGAAAAGTTGGTTTGCTTGCGACGCTGGGATGGCTCGGCTACTTGTTGGAGAGGTAGGCACTTTTGGCGATTCTAAACGCAGCAGGGCGCGCGACGTTGTGGTCTGATAGGCCTAGGCTTCTGCGTTTTTCGCTCCCGTGTGCCACGTCCGGTGTGGTCCTGGCGCGTCATATCCGGAAATAGCCATCTTGGCCTTTGTTCCTCTTCCTCTTTTCAAAATTATTGCACGTGAAATGGGTATTTCCTGTGTTCTGCACCACATCCGCTTTGCGTAGCGGTGGCTTAGTTGTTCTTAAATGGGCTAAATGCCGCGGCTGTACGCTTCCCCTATGCCGTCGAACATTGCCTTTGAGCCGATATATTCTCGCGTTCTGCAGGTCACCGTCCCTCGAGACGTTTTTAAGGGATGGTATAGCTACTTAATGGATCCCAGTTTGCTTCTTGCCTCCCGGGTTAACAGGCAGCACATAGTGCGTTGCCGTGCGGAACTTTCAGCGGGCCCAGCGAACGTGTCGGGCGCGTAGAAACGGGAATGGAATGTGACCTTGAAAGGGGTGCCGCTCAAAAATGGACAAAAGAGCGAATATATCTTGCGACATCGGCTACATACGCAGAGAGTGTGCGTCCAAATGCATGTCGATGATGCGGAAACCTTTCCGTAGTTGCAGGGCCGTAAATGAGGTATTATTAGGCCGCTGTGATAGCTCAGTGGTTAGAGCATCGAACGCGTTATTCGAATGAGGTATTATTTTTCGGAATGGGGGGTGGGAGTAGGCCCTGCGCCATGCTATGTGGGCCTGTATGAATCGATGCATTTAACTTGACGTAAGAAAATGTCAGACAAATAACATGCTCTCTCATCAAGGCTTGCAACTGTAAATTTCGTCAGCTCTCTTGGGGACACGCCCGTGTTTTCACACCCTGGTGCTGCTAATAAGTTAAACGCTAATTCATTATACACATGAAAGCGTGAGCATGGTCACACAGTAGGCTGAACCTCCTTGTATGTGTTTGTTTATGCGCGTGCTTGTTGTAGAATGTTTTAATGAAAAAATAAAAATGTGATACCATAGTCGATTGCTTCACTATTTGAAGCATTGCCTTTTGATTGACACTTGTCTGTGCATAGGCATATGGAAATATCACGCAGACAGTGTGTGAACATATTTTGTATGGCATTCTACATGCTGTACTGGTGTCGTGCAACGCCACCCTAGAATGAACACGTTTCATCCTCATTGAGCCTGATGTTAAATCCTGCATTCCATCCTCCTCTATACAAAGCATAATATGAGCATTCCAGTGCAGATCAGAGAAACAAACCAGTTAATCTAAGAAAAAGTGCATTTACGAAAACAGCCATAAGCATACAGCTTCCAGTGGCAGCATGTTCATGCTGTAGACCTAAAGCTACAAGCTTCCACAAAAAGTGAGACCATTCATGTATTCATTTCAGCTGCCTGATTTGTGCTGAAACTAGTCTACCAAGAAATTGTATATACGGGCCACACTAAGAAATCGCAACTGGTCAGCAGGAATTCTTTCTGGTGTGTATGTGCGTGACCTTCAGAGTGATAGTTGAAAGAGCAGCACAAGACTTTAATGACGTGATTTTAGTAACTATGCCTTCTTGAATCAGCATTTCCAAAGGAAAAGCCGAACTGGTCTCTATATTCTAGTAGTTATAGGTTGAATAAACCATGGCTGGAGTATTGTATTCTGCTACGTGTTATAGCTTTAACAGGTAGAGAACCGATCGCACTTCACAGAATGTCGCTTGCGACTGACCTAACTTTCATTCCTATGACATGTCTTATATGCAAGGAGCCACTGCTTGCAACTGAATGACTGATTGCTTTACCGCATACTGAATTACACAAGTATTATCATTATTCATAACTACACTGTACGAAGTGTGATTATTATTATTATTCAGTATTATATGTTACCCTGCTGAACAATTTTATGCAAATGAAGAAAAAAATGCTTAAATGAAGAGGCTGCTATAACAACTACAGTATCGTTTTTTTTTTTCTGATGTACTATACATACATTTTTATAAACCATGTGCTTGCCATCTTGATGTTAGCCGCTATTGACTTTCACTTTTTTAACACTACAAGGAGTATGAACTCTCTGGCGCCACAACAACTAATAGGATGAAAGAACAGGCTTGTTGATAGTGATATATCATGAAAATGTGTGGCGCACGAAAAAGAGACAAACTAAGAAGAAGAAAAACAACAGGACGATGCGATCGTTCCGATGTGAATGAATTGTGTGGCCCACGAAAATGACAGAAACTAAGAGAACGCGTCATCCCGATACGAATGTATGAGCGCATTGTCTCGTTGTCTTCCCCAATGTGTGTATTTTTGGCACCCCACGCATTTTCGCGAACTCACTAATAATGCTTGAAAGACAGTTTGGATCAAAGTAATCATGCGATGCAATTGTGGCTGAAAAAATTAATTTGTTTTGACCTGCATGGGCAGGCAGAAGTTATCGATGACGTGCCAAGGTAGCTATGCCAATTAAACTTAGTGATGAACTCATTCTGCTAAACCCCACCCTCACTGATATACTGATAAAGGGCTTAATATTTGAGCAAGTGATGGTCAGATGCTTAAATATTGCATTAATTTTGCTTGAAAGTCTCGGTGCAATTATTCATTGTTATTAAATTCAAGGTATTCTGACCTGCTTTGGCATGCGAATGGCTCTCGAGACATTCTTGATTCATTTTCTGGTTTACATTGAGTGTAGTGCATACTGGAACCTCCTATATGTGTATTCATTGCTACAAGCTTAAATGTGTATTCATTGCTACAAGCTTAAATGTGCGACGTGTTAAAAAATGGTCTAAAGGTACTAATAAGATACGTCGGCTAAGAAAATGGCTCAAGCATAATTTTAGGCTGGCCTATTATATGACTGCATTATATTAATCTGTTTAGAAAAGTTTGTTTGGCCAGCACTAGATATCCTACCAATCTCACAAATATCAAAACAACTTGCAGGCCATAGGAGATGCAATTGTGGAAGGCTTCAGTTCAATTTTGCTCACTTGGATTTCTTTAGAAAGAACGAGAAGTCCAGTTTATTGATGACATATGCTCATAATCTGACTCTGCATCCACAATAACTGAAAGCAGAGACAATCCCAATCTAAATATGCATTGTTTATGGTTCGGAAATGACTTTTTCATTGATTCTTTGTATTAAGCCTTCCGAAGACTGGTCACCATATCTTTAATTAGTAATCAGATACACAGGGCACTATTCGCTGACTCCCCAACCTCTTGCATTGCTAGAACTCTTGCACGCAAGTATTCTTATTTTACATGCATGGCTTCTATTTGACACAAATTAATCAATCGCACCATTTCATGTGTGTGCTATGATACACTCTTATTGCATATTTTTCTAAATGGGATCAGGTATTGTCAGCTTGTCTTGTACTATCTATATTATTGAACTAATTTTGGAACAGGTTTCTTTATTGTTATTTTGTTCTTATTATTTCTGTTATCAAGCTAACAGTGGATTGGGTCTTACATTTGCTCTTTTGTTTTATAGCTGCAGTGTTAAACAGTTCACCTGCCCAGACTCAAGGGTCTTTAGTGCATAATAAATTAAAGAAAAAAAAAACAAACCCAGCCATTACTGAGTAGTTAATCTGCCACCATTATTAAATGAAGTCTTTGTTTACTTTTCATTGCATAACTGTTTAATCGAGATAAACTGGGTCTAGTGACACGCCTGAAACTGTCTCTGTGTCTCACACATGCCAAACAGCTGCGTGCTGCTTGAGGTGTAATGAAGCGAGCTGCGTTGGCCGAGATGGCCTTGGGAGGAGAGGATGAGAAGTCCAGTGCTGGAGCGGGCTGCCAGGAAATTGTCATTGATGGAACTACCATGCTCGAAGCCGTTGAGGCCATCGTCTCGTCTGATGACGGCACCACCACCAACGTCATTCTTCAGGACAGCACAGGTGCTGCCAGCCCGGGCATCTTCACTCAGTTTCAGGAAGGGTGAGTTGTGATTGTTGAGTGGTTGCTCGTTAAATCAGAAGTTTGCTACTAGGTTAAATTTTTTTATTATTGCTTTAACTCTATGCTGTTAATTGTTAGCCCCTGCCTTAAAATGCAACATGGTTGCAATGGTTCGTGGTCAGGCACTACTGGAAAAGTTTATTAGTGGGTGACGCACGTATATGTTTTCTCACTGCATTTTGCACCATCTGTCAAATAGAAAGGAAACTTCTTTTACACGAGCTTTGAGTATCTTAGTTTAAGACGAGCATGAACGGAAAGTGGGAAAGGTTTCGGACTGCAGAGGGTTAGCATCGTTATAGAGCAGTAGCTTGCATCAGGTTACGTCACGCAGAAGACTAAAGTTGAAGCAGTGAGCCTGAAGGCGTGCTGCTTCTTGGTGGGACTGAGTTGAAATGCTTGCATTCCATGAGTGTATATAAGTGATGCGAAAAATGGAAGAATATTTGAAGAAAAAAAAGTACATATAATTTTATTCTTTAAAGGCCCTCTACGAGGGTATTACATGGGGGGACAGAAAACACACTCATTAACATTTTTTTGTGAAATGGTTAAGGGTGAATTACATGTTTTTAACATACTTATTTACCTGTTTTTAATTTTCTTTTGTGTGGGAAGCCTTCTTGCTGTAATTTCACTGAAACGGACTGCTGTCACAGCATTTTCTTGCACATTGTGTTGGGTTGTCCAATGCGACCTTCCGAAGTGAAATCATGAAATGGATGTTTAGAAAGCTGGAGCGTTTCCAGTTTTTATTTAATGATACCCTTTTACCGAGGAATCGTCTGTACAACTGTACTCCATTGATTTTATGTTTTTGTTGACCTTGTTCTAAAGACTTGTGCATAGTCGGTTTTTGTTGACCACGGAATTCCTCATCAGCCTATATTGTTTGGTGAAATGTAGGATCACTTTGCAGAAATCTAGCCATTAAGATTTTTTATGTGTCAGTGGTATCCGAAAACATGGGAATGAGTTGAAAAAATGAACCACTCTGAAAATGAACCAGAGCGTGCCGTACTACAAAGAGGAACAGGAAGAAAAAAAAATCACAGCATATCCACAGAGTGAATGATGGTTGGTGGGGCAAATAGTTCGTCAGTCTGTCCGTGCTTACGTCCGCCCATTCGTTTTTGCTTCCGTCGGTCCATACGTCCGTCCGTGTGTCCATCCATCCGCGAGACCGTCAGTGTATCCGTAATTCCGTGCGTCCCTCCATGCGTTCATCTGTACATCTGTTCGTGTGGCCGTCCCTATGTCTGTCCGTGTGTCCGCCCCTCTCTCTGTGAGTGTGTCTGCCCGTGTGTCTATCTATCTAGTGAACACTCCCAAGTACAGCCATCTTATGTCTTTTCTTCATGTATTCATCATATACAAGTGCCGCCATCCAGCAGATATTCTAAGGATCGCTCTTTCGGGTATGTACGACTGGCGGCTCTACATACACCATCAGAGGATGGACAGATAAATACCCTAAGGAGCTTCAACCCTATAAGGAGGGGTTTCTGCGGATTCTGCAGGACGCGAATGTTATAATTAACTTTCCAGAGGATGGCAGGTGAAAGTAAGTTGGAAAGGAATCTGTGCTTAAGTGACAAGCAAGGGCAGCGTATGATACTGCTCGATTCATCAATAGAACAGGATATGGCCATCTAACTGTTTTTTGTTCTGCATACCTATACATTTCTTTATCATACAGTCTACAAGTATGGAAACCCCATGAAAGTGCAGTGATGCTGCATAATGATATCATTTGAATGATATCATTTGAATGATATCATTTGAAGCATTATGGAAGCAGTGAGTGAGAAAGTGAATGCATCCCTTACTTGGGAAGTTTCCCTTCTATTCATTGTATTAAATGCAAAGTAAAGTTTGAAAATAGCTTGAAGTAGCAGTTTCCTTAAATTTTTTTTGTGGTGCCTTCATTAGGATATGAGTACTGTATTTGTTTTTTTTTTAACCAGGCCGTGCTACAACTCTTGAAAGGGTTCTGTCTTTCTGCCTGTATAAACTATGGCATTGCATATGTATATAAATTGATTGATTGAATGATTGATGCAGGTGATTGAAGGAAATGTTGAAATTTTGTTTGTGCTGCTCTAGCTGGGCCTGAAAATCATCAAGCGGTGGAAGCTTGCATGGTGTAGGGGTCCAGTGGTTGTCTAAAACAAATGTATCTTATTATTTTCCATTTTTTTGATTGTAGGACCAAAGTGATTCTCCTCGTGCTTTGTGCTGTGGAGTACTGCATTGAGCAGATTTATCTTAGTTTTAACGCAAAGTGCACAAAATATCTTGCACCGCATAGGTTTTTTGACGCATGGCTTACACTTCACTGCAGCGTTCAATCTGGGGTCATTGCCCAGCACATGGATATCACCGAGCCACTTAGTACGCTGCGAACGCTGCTGGAACAGCGTCTAGGACTCAGCTTGCAGGACTACTCTTTCTTCCTTCAGGACAGCCAAGAGGTAAGCATTCTATGCTTCTCTTTTTATAATTTCACTGTATCACTCTCGTGATAATATGTAAAGCGTGTTAACTGAAAAAGAAAGAAAAACTGCATCTTCTCTGTCAATGCCTTTTGACACAAATACCACACATTTTTTCTTGGGGTCAAGTTTTGGTCTCTCGAATCGGCCAAACTCACTCTGTGTAGTTGGGGAATCCATAAATATGGTCAAACAATACTGAATAAACAACCAGTTGAATCGCAATTGTCTGTCATTATCACTGTGAATCTGCTGCTCATTGTACAAGGCTGGTGGGGTTATCTTACATTAGCCTGTATTGGCATGGACAGTGTTATGTTACATGAAGCTGCAGTTTCGGTCCTTGCTTGAATTTGCCGATGGAAGTCACTTGGCTGCGCTAATTAGACCTAGACATTCTCTTTCACAGAGAAATGCTCTGTAGTTCCTGCTGAATGAGAGCATAGCCGTGTAGTGGCTTTAGTAAAAGTTTTGTTAATGTTTTCTGCTCCGTTTGAATGGGGCGAAGCAAGTGAGTGACTGAGATGGAGTTACACCTCAGCTGCCATCTCGAACCGCAGCCAGATGGAGTTGTTACAACTAAGTGAAGTTAGGTGGGATCGCAACTGCACTGTATATGATTAAATAAACAAACCACTTACTTAATCTATAATTTCAGTGCCATTTTCTTGTTATCTCCAATCCCCTTTAGGTAGAAGTGGCTTGGAGTTGCAGTTTAGGAGTGGCCTAGACTAGCAAATGGGGTGATGGCTCGCTGTTTCAACACACGAACAACTTAGATTGTTTTTGTTTGATGTGTGCTTTTATTCAAGTTGAAGTGAAAGTGCATTTTGTTTTTTGCATTCTATTCATCTATCCTTGGTGTTCCAGCAAAGTTAGCTGAAATGCAGTACACTTAGCACCAAGTCATAAAAAATTCACAGCACATGTTAGAAACCTCTTACCATTATCCAGTTTCAAGTCGCACAGTTATATAATTGTTTTATGAAGGAAACTTAGTGTGATGAAATTTTTTATTCGTTGTACGACAAAAGGAACCATAACAATCGGCACATGACCTCTCGCTTCTACATGGACACGCGTATATTCCTACTGAAGTGTTGGGCACCTGGAATGTCCAGCAGTGTTTGATCCATGCTTTCAAACTGTTACAGCTGAACCCCACAAAGAATTTAGTCGACCAGTGTGTGCAAGGGGAGGGCCTCGTGCAAGTCAATGTTGAGATCATCAGCAAGGATGGTGAGTTGTTGGTCCTTGATCTTTCTGCCTACATGTATTTCTTAAGAAAGTGTTAGTTGTGACAGCCTGCTTATACGCGCTGCTATCACGCCTGGTCGGCGTGCTGGAGCAGAAGAGAACTATGATTGTTCCTGTTTCTCATGAAGGAGCATTTTGGAAGCTTGAAAGGGTTGTAGGTTTTTGTTTGACATTGAGCATCCAGTAGGGTGACCATGTTGACGAGATGGATGTGCAGTACTATGGGTATCACTAGCCCAACATTTGTTGTGTGTTACAATAGCCTTGTTTTTGTTAAGAAACACAAATAGCACATTACCATTAGATTAAATTATGTTGAGAATAAGTCTCTGGTAAGCTGTTTGGCAAGAACCTTTATAGTTTCACAGTTTCAGTAACTGGTTAAGCTAATGGTAGATGTTATGAACTGATTTCCATGGTATCCCTATACTGACCAGAACAAGCATAATTTTGCACTTGTTGGTCAAAAGTGATTTACCGTATTTACTCGCATAATCGACGCACTCGCATAATAGGCGCACCCCTAGTTTGGTCGCGGAAAATTCGATTTTTTTAATTCCGCGCATAATAGGCGCACCCCGAACTTGGCCGTGATCAGAAACGATTCTACCCCCCAGCGGTACAGTTGGAACGCGGTCCCCGTACCCTGAAGAAAAAAAGAAGGCAAATCGACGAGCGAATAAAAAAAAAATCGAAGTGCAACGACCTAACCGACATGTTTGTCGAAATAAAACTTGAAAAAAACAAAAAGCATCCATGAGCGAAAAAAAAAAACGGCTGTTCCATCAATTACTGATACCCCCCAAATCGCAGCGCTTGTTGGAGGTCACGTGTACTACGCCGGGGGCTCGATCGCCATCACCACCATCAGAGAAAAAGAAAGAAACGCCATTTTGCAAGCGGTGTGCGTATGTTGTGGTCTTGTATTGAACTTTGGTTCCACCATAGGGAAGTACGCGAGCTACACGGCTGGGTTTAAACTGAAGGCACTGCAGTACGCGCTGGAGCACGGCAACCGGGCTGCAACCGGGCACTGGATGCGAGTGAGGATGACATGTTGTGGGGTGCGGATGATTCGGACACCGAAAACGAATCCCCGCTCGGCAAGGATGAATGTGTGATCTCCGACTCGGACTCCGAATAGGGAAAAGGAGGAACAGCTACGACTTTTGTGTAAATAAATTTTACGTGTGTGTGTGCAGTTGACGGCTCTCGCTTGTTCATTAAAAGGTACGTAGGTGTGTTTGTTTTATGCTGAATTAATTGGTAAACGATAAAGTCGCCTTTTACTTGACAAGTGTGCAGATATAAAGCGCGAAAACCGAGTTGAAAAAATTTTCGAAAATTTTACCCCGCGTAATTGGCGCACCCCTAACTTCGAGCCGGATTTTCTGAAAAAAAAGTGCGCCTATTATGCGAGTAAATACGGTAATTCAGCTGATTTTCTCATATTAATTTATGTAAGGGTACTACAGTTTAACCCGGACTTCATGACTCTAGGTATAACTGTTATGAAGTATAATGACATTAACAGAAGACTTTGTTCGTCTTAGCGCTAATAAAATAAAGCTTCCTTTTCAAATTTTCATTGATTCTTTTTGTCAACTGTGGTCTTGCCAAATCTCTTGGAGCTTAAATGGCACTCGTGTGATTACATTTATGTACTACCCCCATTCCTTTCCCCAGTGTAGGACATCATACTCGTCTTTCCAGACTGGTTAACATCCTTGCATTTCCTATCTCTCCCGTTCCGTCTTTCCTTCCATGTGTATGCAGCTTGCCGATTGGTCTCTACAAAATTATGCTATGAAAAATGACAAATGCTACCTGAGTGTTATCAGTGCTGTGAATATGTGTTCCTTCAAGATTACAATTTTTTCGTTAGAGTTAAGCTTTCGATGCCTTCTTTTTAAAAATTTATTCCACATTTCTATGGTTGTCTTCTTTACGAGCAAGGTAGGCTGGTGCTCGAGATCGCAACGCTGTGCTATCTCCTGTATTGACCCTTTGAGTATGTGTTACAGTGTCAAAGAGCACGGTTTAATGTTTACATCGATTAAAGCACGTTTTCACCATCTTTTTTTTTCCACAAATCAAGACACCAAGAAGATAAACATCGTGGATGTGCTAAAGCCAGCCGAGGAAATTCTTGCGGTGGAGCAGAATGTGGTGCCACAGGGTATGTTGCCAAATGAATTCATTTTTGAGGAGTGTTTGGTTTTAGGTGATGACCAAAAGGTGAATCTTGATATGTTCGACAAATTTCTGTAGCTAAGTGTAGCTCCTGTTTTGCAATGAATGAGGAGAAATATTGGCAACTAAGATGTCAACATGCTATTATAAGGTTATGATATTGGACCTAAGTGGCTGGTAAATTAGCTTATTCCTTAGAAAAATACCCAAGTAGTGTGCTTCCGGAGAAGTTTAAATGTTTCCTTATTGATGATACTAACAGGGTGACAAATGAAGTTAGTGTGTGTGTCACACGACTCGTAGTGCTATCATGTATCATTCATCACAGCTGTAAAAAAAAACAAAAAACAGTGTTAGCTTGTTATTGGTACTCCTTGAAAATGTTGATATGTTTATTGCTTTACAGCATATTGTCATTCTCATGTTTCAGAGGAATTAATAGGAGAGCCTCCCGTCGTGCGTAAAGTGGTGCTTCCTGAAAATGAACCAGAAAACGTCACACGGTGGATTGTCTCTGCCGAATTCAAAAAGGAGCAAGACAAATACAAGATACCCGGAGGTGAGAAGTAAAGATATTTGAAAGTGTGCCATTATGAGTGTGGGCTTTCTTAGCTTGAAAGGCAGCCCATTTTACACCCTTACCATCCTTAGCATTAGGCATGTAAACTCCAGCTGCCTTCGATTGCCACCCGCCCCGCCGCGGTGGTCTAGTGGCTAAGGTACTCGGCTGCTGACCCGCAGGGCGCGGGTTCGAATCCCGGCTGCGGCGGCTGCATTTCCGATGGAGGCGGAAATGTTGTAGGCCCGTGTGCTCAGATTTGGGTGCACGTTAAAGAACCCCAGGTGGTCTAAATTTCGGGAGCCCTCCACTACGGCGTCTCTCATAATCATATAGTGGTTTTGGGACGTTAAACTCCACATATCAATCAATCAATCGATTGCCACCCTGTAGTGAGGTTCTGTTCAACCTAATTATTCCTGGTGATTATACATTAGCTGCTGTGGCTGTGAATTGTGCAAGGTGATACTCCATGTGCGAGTTTGGATCGCTCCTGCTGAAGGTCGTTTTCTAGAGCGCTTTCATAGTCCCTATAAGTTCTGCATTTCAGCTTGAAAATAATCACGTTTGCTTTTACTCAGAATGAGTGAACTGCCTTGCTCGCTCTGAGTAACAGCCGAGTGTAAAGTGCAAATTGGAAGGAAAGGTGTGAAATTGTGAATAGCTTGTAATAATTAAGTAAATAGCGTTCTTGCGGTGTGCTTCCAAACATGTGTTATTGTAGACGTATTGGTCTCTGTTCTTGTTTATTGTACTTCTCCACTTTTATTGTGCTTCTGCAAAATGCTCCGAGTTTTTTTTTTTTTTGTGCATCTCCCAGAAAAGCTTCGCCAATTCGTGCAGACAGCACGGCAAGCAGCAGACACTTTGGGAAAAGCACAGTGCTGTGCGTTGCACGGATGCTCCATTTTGAAAAACAATTCCCGCATCCCTCTCCAGTGACGTGTCCAATCCTGCTAGCACGCGACGTGACGTAATCTTGCCTATGTGCAACATTACATTGGGCCCAATTGGTCTCCTGCATTACAAAACAACTCCTTGGTCCTGCCATGATGCGGTCTTTCCAGTGCATTTACCACGCTTTCTCGTGTCGCTGTGGTGACTACATCGCCACTCTGACACAAATGGAGGAAGCTGAAGTGCGCATAGTCATAATAGCATTTTATAGTTGTCTTGACCAATATACTTCAATATACTTCAATGTAGCGTTGACGCGGGCGCACGCTGGGCACAGCGACGCTGTGTTAGCAGAACGAGAGCACTGTATACTCTGACGCCAGGCGCAACCAGCATCCGTCAGCGTGGCTGATGGCAACCAGCGCTTTCGCGCTGATGCCATAAAGTAACATTACTCTATGCCTATGCGTTACCCAGACAACACAGCGTCTCCCTGTTTTTGTGATGGAGGGACGCCAAACGCGCTGAAACGCGCATGCGTCAAAGCAGCACGGCGCAAGCCTGCGAGTATATGGCAGGACCGGCGCCTGGTGTGGCAATGCCGGCGTCACGCGACAAAATGAACGTCGGTGAGCACGCTCACCGCGTCATGTCTGAATGTATTGGCACCTTGACTGTGGCATGTAGTCATGTTCTCACATGTCACCCATTTCATGATTATTTCGTTTGCACCAGTCACATACCTTCGTCATTCATTGGCGTCATGTAATACCAAATTTGGCATATGTGAAGGTAGCGAAAGGGCCGAGAGCGCGTCATGAGTGCGGCATATAGTCATGTTGTTACAGGACACACAAGTCGTGATTATGATGTTTGGATGTGTCATTTACCTATGTCGTCTGTTTGCGTCCTGTAATACCGAGTTCGGTATATATGAATGTAGTGAAATGACCGCGAGCGCATCATTAGCGTAGTATGTAGTCATGTTGTTACATGACACGCATCTCATGTTTATTATGTTTGCACCAGTATCATACCTTCGTTATTCATTCACTTCCCATAATACCTAATTTGGTATAAGTGAAGCTAGTGAAACGGCTGCCAGCACAACATGAGCGTGACATGTAATCATGTTGTTACATGATACGCATCTCATGATTATCATGTTTGTACCAGTAACATACCTTCGTCATCCATTCACGTACTGTAATACCAAATTTGGTATACGTCACGCTAGCGAAATGGCTGTGAGTGCATCATAAGCGTGGCATATAGTCATGTTGTTACATGACACGCATGTCATGATTTTCATGTTAGGGTCTGTCTCTTGTGTTTGCAATGCAATCATGTCGTACCATACCAGTTTTGCAACATGCCATGTGAACGAAACCACCGCAAGAGCTGCAGGACCATGAAATGTAAATCATCACATTCATGACATACATATTGTCACGGGTATAGAAAGGTACCTCAGGCACGGGTGCAGAAATGACGCAGAAGGGATGAAGACGACAATGTTGTTGTGGGGCCGTGTCTGGACTGCCCTGTTGTCCTGCATCCTTGCCCACTCTGTGCAGTGTTCGCCCAACCGGCGTTAACCTATTAAATACTCCCCGTTACATATTTTTGGTAGAAGTGCTGGGTAACATTCCCACTCTGGATCTCTGTAGCAGACGTTAGCTTCGTCCAGCCACGATGCCTGAAGGCAGTGCGCCGTCTGTTCAGTGTACGCCTGCTCCTTCGCCTGTGATCCCTTCCCATCTTCTCGATCCAGGTGCATTTTGCGGCACCGACACAACTGACGTTGACGAGTGACTCGCCTTATACGAGTGCGCCAGCAAGCAATACAGGTGGGATGAGACGCTTATGCTGCCCAACATCATCTTTTACCTGCGAGGTACTGCACGCGCTGGTACGAGATGCACGAGGAAGACCTGACGAGTTGGAACGTATGCAAGCAGAAGCTCCGTGCCTTGTTCGGCCGGTCAGTTGCTCGACAAATGGCAGCCAGGCAGGAACTCGCGTCACAAGTTCAATCTTCCACCGAGTCGTACGTCACCTATATCCAAGACGTGCTCGCCTTATGTCGGAAGGCCGAAAAAGACATGACTGAACTAGACAAGGTCAGCAATGTGTTGAAAGGCATAGCCGACGATGCGTTCAACATTCTGATATGCAAGAACTGTGCTACTATCGACTCAATTGTCAGTGAATGTCGGCGGTTCGAGCAAGCCAAAAGCAGGAGAATCACTCAACGTTTTTCCCGACTCCTGAACACCGCTGCGACTTCTTCCTGCGAGAATTCTGTGGCGCCACGTCCATTCTTGAATCCTCCAAACATCACAAGAATTGTCTGCCAGGAGCTGGAAGCCATGGCTCCTTCCGCTTATCAACCCCCCGTGCCTGACAACTCGATCCCAATATCTCTTATTCAGGTGGTTGTGCGACAAGAGTTTTTCGCTGTGCTGGCCTCCAGCTTAATGTGTCTAAGTGCACTTTTGGGCACCATCAGATAAAGCTACTTGGCCACCTTGTTGAAGCTGCTGGTGTACGACCCGACCCTGATAATGTCTGCGTGGTGCGCGAGTTTTCGGTCTAACGTTTCACGCAAGAAGTCCGCAGCTTTTTGGGACTCTGTTCATATTTCCACCTTTTTTTTGTCAGCAACTTTGCTGAAATTGTTCGACCCCTCACGGATCTCCTCAAAAAGAACGTGACTTTTTTCTGGCATAAAGACCAAGAACATTCCTTTGCGTCGTTATTTCTGCGCTCACATCACCACCTGTGTTGGCTCATTTTGACCCAGCCGCTCGAATGGAGCTATGCGCCGACGCAAGTGGTCATGGCATAGGGGCAATACTCGCACAAATGCAGAATGGCACAAACCGTGTCATAGGGTACGCCAATCGCCTACTTTCTCAGTCGGAAAGGAACTATTCAATTACTGAGCAAGAGTGCCTGGCTCTCATCTGGGCTATTGAAAAATTTCGCCCGTACCTATACGGACGCACGTTCGCAGTCATCACCGACCACCATGCGCTCTGCTGGCTGTCAACCTTTAAGGATCCTACAGGACGACTCGGGCGATGGGCATTGCAATTGCAGGAGTACAAGTTCTCTGTAGTGTACAAGCCTGGCAAGCTTCACAGCGATGCCGACTGCTTATCTCGACACCGTGTTGATTCGCCTGACTTTTCTGAGTTGGAAGCTGATGCCAAGATCCTAGCCATAACAGATTTTCTGCAAATAGCCGACGAACAATGCTGAGATCCATCGCTGCCATCAATTCTTAACTGTCTTCAATCCAGCCATAAAGACTCTTCACTGAGCCTATTTTTTCTTCAAGACAACGTTTTGTACCGCCGCAACTTACAGCCCGATGGCACGGAACTTTTGCTCGTCGTCCCACGTCATCTGCGCAAGGACATCTTGCAAGAACTTCACAACGCCCTAACTGCCGGACATTTAGGTGTCTCCAGAACCTATGACCGCGTCCGCCGACGAGTATTCTGGAAGAGCCTTTATCGTTCCGTTCGCCGCTACGTTGCAGCGTGTGACCTGTGCCAGCGTCGGAAGAAGCCTTCGTCTCTCCCTGCCGGTCACCTTCAACCTATTGAAGTCCCAGCCGAGCCGTTTCATCGTGTGGGTTTGGATTTGTTAGGTCCCTTCCCAACATCGGCAACGGGAAACAAATGGATAGCAGTAGCTACAGATTATGCTAGTTTTTCTAACACAATCTGTCCTCCATCTTTCAGCAGATCTGATGTTACCTGATCCTCACCAGCAGCTTTGCCCCTTTGCATGCTCTCCAAAGCTTTTCTGACTTTTTCTATCATTACTGGTGGGGTGTAATCTGGGTTACTGCTAGTTCTTATAGTATTAAGGTCGTGGTTGTTCCTGACGGGAAGAGTACCAGTGTCTTGGAAGAACGCTAACATCATCTTAATACATAAGAAAGAAGATGACAAGGACTTGAAGAATTACAGGCCGATCAGCTTGCTCTCTGTAGTATACAAGCTATTTACAAAGGTAATTGCTAACAGAGTAAAGAAAACATTAGAATTCAATCAACCAAAGGAACAAGCAGGATTTCGAACAGGCTACTCAACAATTGATCACATTCATACTATCAATCAGGTAATAGAGAAATGCTCAGAGTATTACCAACCACTATACATAGCCTTCATAGATTACGAGAAGGCGTTTGATTCAGTAGAAATATCAGCCGTCATGCAAACACTGCGGAATCAGGGCATAGATGAAGTATATATAAACATTCTGGAAGAAATCTACAGGGGATCAACTGCTACCATAGTGCTTCATAAAGAAAGCAACAGAATACCAATCAAGAAGGGTGTAAGGCAGGGGGACACAATTTCCCCAATGCTATTTACCGCGTGCTTACAGGAGGTTTTCAGAAGCCTAGAATGGGAACAGTTAGGGATGAGAGTCAATGGAGAATACCTTAGTAACCTGCGCTTCGCCGATGACATTGCATTGCTGAGTAACTCGGGGGACGAATTGCAACTCATGATTACGGAGTTAGACAAGGAGAGCAGAAAGGTGGGTCTCAAAATTAATCTGCAGAAAACGAAAGTAATGTACAACAACCTTGGCAAGGAGCAGCGCTTCGAGATAGGTAATAGTGCACTTGAAGTTGTAAAAGACTATGTCTACTTAGGGCAGGTAATAACCGCAGAGCCGAACCACGAGATTGAAGTAACTAAGAGAATAAGAATGGGGTGGAGCACATTTGGCAAGCACTCTCAAATTATGACAGGTAAATTGCCACTATCCCTCAAGAGAAAGGTATATAACAGCTGTATCTTGCCGGTACTTAGCTACGGAGCAGAAACCTGTAACCTGGAGACTTACAAAGAGGGTTCAGCTTAAATTGAGGACGACGCAGCGAGCAATGGAAAGAAAAATGGTAGGTGTAACCTTAAGAGACAAGAAGAGAGCTGAGTGGATTAGGGAACAAACGGGGGTTAAGGATATTATAGCTGAAATCAAGAAGAAGAAATGGACATGGGCCGGGCATGCAGCGCGTAGAAAGGATAACCGCTGGTCGTTAAGGGTAACTAACTGGATTCCCAGAGAAGGAAAGCGGGTGAGGGAGGGGACAGAAGGTTAGGTGGGCAGATGAGATTAAGAAGTTTGGGGGTATAAATTGGCAGCAGCAAGCACAGGACCGGGTTAACTGGCGGAACATGGGAGAGGCCTTTGTCCTGCTGTGAACGTAGTTAGGCTGATGATGATGATGATGATGATGACATTATGCCACTCGGTATGCAATTATTCGAGCGCTACGGACCAGCTGCGCTACGGACGTCGCAGATTTTCTACTCTATGACATCATCCTTCAGCATGGTGCTCCTTCTCACCTACTCATGGACCATGGCCGCTGCTTCCTGTCTCGTGTGGTTGACAAACTTCTTAGATCCTGTGCTACGCAGCCCAACTTTACGACTTCTTGCCATCCTCATACTAACGGACTTACTGAACGCCTCAACCGCACACTGACAGACATGCTTGCTATGTATGTTTCTGACGACCGCACCGATTGGGACACTGCACTTTCGTTCGTAACCTTCGCCATGGAGTCCAGCCATGAAACTGCTGGCTACTCACCATTTTATCCTCTCTTTGGCCGTGACCCCTTACTACCTTCAGATACCCTGCTTGTGCATGACCCTCCGACCACCACTTCGTACGCACAAGATGCCATCTCCCATGCTCTGATCGTACGTACAGTATCCCGTGCCAGGTTCTCATCGTCCCAGAGAGCACAAAAGTCTGTCTACTACAACCGACATAGTGATGTCGATTTTTCTCCGGGATCTCTCGTGCTACTGTGGGGGGTCTGCGGCCTTGTCAAGCTGGCATCACGCCAGCTTTTTCTGCAGGTCTCCTGCATCATGTATCCTTGATGCGAAATAAAGTCATTATTATTATTATTATTATTACTGTGGCTGCCATCCCATCTTGTCGGCCTGTGCGAGAAACATTTATCGCAATACGTTGGGCCTTACCGAGTTCTGCGCCAAGTCACACCTGTGACCTATGAAATTTCTCCTACTACGAATCCCACTGTTACATCCAGAAGTGACATTGTGCATGTGTCTCGTCTGAAGCCCTATCACAGTGACCCATTCATCTAATAACAGCAGGCACCGGGACGGTGCTTTGCCGCCTAGGGTAATGTCTCAAGTATAGAAAAGTACCTCAGGCATGGCTGCAAGAAGGCAGAGTGATGCTTTTTCAGTGTGTTAGGAAACATGCGGTTATGCACCACGTGCATCCAAATTTTGTGGGCTCTGAAATCCAACAGAGCAATGAATTTTTCAACACTTCCTTATTTCGATTGTCGAGGAAACTTCACTTTTGCAGCCAACTTATGAGTTAATTGACTTTGTTGACTGGGCTGAAAAGATCGGTGAACTGAGTTGATGGGATTGAATTACACTCAAACCTCAATATAACGAATCCAGATATGATGGAATATCTGTTATTAGAAAGTAAATGAAAAGTAGTCTTGCAATGGGTATAGTGTTAGGAAAAACCTTTATAATAAATTTTTGTACATAACAAACTTACTTTCATGTAAGGTGCAACTTTGTTATAATGAAGTTTCGGCGTAATATCACAGTATTATGGTATACTGCAGTGAACGCTGGAGACCCTTACTCTAGGTCATGTACTTGTGCTATGAAAAACTCTATCATATCCTGAGGTCTGTAAACCAAGCATTTACAGATGGCAGGACCCATATGTGTGGCCGCATAATGTGGATATTTGTGTGGTACGATACATATTCATCAGAATACCATTGCATTGCATATTTCTTCGGCATTGTTTGTAAAGGACTTTGGTTTACTGTTTGTCCAAATCAGCGCTATGTTTTTCATGATGAGGCTTTTGAACAGCTCCCTTGTATTTAAAACCGTGAATTATGACAAAACAAAAAAAAAACAGGTAAACAATTGTTTCTGTGCATTTTATTTTCCATCTAGATCCGGCATTGTGGAAGCTCGAGCACGTGCAGCGATGGTTTCAGTGGGCGTCGCGACATTTCAGCCTGCAGAATGCCAATGCTGACGACTGGAACCTGACAGGAAAGCAGCTGTGTGACCTCACTCACACAGAGTTCATGCGGCGCGTGTCGTTTGACCCTGGTGACACCTTTTGGACACACCTTGAACTGCTTCGCAAGTGCAAAATCATAGGTATGTGCCAAAATCGTAGGTTTTGCCACAAGATTGTGTTACGTGCAGTTCAGCCTAAAATGTGGTGTGTGTGTTGTGATTGTCAGCCAGTACAGTACTGAATGAGAGTCGCTGTGGCAAGCTTTCTTGAGGTCTCATTTTATCTTTGGAGCCATCCACTAGAGGGCCGCCCGGCATGTCTTTGAGGTGCACCGTGACGTGTCCTACCATGGGGCACCGGTGCGTTGTGTCATCTGACACCAGGAAAAAATTTATTCTGATTTATTTATAACCTCTTGCAGCACGAATCGTGCACCTGTGTTCATGTTTGATGAAGTTAGTGTATCAGCAAGCAGATGGATGCTCATAGCATCGCGGCCCCATGAGAGGACCACAGAATGTGACTGACCAGTGACCCATGCCGCAGTGAACGCGTTAAGCCTTCTTGTTACTGTTTAAGTCACCACACTTTGCCACAGCGCTGGATACTTTCCACTGTTCAGCCAGAGTGATCGCCACCATATGATTCCTATGATAATAAATGTGAAGTACAGTAAAAGCTCATCAATTCAAAGTCTAAGGAGACTATTAAGCGGACTTCGAAATAACAAGGGTACCACAATGAGCCGACATTGCGCCACACTTTGTGGGCAGTACCCAAAGTTGTCTTCTCTTGACTTGTTATCCCGAATTAGGTTCTACTAAACACTAATGGCAAGTGATTTTGTAAATTAAGTTGTGGAGCTCCTACAGCAGACAGAATTATTTGACGAGTTAGTGATACACAAGGAACAAGCAGCGACATGTATTAATGTCAAAAGTATGCCTTGATGTTGTAATATTGCTACGTGCCAGTGCATGGAGTTGAAGAAGACAAAGCATATACTGACTGGCGCAAGCTAATCTGTGTGGCTGGCGCTGCTCTCTTAACCGGATGTAAATACATCTCTGACTACCCCTCCGAGTTAGTCTCCTTCTCATAACATATTTGATGGAGGTGCTGGGTCCACCTTCGAACAAATGATGGACTCCCTGAGGATAGGATTCAAATGGTCCACCTGTTTGTGCTACTTGGACGACGTCATCATCTTTTCACCAACATTTGAAACTCACATAGAGCGCCTCTCAGCCATCTTAGGAATCTTTCGTCGCGCTGGCCTGCAGCTCAACTCGTCCAAATGTCACTTAGGACGCCATCAAATCACAGTACTTGGCCATTTAGTAGACGCCAACGGTGTACAACCAGACCCGGCAAAAATCAGCGCCGTCAAAAACTTTCCTGTACCACGATCTGCGAAGGATGTACGCAGCTTTATCGGACTGTGTTCCTATTTTTGACGCTTCGTGAAAAATTTTGCGCACATAGCGAGGCCGCTTACGCAGCTCCTCAAGAAAGACGTGTGTTTTCATGGGGCTCCGAAGAGGCTTCTGCATTCTCGACTCTCATCGCTCTTCTCACTACTCCTCCAATTCTGGCACACTTCAACCCTGCTGCCCCTACGCAAATCTGTACAGATGCAAGTGAACATGGCATTGGTGCAGTGCTGGCTCAGAAACAACATGGCGATGATTTGCGTTTATTGCATATGCCAACCGCCTCCTATCTGCCCCTGAACATATTCGATCACACACCGTAAGTGCTTGGCTCTTGTTTGGGCGGTGGCGAAATTTCCACCTTATCTATACGGAAGCCCATTTTCGGTAGTTACCGACAACCACGCCCTCTGCTGGCTCAGCTCTCTAAAAGATCCATCAGGCCGCCTTGGTCGCTGGGCTTTGCGCCTGCAAGAATTTTCCTATTCGGTGGTCTACAAATCTGGCCGCCTACACCATGATGCTGATTGCCTCTCCCGGTACCCTGTCGACGATCCTGAGGACACTTTCGAGCCCACGGAGAACTTTGTCAGTGTCCGACTTTCTTAATATTGGGGAAGAACAGAAGCGCGATCCAGTGCTGCTTGATATCATCAGCCGTATGGAATCCTCTCCAAATTATGCTTCTATCCGCTACTTTGTCATTCAATAGGGTGTGCTATACCGTTGCAATTCCTGACCAGACGGTCCCAACCGTCTCATTGTTGTGCCTAAGCATTTGCGCCGCTGTGTTCTCACCGAACTTCACGACGCTCCCACGGCTGGACACCTTGGCGTATACCGCACGTACGAGCACTTCCAGCGCCGTTTCTTCTGGCCAGGCATTGCTCGCTCGGTATGCCGATACGTCGCCACGTGTGACCTATGCCAACGTCGTAAAACATAGTCGCTGCTACCCGCTGGCCATCTTCAACCAATTGAGATACCCGCGGAACCACTTTACCGTGTTGGGTTAGACCTGCTTGGTCCTTTTCCCACATCAACATTGGGAAACAAATAGATAGGCGTTATTACAGACTACGCTTCATGCTACGCTATTACGCGAGCTCTACCGACCAGCTGGGCAACGGACGTCGCTGACTTTTTGTTACGGGACGTTATATTGATTCACGGTGCTTCGAGACAGCTTCTCACAGACCGTGGCCGTACATTTCTATTCCAAGTCATCACCGACATTCTGCGTTCTTGTTCCACGCAACACACACTGACAACCGCTTACCACCCTCAAACAAACGGCCTCACGGAACGATTTAACTGCATTCTAACAAATATGCTCGCTATGTACGTGTCGCCCGACCACCAAGACCGGGACTTTGCCTTACCCTACGCAACTTTCGCGTATAATTCATTTCGCCACGACACAGCGGGCTTTTTGCCGTTCTACTTATTGTACGGAAGAGAGCCGACTTTACCACTGGACACAGTCACCTTAGCTCACACCTCGTCCACCAGCGAGTATGCCTGCGACGCGATTGCGCGTGCCAATCATGCCCGTCAGCTCGCTCAGCTCGATCTGCCGTCGGTACGATGTGGAACATAGAGATGTACATTTTACTCCCGGTTCCCGTTTTACTCTGGTCCCCTCATTGTTGGCTGGGCCTATGAGAAAAACTTCTGTCTCATTACAAGGGACCCTACCAAATATTGCGTCAAGTAACACCTGTCACCTACGAGATCAGCCCCATCTATCCATCACTATCTGCTGTGCGGTCCAGTGATATTGTACACGTCTCGCGGATCAAGCCCTACAAGAATGCGTCAGATAATGACCTTTAAAGCACGAAGACGGTGCCTCTGTCGCCGGGGGTAATGCTACGTGCCAGTGCATGGAGTTGAAGAAGACGAAGCATATAAACTGGCGCGAGCTAATCTGTGGCTGGCGCTGCTTGCTTAACCGGCTGTAAGTACATCTCTGACTACCCCTCCGAGTTGGTCTCCTTCTCGT
Organism: Rhipicephalus annulatus; assembly: GCA_013436015.1. Lineage (NCBI taxonomy): Eukaryota > Metazoa > Arthropoda > Arachnida > Ixodida > Ixodidae > Rhipicephalus > Rhipicephalus annulatus. Next base: position 183,737 of record WOVY01002349.1, read on the forward strand.
AACAATATAATCAGGCTTGTATGAATATTTGAATGCTTTGAATATTTGAACAAATATTACAGTATTCGGATTTCAATTTCAAAGTATTCAAGATGAACAAATAGGTATACTTAGCCTGCTTATAACTTTTTGTAAAAGGGATTTCACTGCAGTGAAGTGGTGCGAAACCATGAAAACATTGAATCTGCTGCTGCGAAGCCCCACTTCAAGGTTAAATGAATATATTGCCCTCATGTCGATTCGCAGTTTATTAAGTGTAGAAGCTTGCTTTACTGTCTTATATGCTCTTAAATTTTAAACCGTAGCATATTTTACAGATTATCACTTGCATGCTACCAAAACTCAAATCCTGCTAATATACAAAGTTGTTCCTATTGTGAACAAAAAAAAAGACATTTGCACAGGATTTTTTTTTCACTTAAAAAAATATTGTGCAGGTTGAACTATGGCAAATTGCCCCGTTTCTTTTATAACATGGGATATGAACTATTCGAATTCGATTTGAAATTGTTCGACCAAAATCACTATTTCAATTTGAATTTGCTTCAAACTTAATTCACTATTTGCACAAGTCTAAAATATATGATGATATTTATGATTAAATGTTCACTTAACGTAGCAAATTTAATGCAATGAAAATTCAGAAAAAAATAATTTGTGTTTGATTGATTTTGTGCTGTTGTGGTTCTATGAGCATTGTTTACAGCTTGCTAAAAGCATCAGCGCAGCATCCGGATTCTCATCTGCCGAGAAATGCTGCTGTTCCATTGTTTTGCATCTGTAGCAAATTTGGTATGGTTTGGTATTTGAACAAAATGTCATCACTCTGGGCCGGCTTCTGCGAGGATCAATGAAAACGAGGGGCTAGAAGTTCAAATTTACCATTGTGGATACTGACGCATTTGAATTATCAGGAGTTCTTTACCAATATAAATGCAGAAAGCTGCACCAGGACCAGAGAGTTAGTTTGAATTAACTGTAAGTTTAATTAACAGATTTCGAATTGGAACGCATTTATTGTGGTAAAGTGAATGTAAAGGAGATACTGCAAGTGAGCCTGGGCCATCTCACTCGAGCTCGTCAGGTATCACAATATCTCCACTGTTGTAAGCCTTTTTACAACAGCGGAGTTAGTGTTGTCAGCATGTATCGGTACTTCTTTAATGAGGCAAGCAGAAGCAGGACAGGTATTAGAATATATTGTTTAGCCATACAGGCAGCAAACTTACACATGGGCTTGTAAAAAAAACATAAAGTCGTGCAGTATTGGCGTCAAGTATCCATAAACTGTCTAATTCCAGCCGTGGTTCAACAGCCAGTGTACGTACAGCCAGCAACGCAGGTGATTGCCATCCAGAAAGCAGCCAGTCAGCCACCCCGGACTCGAATTAGGGTGCCCAAGCTGTCTCCCAGGGTGGCATATGAGGGCTCTCCTGGAAACAGAACTGGTACGTCTAGCCTTTTTCTGTGTTCATACTTGTGCAGGTCTCATTGCAGCTGTGGTCATGGTTCCCAATTCTTTCCTCTCGTGATGATAGTGTCCCGAGGTTTGTGTTTTGTGGCCGAATTTGTGATTCCTACTATGGATAACTTCTTGATGCTTCTCACCTTATGGTAGCACTCATTCTATTTATCACTGTGTACTTCTATGTGTATCACTGTGTACTTCTATCACTGTGTACTTCTTTATCACCTGCACTTCTATGCATTCAATGTTGAGAAATACCTGACCAGTCTTACCGAAACTTATTGCTTCAGAAATGGCTCTCCTTGCATGGCGAGACTAGTGGAGAAATTCATTTTTGTGCAGTAATGTCTTTGTAGTCCCGTCAATTAGATAATCTGAACTCACTGCCTTGGTTTTGGCCAAATACAGTATGCACATTATTCTGTGCTGCCACATGCTTGTTATGTTAGAAATTGAGCGCAAGCAAGCATACAGTTTGGGTGGCAAACTAATTCATTATAAATCTCAGTGGGTGGTGCTTTGAGTGTCATAAACAAATGATGCAGGAGCAGTGTTTGGTGTCATGATGTCATTACATTTTTAAAGTCACGTAGGAAGCAACATTTCTCTATGTTTTTTACTCTGTCTCTTATATCTGAAATTGAGATTTTTTTTTTGCCGTCTTTGCACACTATCCAACAAAAAATCTAACAAAGCAAGAAGATTAAGAATGGAAATTTCAACTAGTGTACGTAAAATAACGTACAGTAGACTCTCAGTAAACGGAACCTGAAAAGACCGGAAAAATATGTTCCATTTAACAGGAGTTTTGTTTACTGAGAGGTGAACATGGGTGCAGAATACAAGCCCGAAACTAAGCGTTGCAGAGGCAATAGTTCTGTTTAAGCAGCAGTTTAGTTTATCAAATTTCCGTTTACTGAGAGTCTACTGTATATTCTAATAGGCAAATTCCAAGTAATTGTGAAGAGCTCTGGAGTCACAGTTTAGAACATCATGGAAGGCTTGGAAGGTGTCTTAGCGTAACAACCAGGTGGCAATGATGAAAAAGAGATATTGTGAATTGTGCAATGTGTCAGTTAATGAATTCAGTCATTATGAAAATTATAGTTTCAACTTTTGTGGTGGTGCATGGTCACAGAGGAATACGGCTGTTTACAGTGCATTTTGTACTTGTAGTAGGAAAAATGAGACCAATTGGGCCATGCCACCTAAAGCCCATGTAAAGAGTGCGAGAAAACAGTGCAACTGTTACACAAACCCACACTGCATATGAAAGGAGTCTTTAGAACCAGCTCTATAGTGAATCTTAAAGGGGCCCTCCAACACCTTTAGAAGTCAAAGAGTTGTTTGCTCAACGAATCTCGGAAATTTTTAGAACCCATGTAGCACGAACAGAATTACAGATACCGTATTTACTCGATTCTACCGTGCCCTCGATTGTAACGCGCACCCAGTTTCCACGATGAAAAAAAAAAGTAAGACATCGATTGCAACGCGCACCAATTTTTCTCGTTGGCCTGCACGATCACACCATTCGGGAAAATGACTCCCTTTCGGGAGCGTCTTCCGTTTAAATATGAGGTATGGGGGAAGCTTGTGTCTCTCTGATCTGCAACAGAGCATTGCCGTCACTCTAGTTTTACTGTGGCCAGATGTCAGCAGGCGAACTTGCTTCGCCCCTTTCTTCTCGACAGTTGTGGTGCCAGGCATGTCGAAGTAAAGAGACATCTGATCGGCATTCCCTATTTGCCCAAGCAGGTAGCCGTTGTTGTGCCGCAAGTTTAGGACGAACCTCTGAAAACTGTGAAGCTTTTCTTCGTACTTCTCTGGCAAATTTTGGCATATGCCCGTTCGCATTCGGAGGGAAAAGCCTTTCCTCTTCATAAAGTTAGTTAACCAGCTCCTGCTCGCTTTAAACTGGCTTCGCATTAGCCCCTTTTTCTAAGGCTAACTGCATAGCCTGCACTTGGAGCAGTTCTGTCGTCACGGGCCGCTCACTGCTCAATCAGATACTCGCCGAGCAGCTCTTCAATTTGCGGAAACCGACCCTGCTGTGGTCCACTGAAGCCTTTGCGTGAACCTTTGCTGTCGACAATATTCTGCTTTTGTTTCCGCCAGTCCCACACGCTCGTTTCGGGAACTCCTGAATGACCGCGATGCGGCCCGATTTCTGTCCGTTTCGGCACACGCGATAACTTTTCTTTTAAAAGCGGCATCGTGGTGCACTCGTCGAGTTTTTGGAGTCGGCCCTTCTATCCCGTCGATGCTAATGCACTACAAGATGACGAACACCTGAACACACGTACGAAGTGCCGCACATGAAAAACACATAGGGAGAAATGGTCGACGTACGTAGGGGGCGGCCATTTTGGAAATGTTGATGGCAATAAAATAACCGTATTCATTTTTTTTTCGTACTCGATTCTAACGCGCATGCGATTTATGAACTCGCTTAACCTGAAAAAAGGTGCACATTAGATTTTAGTAATTACGGTATTTGTCGCACACTGTGATCGCTTTTTCTCGTCTTGTTCAAACTAGCATGCTGGCAAGCTAAGTGGAGAGGGACGGCACAGCGGAAAGAAGTTACATCACACGCACTTGATGATCTTGAGAACACGGCTTATTTTCAATGTGATCGCATGTGGGCACGTGGCGGCCTCTTGTAGGGGAGCGCAATAACTACGCAGCTCGTGGTACTTAAGTCAGCCTGTGGCTGTGAATTGCGTTGCATGGCGCGGTCATTTGGGTATGTGGCAGCATTTGTAGAAAAAAGAGGGAACCATTTGTACCTAACTTTGAGAGTGCCTAGTAAATACCAGGCTGCAAGCTATGCTTTAATGTTTGGCTTAGATGTTCTCAGGAGCCGCAACTACCAATCTGCAATGTTTCATAACTATGCTGAAAAAGTGTTGCAGGGCCCCTTTAAGTCTTGGCCTCTTGCTTTGTGCGTCCTTAGTAGATTTTGGTGGGCTCAGTTGGCAGTGTGTATGCACAGGCAACAATGGCCAGATCCAACTGTGGCAGTTCCTGCTGGAAATGCTGACGGAACGGGACAGCCGCGAGTACATTCAGTGGATCGGCGATGAGGGCGAATTCAAGCTCAACAATCCAGAAATGGTGGCCCAGCTCTGGGGCTTGAGAAAGAACAAGCCTAGCATGAACTACGAGAAGCTCAGCCGTGCTCTTCGGTACTACTACGATGGCGACATGATTGCCAAGGTATGTGTTCTCAACGTTTTCATAATGTAATACTTTCTGTATGCTGTTGCGCCCAAGGTTTATCACCACGTCCCTGCTGACGTCAGCTGTTGAGACGTTTGGGTTGCAATGGTCTCGGACTCCGTTTGGTATAGCATGTTTCTAGCATGTTGGGAAAACAAAAACTAAATGGTTTATTGACACTTTCTGTACAGCTATTTACATCATGAAAAGGTAAAAGTTCAGTGCGAAGCTAGTGGTATGAGCCGTTGAACTAGGGCCCTGAGCCACAAGTGTGGTCGACGAGCTCTTAACAAAAGACTCAGGGGCGTCTTATTCCACTTAGCACCATCGTGTCAATCCCTCAAGCTGGCTCCTCTTTAATAAATTCAATCACACAACAACACCCACCATGGCACCAGCCAGTAATACACGGTCACCGATGGGTCGTTGCACTTGCTGACACAAAGTTCTTGCGTTCAGTGACACTCACGTGGGGCCAACTGCAAGGGCAAGTTGGCATGCGAATTGCACCGTATCTCTCCAGAATGACAGGAAAGGGTTTGCGGTGACTTAAGTTGCTCTTGTCAAGACCTACGAGAAATGTCAGCACCGTAGCAGTCACGTGCATGTCCAGGCGGTTCATGTGAAGGCGGCGCCAGCTTTGGCGTTGTCTCGCTATTTGTCGAAGCTCGCAACATTGCCATCTCTTTGTAGTGTTTCCCACCGTGGAGAGTCTGTTTCTGGGAAGGGTCAAGGTGTCCAGAGTCGTGGAAATGCATCCACTGTGCACTTCTTGTGGACAGCGTGTCGCCAATCATCGGGAGCCATAACAATACGTATATAATGAGATGTCATTATTATGTATGAGATTGTACAGTCATTGTAAATGTCAGTTTAGCTAAGTGTGCTGCATTGGAAGGGAAAATGAGAGTACAACAGTTTGTTCTCATCAAATGACATTCTCCTTACGTGCACCTACTCCCTCAAGCTGTCTCATTCTGTTTTCCCTGAATGGTATTTCTACAAGTACTGTATGCTGACATTACCCAACTGTGCATACCATAAAGTGCCGCGCAAGCGCCCCCTTAGTTTTTTTGGGAGATCTGATATACCGTATTTACTCAGATAATTAAAGTGCCCTCACCTTCAGTGTCAAAATGTTGACTTTTTTTTTCTTTTGCATAATAAACGCACCCCCTACATTCATCCGCCGCAGTCTCTTTCGTTTTTATTAGTACGCTGACCTCCCTCGGCTCGCTCCCTCCCCTCCTTCGCCCGCTGCCACGCACCGTATTGTTTTCCTTTCTATCTGTGCGCAGGCACGTCCCCTGTCTTATTAAATTATCTGTGCGCCACAGCGTGGTTCACGAATGGTGCGAGTGTAGAAATATAGCAGCTGACAAGCACACAGCGAGCGGTCATGAAACTGCCCGCACCAAAAGATAGTTGCTTCCTGCAAATACGAAACTTTAAGGCCCAATCACATGCACATGATTTTCGAGTGACGACGACAGGATTTGCTGTTGCCATGGCTTTCGTGAAGGGGGATTTGTCGCCATCGTGTCGCAGGCTTCTGGAAATTCACAAAAAAAGTCGCATGTTGCCCAGGAAAAATCGTGATAATTTCTGCAACATGGTAGCGACCACAATTCTCGCTTCGACTGCAATTCGCTCTTCATACTTGTTATCTACACATACTTCAAGGAACGAGATATAGGCTACCTTTTCTACAGTGACTTCTCACGTGGACAGTTAGGTGGTGAGTGGTTTTTGTCGTTAATCTTGTTATCGACGGTTTGTTTTAATACTTCGGTGGAAGCTTGCTGCAACGTTAACGGCATTGTGGCATTCATCGTGCAAGGTTACCATGAAGTTGGCTAAGTGCATTGTAGCACACGCTTCTGGGCACTCCTTGAGATCACAGCAGATACCACTGTTGCGGTTGAACAGTTGAGAGATGAGCCACAAAGCGTTTTTATGAAGTGAACTGGTGGTACAGGCACGGCTTACAAAAGATAGCGCCTTCAATAACCAAATGTGAGTGAAGTGCAACAAAGAAGCTGTTTCCAAACAGCATACGTGTATGTGAATTGTGAAAGGCTGAGCGGCCCTGACGTTTTTTTTTGCATTACTGCATTTTTTACTCATTGAAAAAGTAAATTCGCCCCAAATAATAAGCCCACCCCCAATTTCGCTCTATTATTACGAGAAAAAAGTGCGGTCATTAAGCAAGTAAGTACAATGAGCTCCAAACAAGAGCCAATGGGCGGTCCGGGAGCGAGCAAGCACCCCCCTTTCAAATCTGCTTGGATCATCTTTTATCTTGGAGCGGGGATGATTGCTCGGCATTTTTCAGCAGTCTTTCACAAATGTGCCCTGCCATGCCTCCCTATGTTTCTCTCCAATACCTTCGCACTTTGTTCTTATATACGAGGGATTCGTCTCAGCCCCGCCGCGGTGGTCTAGTGGCTAAGGTACTCGGCTGCTGACCCGCAGGTCGCGGGTTCGATTCCCGGCTGCGGCGGCTGCATTTCTGATGGAGGCGGAAATGTTGTAGGCCCGTGTACTCAGATTTGGGTGCACGTTAAAGAACCCCAGGTGGTCAAAATTTCCGGAGCCCTCCACTACGGCGTCTCTCATAATCAAATGGTGGTTTTGGGACGTTAAACCCCACAAATCAATCAATCAATGAGGGATTCGTCTCAAGGAATAAGTACCAGAAACTTACAGAACGACATCAACTAATGCATGCTGACTAAACTTCAACTTTCATTCAACATTGTTGCTGTTGCGTGCTTGTTAAAAAGTAGGTGGAAGTTCAGGGGAGGATGTATGGATAAATGGATAAACTTTATCGGGTCTTTTGGAATGCACTCTGGCACGTAGCGGGCTGCTCTAATATCAGAATAGAAAGACCAAGTCTTTATGCTGGGTTGCAGGCCTGTTGGACTGCCCATAACTGTTGTTTGAGTCTGGAGCTGGTGATAGCAGCCTTTCATGTGGACGGCATGATGACTTCCCCTCAACTTAATGCGGGGCACCACCAGGGCATGTGTTCCAAGTTAGCTATATCCGTGAATGAGGAACATGGAGGCTTGAAACGGTGCGGAATCTCTGAAAAGAAAGTATCACCGGAGCCAATGACTCCACAGAAGGATTTGGACTGGTCGGGACAGACATTTCATAGCCTCAAACCTCCACCACCCCATCAACTTGTCTACCCGTCTGCCATAAGCAGACTGGAAGTAACGAGGTTGAACGGCCGAGTGACAATTCCCAATGTCTTTCTCTTCCCCTTCTCAGGTCCATGGCAAGCGATTCGTGTACAAGTTCGTGTGTGACCTCAAGCAGTTGGTGGGCTACAGTGCCGCTGAGCTGAACAGGCTGGTGCTTGAGTGTCCAGCAACGACGCATGGAGAAGCTCGGTGGCAGCATTCTCTCCATGAGCACCCTGGAGGTGCAGGCCGAGCAGGACGACACAGACGACCTCTGAACTGCACCGAGAGCAGCACCTCTCAGTGTGTTTTCTGTGCGAACTCTTCATAGTGAAAGTTTATGCGAGCTCTTCATGCACGCCTGTGCAAGCAGCCTCAGCTGAGCGCTCGGCCAACTCTGGACAACTCTCTCGTGAGAAAGGTGACAGTTGACCGATTCTTGTGCTGTCCTTTGTTTTGGTGTGCGTTTTATATACCTAGTTGCTTTGTGAAGAAGTGGGCATTGGGAGCGCTCTTACCCCATCACATGCATATACGCCTCCATGCATTCATTTGCCCTCAGCTTTAGGCCAGTGCTTTGATTCATTCACCACACCTTCATGTACTTTCAATACATCATCGTTGCTTGTGGATGTTATAACACATGCCTGCGACCGGTGGCATTTCCTGTAGCACATTTGAAATTTAGAAATACTTGGGTCTTGCTAGAGGATGATGCTGAAAAGTACATTGGTTTAGGAAGTCATCCCCATTAAATGGGTTACAGCAGAAATTTTCAGCATCCTGCTGTTCAGAGCACTCTATTGCACAGGCATTACAGTGATAAAAATCTCCGGGCGTATTACTGTTTCCACCAAAAGTTTGGAGTGACGTGGAAAAAATGAGCAAAACACTTGATGAATTGTTAGGCGCAATAACCATCTTCATTGCTTCTATCATCGGCCAGGGATTTTTAAAGCTTCAAAGTTGGTCTTACGGTATTGCATTAAAGGTAAAAAATTGCAGCACCGAAAATCCACACATCTCCTTTTTTGTTTGCTTTGTGGGCCCAGCTTATGCCCAAGCTTCTATCCTTGGCAGATTCCTCGGTCAATTCAATAATTACAGCGGCTTATGTATGGATTAGTCGGCACCAGTTTTGGTTTCAGTAAGGCTTGAAACTTAGTTGCCCACCTAAGAGAGGTTCTTTTATCAGTTTCAAGTGCAACCAGGCAGACATGTTTATTGCGCGCATTCCAACTGTACCTAGCGAGGCTTGATGCTGAAGTTTTGAAAGTAACCGTTCTGATGAAATTGTGTTCCTAGAATCTATGGAGCACTTGTTGGCGTATGATTTGATGTCACCTCAGAATTTGCTTGTGAAGAAAGCTTTCGCGACCATGTTCGATTCTGTACGCTTTCCTTGTGCAGCCGCTGCTGCCGCTGCCAGTAGTGCTCAAAATTGGCTTTAAGGTGGGTAAAGCTGTCATGATATTCATGACTGATGGCGTAAATACATCAGTCTGTAATGTAAACCCAGGTTCTGATCCCACTAGGAATGTAAAACTTGGTGTATGACATAAAGTAAAAAAGAACATGCCACTTAATGATATTGACATGTTGTATATTGCAGGTTTCTACTAGACCTTGATAAATCTTGATAAATGATACAGGAATGGTGAAAAACGAATAAATTTAATTTAAAATGAAACAAAACGGAATAAAACGAAATGCAAATAAATTTCATTTGAGATCGAGCCTCGTGCAGTCCGGCACGCTTATGCATGCCTATTATTTGCAAATGATTGAGTTGTGGCTGAATGTGTATTAACAACATATGCAATTCACGCAAGTTTTCCAAGGTGTAATAGAGGGTCAGTCAAGAAGAGACACGAGGTGGCTTTTTTCAATGCATACTACCCAACAGCTATCTGAGAGCGGTGTTCTGTGATGCAATTGCTAAGAAGTCGTAAGATGTTGCTTGTGCGGCTGTTATGCAATTGCCACTTTAAGACAATGCAATGTAGAACTGGTGTATTACTTGCAAGCCAGCTTTACGCATTCTTCTAAATGACCTTCGTCGGGAACCGATAGCTTGTTCTGCAAGTATTCCAATTGTATATGTATCATTTCTGTCTATTAGTTATGGCATGAAAATAGTTAGTAGTTTACCAGTTTCTTTACTGCAGTTACTTTTAATCTCAAGCAAGTGCAATGCATTCTTAGCTTTCATTGCAATTACATGATGTTTATTCACTTAGAAGATGCAGTAAACCTGTTTGCAAGTAATACACTATGCTTAAAAAAAACTGTTGGCCTCTTAACTGGCATAGACAAGCCCTAATATGCAAAGTATGGGTTATAATTAGGGGAATGAAAAATAATTTTGCCATTAATACTTACGCTGTTACGAAAATATGTTCGATGAATTTTTGGCTGCAACAAACTCATCTTCGTGTCAGACATTGAAGTTGCAAAATGATGCTTCACTGCTTTCATATTAATGTGTAAGAGTGCTGCCGTGTCCCTTACAAGTGCACATACAAGCGAGCTATTTTACATTGCCGATGCTTACAATGCCGTCTGGTCTCTTCCGATTAGTTGAACTAATCCGAGCCTTGACCCAAGTCATCGTGTTGTGACTGTTGTCCATAATAGCCAAGATTTATGTAGTGCATGGCACTAGATTGCACCTTAATGCACTCTTGTAAATAATGTTGACTGCTTAGATTCTCGTATTAGGCATTTGGCCCTCGCTGAAACTTCTGACAAAAGTTCCGTTGCTGTTTGTGTTATCAATGTTGGCAGCACACATAATGATGGTGGCCTTTGTGGATAAACATTTTAAAACAAATGTACCCTTATGACAACCGCTTTTTTTGTTTATTTGTTTAAGAGCAGCGGCCAGAAATCAATTGTGTCTATTTTGACGTGGTTCACAGAATCGCTCTTGTGCTAATGTGTTGCTCATGAATAATCGAGAATCTTGACATTGCTTCATTACCCGTTGTTTCTCTCAGCACTTCGAACTGCTCTTTGCCTGTTATACAAAGTCTGCAGGCTGATGAAAACTAGGGCAAACTTAAGACAAAACTTTGAAAGGCACATTAGTAATAAGTGATGTTTCAATTAGCATTCTCTTGTGATATGACACATGGAGTGGCGACAACAGTGTACAAGTTAAGTATCCTTTATGTGAAAAAAAAAAAAGAAAACTAGTACATTTAAATTTCGCTGTGTTCCTAGTAGACTTGCTTTTTTAAACTTATTTACCGTACTTACTCACGTAATCCTCGCACTCGCATAGTTCTCGCACCCCCCACATCGCCCAACAAAAATACAATTTCTTTTTCTCCTATAGTAATTATTGCACCTACGAAAATTGCCGCAATAATGTCGTCCGCTCGTTCCAGCTACTGATAATGATACTAGCCCGCACCATCTGGCGTCATCTAAGCATAGAGCGTACTATTATTCATCGAGATTCAATCCAAGCGAAGCCAAGCAAAAATGGCAAGTGGGCGTTACGGTGTGTTTCGCATGTTGTGTCCGTAATGCTGTTACGTTATGGGATGATACGGAAGCTACACAGCTGCTTTCAAACAGGGCCGCCGGTAGGCCCTACGTAGTCGACGAGTAGGCCCTTCGTAGTTGACGAGTTTGCTACTGGTAATGGCAGCTGAAAGCCATCAAGACTCGTTGGGCCTTCCGTGTGCCTAAGACTGGGATTGATGATAAACTTTATTTCGTCAGAAGGCAACCGCGGAGGATTCTGTTAAATGGCCATCAGCCCAATACTGACGTCCTACGCTTACCTTTTGCGGGCTCCTGTTGAGCGACGAACATTATCGCTATGCCTGCAGTCTAATTCTCGGCTGTTTGCTTGCACCTTTTGCGTCTCAAATAAATCTTGCCTTGTGTTGAACCTGTGCTTTTATTGTTGAGGTAAGTTTTAATTCGTACTTCTCAAAGCTTGCTGTTAGTTGCTGGCGTGAGAATCTCGATTTGCGCCCACTTCATTGTCTTTTTCGCTCTGTACGTTTTCGTGGAAAGTTTTCCCCACGTAATTCTCACACCCCCAACTTTGCATCGGTTTTCCGCCAAAAAAAGTGCAAGGATTATGCAAGTAAATACTGTATTATCCCTGTGCTGGCATTGAATCACAGTTGTTTGTGTAGAGATATGTTTGCCCATTAAAAATGCTGGCTCATTAATGTGCAAGTGTTGATCCGGGCACTGTGTTGGCAGTGCTTTGGGCACCAGTAATGGTCAAGCATTTTAGGTTCGGGGAGGGACGTACGTTGGGCAAGGGAACAGGTTCATGGTGTGTGAATGCACAAACATGATTACCCAATATACAATTGTTACACAGTATGCTTGTATCAATGTGTTAATATTTTCTGATATGATTCACTTCGCTTCAAATTCCAATAATTGAAATTTTCACAAAGTGTTTGCTATGGATTCATCATTAACATGGCTCATGGTCAAGACAGTTTCTTGATTATGGGAACATCCCTGTGATACTGCTCATACTCCGCTGAACATGTGGTAAAATGGTGACCAGATTTTTATACACTCCTCAGTGTCTTGCACAGATGACTTTGTACATCCTTGTACTTGTCGGGAAAATGTCTAGGGAAGGAGTAGGTGCTATTCTGATGGTAGTGGGGTTTCTCGACTTTACGAGAGCTGCACATTTTCTGCGTGTTTGCAGCTTATTGGTGAATGTGCCCGAGGTCCTGCTGATGACTGGTGTAGTTTCATTTGATTATGACTATGAAATCATATCACACCACTATTGATTGTGTAGTATGTGAGCATTGTAATGTAAACCACTGTGAACACCCACTGCATTTAAAGGTTTCTCGATAGAATTTTCGAAGTCATAGACGCTTGGCAAGAAAAAAAAGAAAACTTGACAGATACATGGTTTGTTTGTGAGGTAAGGCAAAAGGAGAGCTCTAACCTCCTGGATAGGGGCGTTTCCTTGTTGCAGCAGCAGAGGTAGGCAAATTTACAAAACATAAGTGACAGGACAGACATGTCGTAAGTAAACGCAATACAATTCTGAGCTCAAATCAAAATGCTTAATTAACACATTACTAATACAGCAACACAAGCACCATTAAGTCATTGACTAATTCACAGTTAACATTTGTTCAACACATCTGGATCACACGAAAAAAAAAATGTGTTGACCATGTAATATTTAAATGGATAAATTCTACGTTTTGTTAGCACACATTTTAAGAAGTGATGTGCTTCCGCCGTCGTGTAGAAACGATCAGAATTGTGTCTATAAATATCTGATGTATATATATATATAAAAAGGAAAGCATGAGGGAAACACGACGCTGCTTGGGCAGTTGCGTATTTGGTTGCGCACTAACGGCGCCGCCGCCGTCGCTTCAGGTCGACGTAAAACTGCGCCGTGACGGAGAATCGGCGCAGCACTTCACGCGCCGAAGCGAGGCGCGCGAAAGGACCCTGGCTGTGGCCGCAAACACCCAGGTAGTCGTCGAAGTCCACGTGCACTAAAGCCACGCACAGCCGCGAGAATTGCGACACGATGCTCTCCAGCTGCACGCGGATGTATAAGATGAAAACACATTAATAAATGACACGGGTGTAACAAACGACTATGCGTTGATTGACCTAAAATTGATTGCCCACTATAATTACGGTTCTTCATGCGAAATTTATTGGAGGAAAGTTGTTTTAATGAATTGTAGTGGCAGGTCGAATGGTGAACTGCTGAGCTTCCTGTCGATTTGAGGAAGTCAATTTATCGTCGAGGTTTTTTTCATACTGGTACACGGCCCTTTCTGTGTAAAAACGACCACAGAAAGCTTCACAATATTTATCACCCTGCTATATGAGTGAAACGTCGTTGAACGAAGTTGAATGCAGTTCATTATCGTAACTACTGCAAATTCAGTGATGTCGAAGCCTGCAAATATTAAGGATGCTTTAGGGCAACCAAATCCACTGTTGCCTTCTTTGAAGTCTTGTCTACATGGCTAAGTGCACTCCTTGCTGCTCCGGTTGTCTCCAGTCTCTGCCGTAATCGCACTCCAGGGATTGCGGCAGAGAGGAACAGATGGCAGACGGAGGGTGGCAACAGGAGACACACGTTAGGGAACACTGCAATCATAGAGATGTTCTCTTCTGCAATAATAATGATACCTTTCTTTTCTTCAAATTAAGCAGTAAAAATGGTTAGGCCTGCCAAAGCCAATTGGATGTTTGAGCGGCAGAGCCTGGCAGGCAGAAAACAAAACCGTATGTATTATATGATTGTAGTTAAGGCACAGTAGAAAATATAGGACAAAATGATGTGCATCATTAGATTAGAAACATAAGGCATATAAACTGTAATCATTCCCAGTAGTTGCGAAAATTGAAAGCAAACAAAAAGCAGAAAAACAGCAATGTTTCACCAGCAAAACGCCACACTAAATTATTGCTCAGAAGTATGCTTGCAAATGAGACAAATTACGCTGTAGCAGTTTCTTTATTTGTATTTGTTTTTATGTGAAAAATGCTAGGGGGCAGTACATTGAATTAAGACGAAGCATAATGTGCTCGTGTCCTTGTTCCATACCTTGTTGAATATCTTGTTCTCCAATCATGGTGTGAATAGAGTTACTTATAAGCTACCTGTAGGTAGCATGCTACCGGAAGCATACAATGAAATAGGTGAAAATAATTTACTGTATAAAGAACTAACTCTATAGATTTGAATAAGCCTAGGTGCACTAGCGTTTATGCCACTCTAGTTGCGACTAAGCCTAGGCCTGTTAGCGTTTATATGTGACGTGGTATTGTTTTTTTTTATATTTCACAAGCGTATGTAGGAAATAGTAAAACACTAATACATAATAGACTGTCAGAAACTATTAAATCTCAAGTTTTGCAAACCGATCTACAACTCTCTCATTGGAATATTTGCCAGACTTTGTTGCTTCAAAGAATAGTTAAGAAATGGTGCGACTTTCTCTACACAATAGTCAGCAACATGCATTTCGTCGCGTCGTCATAAAGTGCATATGCTGATTCATAAACTCCGGCTGGAGTTAGCGGTTGCACCAGTACAGTGCTCAACTATGACATTACTTTGTGTAAAGAGCGGCAAAGGGGCCCGGAGCACTTTTTAAGAACGGTCAGTAAACGCTGCCGATCGGATGAGGCTTTTGAGAACACGCAAAGCAAATATAATTGCGCAGCAGTCGGCTAAAATTCGCGCTCTCTACTCTCTACAAATTATGTTGTCAGAAATCATGGCGTCATAGGCTCGAGTATCATGACATTGGCCGATTTGAGCATGGCAGGCTCGGGAGTTTCTGGGGCCGCCGCGAAAGGCCGCGCTTTGAAAAAAAAAAAAAAAGAAAAAAAGAGAGAAGGAGAGAAAGTGCACAAGCTTACGAGGCGCATGTGACATATACCTTCCCCCGCACAATCCCTCCCTGCTTCGGAATGAGGGAAGAGAGAAAGTGCGCGACAAATCTTTGTAACTCCGCACGTACTGGACAGATAAAAAAATATTTTGTAGTAGTTAATAAGCGTCTTTCGGGAATCCAATCTATGGCTTCTTGGAAAAGTTTTTCAGCACCCCTCTAAGAAATGCTGTCTCGTGGAATGCAGTTGAGCCTGGAAAAATATTTTGTTGGTGGGATCCCATAATGACGCAGGAAAAACAGTATTCTCAAAACCGAATTGAACGGGCGTGAATATATGAAATAGAGCTGTGACCTTAATGTCAAGCGATGCAACGTTGTCGTAGGCTTCCAGACGGTGATAGCTCATGCCGCCCTTTCCCGGAACTTCGGCATAGTTCGCGGCACTGGAACTGTCGAAACGAACGTTCTCCCAGAGCCGGCAGTGCTGCGGATTAATAAATACGGTTGAAGTGTTCCACGTAATTTGGCACTAGTCTCGAATTATGAAAGTCTGTAGAAAGGAGTACTCCCTTAACATTTATGTCTGGTGAGTTAAATGCTTACATTTACGAGTGTTTCGTACAACAGCGATCTAATCATACATGTATACGACGTTAAAAAGATGTAGCTGAAAACTTGAAACATTGTTATATCTCATACGAATCTGGCCCAATCTGATAACAAAAGTTATTTCGCTCATCGTGTATACTACATTAAGGCATCATTATTTTACTTGCAACGAAATGACGGGAAATAAAAATATTGTATTCGTTTATAATTTTAGTCGATCCTACATGTCAAACGTAAGGGCATTTGCTAATATACCTATGAACAAACCAAACCTTATAGACCTGAATGGGAGTTCACATTTCTGGTATGGCACGTAACTGAACCTTGCTGGTACGGCGTTGTAGTTTAAGAACTCTAAAAAAAATAGCTGTATTAGAAATAAAGCTAAGATACCAACCTAAAGATGGTGGCTGCGGCCGCAATCTTAGGGTTGGTATGGCTTAGTCAAGGTGGTCGAACTAACCTCCTTGGGCTTAGATGAATGCTACTAGGGTTGGCATATGGCTTGCTGAATGCCAACGATTCATCCTGTCACACAAGAAGATGGCGGAGCTGTGGATGCCATCTTATTAAGGGCAGCATGAATCTTTAATTGTTAGAATTCAGCAAAGAAAGGGGATGGTTTTCCTCCCACACTCTACAAGCTTAATGTGCAAAAATATTCTCGGCAGATGCTGCTTAATATGTGTCTTTGCATTACTGGTTTCCTCAAGACATGTCAGTCTTGGAAATTTTATTGGGGGTCAAGTTATACTCATTGTGATATGTATGTCACTTGATATGACACTATATAAAAGGGCATGTTTCTGTGTGCAAAACTTCATTTCAAATATTTTTTTGTGACGAAGGTGGAGCCTTCAGTCCAAGGCCCCTGTGGTCTTTGCCATCTTGGGATCTCTATCCATCAGTTTGAGGTGTTCTTCAGGCTTCTAGCAGGACAGCACAGCCTCCCACTAATCCAGCGTCGGTGTACATGTTTTTGGCACTACCTGTGAGTGTTGGCAGGCCCATGTCACGTGATAAAGTGTTGGGTGTTTTCCGCATAGCGGGCATTTGTTGGTATATATTGCCGGGCAAGCGTTGGCTTTAGTTTAGCTGGCAAGGGGACGTGACATTTTCAACCCCTACATAAAAAAAAAGAAAAACCTTTTTGGTCAAGACTCGTACTTCGTTTCAGAATTATTCATCTGTGCATACAACACTTTTCAAGAGACACCGAAAGAATTGTGTACAATCGGCAAACGACTGTAGACAGCACAGTGGACTAATAGAGATATCTGCTCTTATTACACAGAAGTATTTCGTGCTGCATTCTGTACCTTTTTTTTTTTGTCACCTGGCTTACGCTAGTTCCAGCATACTCGCCTGCATGTACGAGACCGGGTAAAAGTCCTGACATGTCTCTCCGAAGCCCGTGTGCTCCAACGGCAACAGGAATCGCATCACTGCCAGCGTCATTGTGAAGCACACCGAGCCTCGATCCACCTGGGACGCCGCGCGGTCCATCCACGCAAGAACAGCGTTCTGCACGCGCCGAACATTTGCGATCGCATCTCGACGATGACGACACAGTGTTTGGCCAAAAGCCACCGCAAATACAGTCAATATGCTGAAAACGTACATACATATACTTCACATACAAAACCCATATCTCTTCTAAAGACGACGTTCAGGCACTAAGCGGCTAAGCCGTGCGAAGTAGCCATTGTGTCGACAGGTCAAGGGCACGTGTATCGGCGAATACATTCTTACAGCTCCCGCGAGACAGTGTTGTGGAGTTGTGCAAATGCTAGTGAAAGCAAATCGGAAAATAAACTTCATAATGTTTCTCTATCGACTGATTTTAATCAGTACAACAGCAAACATGAAAACAAGACATGGAAAGACCAGCGGAAAGCATGGCTTGAAGAACTTATAGTCCTTGAAAAGGTGTATGCACTTTATCAGTGAAGGCTTCCTGGTTGCCACCATAATGAGTGGTAGTAAATGTACGTGACCCCCTCAAAAATACTCTGCCAAAGCAGCGGCGTCAGTGTTGCCCATCCTTAGCACTCTATACTGTGCCGCAGTTTATGCACTGCCGTGGATTCGTTGCGAATGAACATCAGTGTAGGCACACATGTCTCACAGTATACTTACCATTGTGAACGTCTTGCGATTGCTCTCGGCCGTGCGGCTGAAGGAGTTTGGCAGGAACGTGACGCATTCGCCTTCCTTGTGCGGCGGTTCGTGCGTCTCTAGGAGAGTGAAGTCCGTGAGCCTGCGTTGTGCGGGTTGTGGAAGCGAATGCTGCAACTAAAATGGTATTCACATGGGGATGCATTTAGGACGCATTTACGTGTTCTGCATACGTCCGTGCGTACACTGCCTGATGACCGCACTGCTTAGCCTGGCCACACATACCCGTTCCAGCGCGTCAACGTGTGGCTTTTTGATTGCTTTTTGACGCGGTGCCACACTCTCTCTTTATGAAGAGGAAGGGTGCACACCTTCGCGTAGCAGCGTGCCCTCTCGCTTTCTATAGGAAGAGAGTGCAGCACCGTGTCAAAAATCTACGCGCTGCAACGCGAACATGGGGTCAGGCCTTCACTGTCTGTGGTGATTATGTCGCGCCACAAGGTCGTTTCTGTGTGAATTTCTCGCTATAATTTGTTGAGCAGTGCGCCGTTACGCGCAGGACATTTCGAATCGACCGACCTACTCGCACGACTATGCATGCATGTAAAAGTAGGGTTCTGTACTGTTGTCATTTTCTTGTTGACATTTCTTTAGAAGTTTACTTCGCGTTTAACGAGTTCCAAAAGCCCTGAAGCTCACGCATGTTGTGGTAAACATGCGTATGGCTACATATAAACGCTAGTTTACCACACACAGAGAAAGCAATGTGTTTGCCTCTCTGAATGCGCACTCGTCATATGTTTGGACACTGCGATACCGACTATAGTGTTCACCTGATGAGTTCTTTAATGCGGCGCTCCAGAAACAGGTTCTTGACCCTGTTATCCATGTCGTACAGCCAGAATATGCTGAACAGGAGAAGAAGCTTGCCAGAGAACGCCGTCCGGATCTCCTGTGATTGAGAGGTGCCTTTAGTCATACACCACTGAATTTTACAGTGGCCGAATGCTATGCATTTGCATGTGTATTCTAGTGGTAATCAATGGCAACAAAAATAATGACAAGTATGTAAATTATGCAGCGAGATACTGCGCAGCATAATAAATCAACTAAGAACAGGACACTCAATTTTTACAATGGATGGGTGGGTGAGAAGCCATATTTATTTCACTGAAGTCAACTATTAGGTCGACGTTGGTTGTTAAAATAGCGGTGCAGAAACCTTGTGGTGTTATGGCAAGGAGGGGCCCCATTTTGAAATAAAATCACGTTTAAGTGGTCTGCATTGGGTTAGCGCACTTCAAATTACCCGCATCAAGAAGCGAACCAACCGGACCGACTCGCGTCACTGTTGATATGTTGCGCAATGTCACTGTTGCGCAATGTTGCCGGCTTTACTGCGCTAGTAGGAGCGAACCGAAAGCAGCGGGAGCCACAGCAGCGACAACGCCCATTGATCAATTTCCCACCATTAGCTTCGAGATTGAAGACGTTTTTTTTTTTTCATTCAACTGTGCCCCGCTTCATCAATTCAACACATCAATACGCATCATCACTTCTACTTGCATACAATCATCCCATGCCTCTATATTTCTTCGTCCTTACAATAACATGCTGAGATGGCACAACCTTTTCAGTGTAACTACGCGAAAGTTGCATTTTCGGAACGTCTGGCGGTTCTGTTTTACATAAATCAAACAGAAACAAACAGGCATCATTTTATTGCGTCTCTTGCTGCACGTAAGGTTCTTTATTTAGTGCAGCTGGATTAATTACTGGTGAATAATTGTAGGTGGTCCGTCTGTCGTCATCGGGGTCATTTTGAGAATGTCCTACTGCGTCGCATGTGTTCTTGCGCATTTACGTCAATTTCTCGTTAAGTAGGACAATGTTGGTGACAATATTGTCGTTTTAGATGCTTTCATACATTGAGCTTTCACTCTGACGTAAATTGCTATTTGATTTAGTGTCCCTCTAAGGAATTTAGAGTCAGTACGTTAGATTTCTTTGTTACAGGAGATATCGCGGTGGGTCTCTCTTTTTTTTTCATTTCGCTATAAAAAGAATAAATATCAGTGAAATAAAACTACACCTGGCAACGTTCGTAATTAGTTTGCTATAACGGATGGTTCGCCATATCATAGGTCTTTATAACAAGGGCTCAGCTGCAGAAAACATTACATATTCAGCACCCGTAAAGTTATGCCCCCTTTAATCAACCCACTGTTGATGACCTTGCTTGTATTTGACTAACCTTGAGTATGGTGACGTAGGCGTCTATGCGGCCTGGGTCGAGGCGCTGCTCGAGGAAGGCGAGTCCATTGAGGCGCCGGTTGCTCAGCCAGTTGGCCGCACGCCGCGCCGTATCTTGCGCCTTGCCCTGTTCAGCGTACGACAGCGGCCACGACTCGTTTGTGTCCGTGGCACCCAACGGGGTCGGAGGCTCGCGCACTCCGATCACTAGCTGCGACTGTATCGCGCTCTCTTGCTCGCCGACGGTCTTCAGCGCAAGGAAGGTGCTGAAAGCTGAGCCCCGGTACATAACGAACATCATTGATGCGATCGGTACAGATAAGAAGCCGATGAGCCATTCTGTTATTTCGTATTGCTAATAACCAGTGAAACATTTCTATGCAACGTGCATCACACATGTATATCATGATGTGCGCTTAATTTTATCGTATTTCTGTGGTGCACTCAAACCTCGCTTTAACAAACATAAATATAACGATTTATCGGGTATGGCGAAGTAAGCGAAGAATAGTCTTGTAATAGATACATCGTTACTGTTGAACGTTTATAATGAATTTCCGGAAATAATGAAGTTATTGAAGACGATAGTTTTTCTTGGGGACCTTCGACGCAAAAATTTTGGTCTGTTTGTCCACCCTTAACGGTACCCTAAACGACACCAGACGATACCCCGAACGGCCGACCCCATCCACAGCGCCCACCAATATTGCTCAACATTCAGCGTTCATACTTGTGTGATTGTCAATTAAAAAGCAATTATTGCGCCTATCTGAGGCACCATAACAACACGTCAATATGTGTGTCTTTTACTAGAAAAGGCATAAATGAGTAATTCTAAGGACCGTAGCGTTTATCACGCTGCGCTGGCCATGCAACGTTTGCACGAAAAGGCAAGTGTTTCCAACGCTTTGCTAAGACGGCACAGTGGTGGCACCTACCCGTCGCCTTGCGTTCTACACCTTATCACATCCGAGACGGGCGCGCACGCCGCGTGCTTCGTTTTCTAAGATAACTGCCAGATAACGCTCATGTCTCACGTGTGACGTGACTTGATGCCGCTCGTTCGCCTCCACTGCACGCTCTAGGCACTCTAACGCAGCGCCTCCAGTATACCATTCACCAATTTTCTTGCACAGAACATCAAATAAACGTTTTGTTCACTCTGTCCAGATGCAAGACTATCGTCTTTCGACGACATTTGCAGCGTAACGTGCAGATTCGGGGCCAAATTTTTTTTTGTGAAAGATGTGATTTTGTTATATTGAGGTATGAGTATATAGTACAGTTATTTGCAAGCTCTTAATAAAACACTGCACATCCCGAGAAATTTCAAATATCGGAGCCAGCCGTAGTTGCACTGACGCGTTACGGTCTTGTTATTTCTCTTCCCGATACTTTTTAACGAACCCTTCTGCGTTACAGCCTATGCAAGCATGCGGTGCTGTCGGCTAAGAATCGTCTGTGTACAAGCGTTGGAATTGCGATATTAGAAGGGACTCACTAGATGCCGCACTGTATAGCCCGTCATGACATAGTTCATTGTGTGCACCTCATGATTTGTTTCGACTAGTGCTTTTGACTTCAACCTTTCAATAATAATAATAATAATAATAATAATAATAATAATAATAATAATAATAATAATAATAATATAATAATAATAATAATAATAATAATAATAATAATGTTATCTGGTTTAACGTCCTAATACCATGATATATTATGAGGGACACCGCAGTAGTCAACGTTTTTAGATAACGTTGGCAGAAGTGGAGGGCTCCGGACATTTTGAACATATCTGGTGTTCTTTAACGTGCACTGCTATCGCACAGTATAACCAGACCTCATACGTTTCGCCTCCATCGAAATGCCGCGGCCTGGATCGGACCTGTGATCTTCGGGTCAGCAGCCGAGCAATGTATTACCGCTAAATCACCGCGACGGACGACTTCCAACCTCTCAGTCAACGCGCGGCATACCAGGGACGGAGACCCAAGGGGCTAATACGGTCCTGATTTGATTGATTTGTGGGGTTTAACGTCCCAAAACTAATACGGTCCTGCCGAGTGGCGTAGCCAAATGGTGGCACACCAGCCCGAGCCTCCCCCCCCCAAAAAATTTTTTTTCGCCATGGCATACATAGCCCAGGAAAAAGTTCTGCCTTACACTTTCTTCTACCGACAGTGTAACTGTGTAACACTGTTATAAGCCTTTATAGCAGTTGCCATCTTGTCAGCTCAGATCAGTAGCATAGCCGGGGCATGGTACCCCCCCCCCCCCCCGAAAATTTTTTCGCCATGGAACACAGAGCGAAAAATGACAATTTTAAGGGGTTGCGCTACCGAAGATCAATGAGGTGCCCCACCTTCTCTCCACTACAAAAAACAAATGTCTGCCAACGCCCCTGCCCGTGGTTTGCGGTGCCATGGCCTCTCCGATTAGCTTACAATGTCACAAGCTCAGAACTTCACGGAAATACAGAAATTGCCCAGAATGGTATCGCAGCATGTGCAGCAGAGCTCACTCCGGACGAAAAAAAAAATCACAGCATATCCACGGGTGAATGATGATGAGTGGGGCGAAGCGTCCATCCGTTCATTGGTCCGTGTGTCCGTCCGTCCGTGCATGCGTTCATGCTCCCGATCGTGTTCGAAAATGCAGACGGCTAGCGGGTAACACCAGCGAGACGTGAGCCAAGGAAGCTGTGCGCAAGTGTCTTCAACGCGCCCACCGCTCTGCTTCACCCATGCCCCACCAACGATCCGCCACGTACCTCGACGATCCAGAGACAGAGAGGCCCTCGTTCCCCGCGCACTCAGGCAAAGCGCGAGCAGCAGCCACTCGGAGAGTAGCGGTACAGCGCAATCTAGAAAATCCTCACTCTACTGCAGTTTGTATTTATTTCTGTGAGACAGTGCCTTTTATTATACTGTTTGGGAGATACTGCCTTGCCCTCTTTTCTTTCTCGTCTCTTCTTCTCTCGGTTACGCGTGACAAGGTTAGACTAAGATGAGTTTTGCCCCTTAAACATGCACGAGTATGCGTACCTCTGCGGGCTTCCGGCCTCGCGTCGAGTTGCAGCCAGTCCTCGCCTGCTCCCATAATGGCCCCGCAGTACACCAGATGGCTGCACAGTTTAGTGGGCCACGGACCATCGAAGGTGGCGCCAAAGAAGCACAGCAGGGTCACAGGGTTTCCACCTGCCATACAACGACAGAGAATGCACCGCAGCAAGACGCAGGTCGTATGAGTTTGTGGTTGTGCTTAATTCCAATACACATAGCGGGTTGTTTTGCACAATCCATGCCACGCATACATTTCGCGTTTCTGTCTCGTGATTACGGCGAGATCTAACTGCATGCTTATTTTTTATGCATGGATATAGGAGCTGTGGGTAGGGGCCCTTTTCCTTTCCTACATGCCTGTATACTCAGGTTTTAGGCCATGAAAGCTAATTTTTTTTATATATACAGTTATTCTATGGTCTGTAGGCGTGTCCATTATGGTGGAGAGAGGGCGGAGGAGGGCTTCCTGGTTACGTAAAGGCATTTCTGCCCTATTATTTTATTTAGTCGGACCTTTCACAATATTATTCAATACACAGGGTTAACGCTGCGCATGTTCTTTTTTTTTGAGAATAACAGTGAACAAGATCGGCCTTTTTTACTTTCTCAAGTTTATTAATAGAATTGTAAAATGTGCAATACGTGTGTGATGTTGCAACAGTTTCAGCAAAAAGCCCAACGTAGAAAATGTGAAAGCGTTCCTATTTGAATTGAGCGAAAAAATAGTAAGCCCACAAATTAATTGACTGTACATGTATGGATTCACTATACATAAAGAGATATAGTAACAATAAAAAGCACATAAATAGAAGCGTCAATATATATGCAACACAAAAACTGATTGATAGACGAATAATGTAATGAAAACAGGTATGTTCAAAAACGGTCTAAAAACACGTGCCAGAATATTATTATAGAGGGAATGCGAGATCCTAATGGTAGACTAACTACAGTGATGAGAGAAGGTACGTTTTAAAATGCACTTCTTGCATTCAAAGACACTTTTTACGTCTCCTATTATGTGCCACAAAGTGGGCAGGCCACTGTCAAAGTTCGTATTCATTTTTCGCATGCATATTGGTATTGCATGCTGACTCGCCCAACAGGAGGGGGGGGTGCGTATGGTGAAACTGCCCCCCCCCCCACCTTAATGGAGAAGGTGCACTCGCCTATGCTATGATCCTAAAGAACTATTCTAGAAGGTCTTATTTCGCTTATTTCTCCTCGTTCCTTTTTTTCCCGTCAATATCTCACTCGGCAGTAAAACCTCGGTTCATTTCCCGCAGAACCGTTGCTTTAATATTTAAAGGTAGATTTCCTGCTCCTGTCGCAAGTGTTTCGTACGTGTCGCAAAAAATCTCTATATAGATTTGCCCTCAGGATGTCATCTGAGGATGTCGATTAGTTTGAGCCCGTGCATCCTCAAAGTAAGAGCCCCGTTTGGTTCAGCCACGCCGCGCACATGCACAAAGAAATCTATATATAGATTTGCCCCCAGGATGTCGATTAGTTTGAGCCCGTGCATCCTCAAACTAACAGTTCTGTTTGGTTCAATCACGCCGCGCACATTTACAAAGAAAGAGCAATCGCTCTAATAAGCGCAGCCTCACTCGTCAATACAACAAGGCGTGTGGTTCTCAGTAAGTGATGCGCTAAACTGCCACACATAAAAAGAGTGGTCATACCTAAGGAGATATTGGGCGCTCTCTCTGAACTCTTGGGCACGTGATGATGTTCCGAGGGGGCCAGTGCCCCTTTCTTTACATTCCCAGCGTCCAGCACTGTAAATATATAACACACGGTCGAGATACAATGACGTTATTAAATAGTGATGCATTCGACGGGGTTTGACATTTCACAGCCACGTTTCACAACCACATTTTTAGGCGCGAAGCACCTTAAAAACGATGCTTGTTTGTTGTCACGGCTACATTATGTAAAGCGAAGCTCGGGAAACATACGATAATGTGACACATACGCCCAAAATAAGGTTTAACAATAGACTAATATTAATTAAAATTGTGACGGAACAATATAAAACAGCTACAATCACAAGCACTTGGTACTAGTCGGCGATTTCAACGTAGACATTATGGACCTCAGGACCTAGCTTTGTCGTCGACTCTTTGTGTTACTTTCATGTCACTCAATTTACATTACATGAGGTAAAGCTCGAGTAGTGCGATACACAGACAAAAGTTTAAGATGAGTCTATTATTAATTATGATTGGGACGGAACAATGTATAACATCTACAAGCACAAACCCTTTATTATAGGTGGCAACTTCAACGCAGACATTATAGACCTTGAAACCTATCTTTGTTGGCGACTCTCTCACTTATGCAACTCAATTTACATTATATGAACTCGGATACCTTGAGGTTACTCACCCATACCACTTTATTGAGCGGCCGTGCCCATACGATGCCCAGAGCTTCGCACACTCACGAGTTTTTAGATGCGAATCAGCTTATGGTAGAGATCGATCCGGTGTGTGTGCGATCCCCCCTTATTGCTCATGCGCAACACCCGGCACAAGACTGTTGCACAAGAACTGCCAGAATGCGCTCACGCGATAGTGCGTAAGAGGCTATGGCGTCGGGGAGCGGGATTCTGCAGACACGCGATGAACGCACGTGCTACCGCGTGGCGTGGCGATGAACCGTCGTGGCGTGCTCCAACAAGAGCTTGGGAGGAGTAACAGCAACATAATCTACAGTGAATTCATTGTGTGCTCCACTCGCAAGGACGCGTTAACATCGGACAAGGTGTCCGTGATGAACGGAACGTCAAGTCGACTCATGCGCTGCTTCGCATGCTATACTCATGATTCCCTTCAGTGGGACACGGTGTCAGTTTTTTATTGCTTCAAGGAACAATGAAATGGTAAGCGTCTAGATCACTTTGTCTCGCCAATATCGTGTTCCGTATAGGCTTAAAAACTAGAGTATACGAGGCGTTTTCGTATGCCGATGAGTTTGGATGGATGTTTGGTTCAGTTGCCTTGAAGTTATGTAAACGTGTAAGGAAGGGGGTGTCGGTAATGACGGGAATTGAAAAGCATATGTCCGAAGGCGCGCATAGGCTCTTAAACTTGTGTTTACGAGCGCTATTTATTACTGCTGCTCCTTTATAGTCAGTATTTTTGTTTTTCAGCAATGTTTATTTATCAAGTAGTCAATTAATATGTCCAAACTAACTGCATCTACGCAGTTAGCAAAGAGCTATAGATATGTATACGCACCTTTGCGCCGCCTTGTAGTGACCCCTCTCTGGACGAGAAAATCTGGAAAGGTGCGAGAGTGACAATATTGATTCATAAGTATAATAATCTTCGAATGGCGAAATGATCGGTGCTCTGCAGGGTCCCAAATTTTGTCCCTAAAATGTTCTGTCGTCCGCATGGAAAGTGAATATGTTTGTAGTTCCTCAAGGCAACATTAAGGAGAGTAGTATAGTGAGACGTGCGTTTAGAAAAAAGTGTTTAACAATTCAGAGCATATGGTACTACACTATGGGAGAGCATAAACCGTCCCACTAACTGTGAATGGCAACCGCTACGAAAAATTTGTGTGTTTAGAAAAAAGTGTTTAACGATTTAGAGTACTTGGTACTCTACTATGGGAAAGCATAAAGCCGTCCCGTGGCCGTCACACTTGATGAGGTCGTGTTGACAAAAATGACGCCATGAACGAGTTTGGTGCGCTCAACTGAGGAAGGACCTGAGCGATGCACTCGAGTCAAGTGTGCGTTTAGAAAAAAGTGGTTAACGATTAAGAACACTACGTATACTCTACTATGGGAGAGCGCTGAGCTCTCCCTAAAATATTCACCTGGTGTAATCCATTGAGTGGCATGCAGTGATGGCCCGCTAAATAAATTTGATTGTCCCAGCAGATCGCAGTGTCACCCACCCTCTTACTGCAGTAAAATAGCGCCGGAATAGAATGAGCACATTATTCTGGGTAGGATAAGTTTAGCTACTGCCTAGGTACTGCTCGCGTAGTGCAATATGCGCGCAAACGATTGTGTTTTCATGCTTTACAATGTACTTTTAATTAACCAGTTAACTTTGAGGCTGAGCACCAATACAGAAACAAATGGCAAAAAAAAACGCAAATATCTTACGTCTCGGGCTGTTGTTCATTCGCCGCATAGGGTCTGGAAGAAGGATGAGAGAAGGAACGGATGACAAGTGATGGACAGGTCGGAGTACTTTACTGGTAACAATGGAGAATCGTGCATCATACTACAAATACCAATAAAAATTATTGATTTTCATAAGTCGTGTTTTCGTTATGTAGGGCAACAGCAAAAGATGCGTAGTGCATCATTGTCACATCGGTCCCGTAAGTTAGGGAGGCGATCGCCGGGCTAATTCCAAGGGCCGAAGTACCGGCCCCCCGAACCGCACCACGAAAGCGTGGACAATTTAGAAGTGGTCCTTTTTGGCGCGCCAGCGGACGCCGGCTGTGGCTGGCCCAAAGAACAAGTCAGAGCCGAGAGTTGATAAACAAACAAAATTATATTCTCAATAATGGTAGATCAGCAAAACAATACACCAATATGCTCACTCCACAATAGCTGAGTACAATATGTCACCAATCAATCAACACACTACACAGTACAATTAGCCACACTCAAAACAACGGACACAGACAACAATACACACTACAATGCAGTCGCATGCATTCAACAACCAAGACACTTAAAGACTGAAGAGACAGAAAATCTATTCAGTCCAACGACCTTGGAACCAAAGTCTGAATGATACTCTTCCGAGAATCACTCACTCAAAGTCCAGCGTTGTTGCCGTTCCGCTGTCCCGAAGTTTCTCTTCCAGGAAACCTCGCGTCTTCAATTGGCCACTCTCCAAGCTTCAAACTTCGCCGGAACCACGTCGGCTTCAGACACGCAGCTGTTGCCACGCGTCTTCGCTCAATAGCGGTAAACACACGCTCTTGCCTGTAGCTCGAGCCTTCACCCCTCAGGTGGAAATCCTCTTCATCTCCGGCTTCGTCCCTACGGACCAAAACATTCGCCGACTACACGGCGGAATCCCTACGCGCTCTGGCGCTCACTTCCGTCTCCTCCTGATCTCTCATCTCGGCTGCTCGGTTAAATACCTTGCGCGCGACATTCCAGACGGTTCTCGTCATTTCGTCGGCGCGATACGCAGCGAAGGCTGTGAAGAGGGCGAGACGGTTGGAATGCCCTCCGCGGCCGATGACTCAACTCGGTATGACCACGCCGCTTTCGTTCTAGAACTTTCGCGGGCTATCTCGGCCGCCGATGTGGGGTGAGGAGGTTCGTCGGCGAAGCCACGCTTCCAAGGGGAGAGCGCGCGCCCGGGGAGCCTTGGATGTTTCTTTTCTTTTTTTTTTCTTTTGACCTCCCGGCGTCTTTTCCGCGCGTTACCGCAAGAATTTGGCGGCGCGCCCATTTTTAGCGCTCGTTCTGTGACACTGCCCCCCACTTTAAGAATATTATCTCATAATATTCAAAACCACACAAACGAGCGCGAACAGTCACCACACACTCTAAAAGACTGTAACACAAACCGTCGCTCATGACACTTCACATTCGCAACAGATCGCTCGATACAATCTTACATTGTAGTTCAATTCCACAACACATGAAATATAGCCACAGGTACATGACTACAACACTTCATCACTCATTCCAAACAATACAAACGTACAAAGTTCTCTCATTACAACAATTATACAACACTATACATCACACCACAGCACAGACACTTCGACACTTGTGACACAGGATAACACAACATTAACACAACATATGGCACTCAACGCTGCCAAACACATTCTGATTCGACTTCAGCACTTATCCTGTGTATTTCGCTTGCGTCCTTTCTTGCGGTGCTCGCTCGATTTCTTCTTGTTTTTCCTTGTTCTTTTTCGGCGAGCCTTTTCCAACGACGACATCTGAGGCGGCGTCTCAGCCATCGTTGTCACTTCCGACACCGTTAACGGGTCATAACGTTCAACGGGTCCTATCTGTTTATTTACCAGCTCGTTCATGTCATGGCATTGGGCTTGGCTGGCCAACTCCGTCACCTTTACACTGTCGGTCGGTTGAGGTCGTGCCGACGTAAGTCCAGTTGCTCGGCCCGTGAACTCATTCAACACGATCATCTTCTCATTCACTGTCTCTTGCGCCACGGCTTCGCCTTGGGCTCTAGTGAGATCCGTCACGGGCTGCTCCTCCACTGTATCTCGCGGCCGCTGGGTTGGCGAGGGCTCTATCTTAGGGTCTTCTCCCAAACATTCTGGATCATTTGGCCCTCGCGCCCCGGCGATGTTTCCGATGACAAGGTCGTAAAGGGGGGGTCGTCATGCATAAAGCAGTAACCTTCCCACTGAAGTACGGGGTTTCCACCTTAATCTCTGCTTCGGGAAGCATCCGAACTGTATGGTCAATTAAACAAACCGGTTTCGTTTTGCCAGTTAACTCACTTTCCCGTACCAAATTTCTCCGCACGATAACCGTGGAGCTACCGGTGTCTCTTAACACCGTAATCTTCTTGCCCGCAACCTTTCCAGGCAGTGTTGGCATTCGCTTCGTAACACCGGTCGACTGTTTTGACATTACAGCACCAACAATAGGAATTTTCTCCCCATTTTTCAATTTTACAAATCCGTCGGTGACGGCATTATTATCGGATTTCGGTGCTGCTTGCACACAGGATACCTGGTGAGTTTGACTCGCTCCGTTTCGACATGCATCTGCTTTGTGCCCAGTCTGACCACACTTAAAACATTTTACTACCGTAGGGTTCGTAAAGATCGTTCGACAGTTTTTCGCGCGATGACCCACTCGGTTACACAGAAAACATCGCGGAATGCTCTCTGGTGCACGCTTCTTTTCTTCGGGAGCCAATTTCTTCGAATCATCGGGACACTCCTTCTTGACCTTGGCCAAATTAGTGCCACCTTGCGCTTCCAAGAATTGATCAGCCAATTCAAGCATGTCTTCAAGTGAGTCAGCCTTCCTCTCTTTTAAGTACAGTGACAGGCTTGGGTGGCAACTAGTTAGAAATTGTTCTCTAATTAGCAGCTCTCTAAGCTCATCGTACTCCTGCGCTGTCCCTGAAAGTTCAATCCATCTGTCGAAATAATGGCAAAGTCGGGCGGCATACTGCGTAGCCGTCTCACCATCAGCTGGCTTTCCTGTCCGAAATCTGTCCCGGAAACCTTCTACAGTAAATCTAAATCGCTTCAGTAAAGCAGCTTTCACCTTTGCGTAGTTGGCCGCATCGGTCAGCGTCAGCCTACCGTACACACTGAGCGCTTCACCACTCAAGCAAGTACTCAAAGCAGTTGCCCATTGATGTTCCGGCCAATTCTGGCTCCTCGCAATCATCTCAAATCGGTGAAGGTACGCGTCAAGGTCGTCCTTCCTTTCATCAAACGCTACGAGCAGCTTGCTTGGGTTCAAGCGGAAGCCGTGGTCCTCCCGTTCGCTGCTTTCAACTCTAGCTTGGACGGGAGTTTCACTTCGCTGTTGCAAACGGAGCCGCTCGAGTTCCATCTCGTGCTGTCGCTGCCGTTCCCCTTCCTCTCTTTCTTCTTTCGCCCTCTCAGCTGCCAGTCTTTCTTTCTCCAGCTCCAACTTCAATTGCTGCTCTCTTTCTTCCTTCAGCTGTCGCTCCTTTGCCTCTCTTTCTTCTCTCGCCCTTTCGGCTGCCAACTTTTCTCTCTCCAACTCAGCTGCTTTTTCTTCCTTGGCCCTCTCAGCTACCAACCTCTCTCTCTCCACCGCCTCTTTCTCCTTCTGGCTTACCCATTTCCGTAGTTCGGCGGCGGAAAGACCCATCTTCTCACCAAGCGCAACTAACTTTTCGAGATCCATTGTGTCTCGCAACTCGCAAATAAAACCTTGCCGCGTGCAAAATGTATCTGCCTAAATCGGTCTATCGGAACACTCCCCTGCACTCGTTAACGAGAACACTGAACAACACACAAAATCCTTCCGATAGCACTATCAACAACTCGAGGCTCTTTCTCACTACTTTGGACACACTGTGCACCAAAAGGTCCTGTTTCGCGGACGCCAGATTAATTGTCACACCGGTCCCGTAAGTTAGGGAGGCGATCGCCGGGCTAATTCCAAGGGCCGAAGTACCAGCCCCCCGAACCGCACCACGAAAGCGTGGACAATTTAGAAGTGGTCCTTTTTGGCGCGCCAGCGGACGCCGGCTGTGGCCCAAAGAACAAGTCAGAGCCGAGAGTTGATAAACAAACAAAATTATATTCTCAATAATGGCAGATCAGCAAAACAATACACCAATATGCTCACTCCACAATAGCTGAGTACAATATGTCACCAATCAATCAGCACACTACACAGTACAATTAGCCACACTCAAAACAACGGACACAGACAACAATACACACTACAATGCAGTCGCATGCATTGAACAACCAAGACACTTAAAGACTAAAGAGACAGAAAATCTATTCAGTCCAACGACCTTGGAACCAAAGTCTGAATGATACTCTTCCGAGAATCACTCACTCAAAGTCCAGCGTTGTTGCCGTTCCGCTGTCCCGAAGTTTCTCTTCCAGGAAACCTCGCGTCTTCAATTGGCCACTCTCCAAGCTTCAAACTTCTTCGCCGGAACCACGTCGGCTTCAGACACGCAGCTGTTGCCACGCGTCTTCGCTCAATAGCGGTAAACACACGCTCTTGCCTGTAGCTCGAGCCTTCACCCCTCAGGTGGAAATCCTCTTCATCTCCGGCTTCGTCCCTACGGACCAAAACATTCGCCGACTACACGGCGGAATCCCTACGCGCTCTGGCGCTCACTTCCGTCTCCTCCTGATCTCTCATCTCGGCTGCTCGGTTAAATACCTTGCGCGCGACATTCCAGACGGTTCTCGTCATTTCGTCGGCGCGATACGCAGCGAAGGCTGTGAAGAGGGCGAGACGGTTGGAATGCCCTCCGCGGCCGATGACTCAACTCGGTATGACCACGCCCCTTTCGTTCTAGAACTTTCGCGGACTATCTCGGCCGCCGATGTGGGGTGAGGAGGTTCGTCGGCGAAGCCACGCTTCCAAGGGGAGAGCGCGCGCCCGGGGAGCCTTGGATGTTTGTTTTCTTTTTTTTTCTTTTGACCTCCCGGCGTCTCTTCCGCGCGTTACCGCAAGAATTTGGCGGCGCGCCCATTTTTAGCGCTCGTTCTGTGACAATCATACAGTCGCTCTAATTTTCAACGGACTCGTATATGCGTGTGGCCGAAGTGATAAGGCCGAGCTTGGTCTTACGATGCAGAACCGTCGTCTTCCTAGCCCGCAATGTTTAAACAAAATTAATAAATCATACCATAGCGTATGACGAAGTCGTGTACGAAGTAACCTATAAATGCGGCCCTTTTTCAAATGCTCTGGTTGCCACGACGGTGACATGAATTAGGCAATACAGATAATAAACATGACATTTCCAATAATTTTTTTCGTTTTCTCTATTATTTCATTCGAAATTGACGCGTCGAAAGATCTTGATGGTAACAGAACTCGCGAACACTTTATAGAAACCTGATTAGCGCATGCATTTGCGGCTCTTACCGTTTTCAGCCACGAAGATGCGTCGAGGCAGAGGAACTGCACCTTTCGTTCCCGAAGGCTCCGCCTCGTCTGCGTGTAGTAACAAATCGCCGCCATTGAACAATCGCAAAATTGTCGCTCGATTCAGCCCTTATCGACAGTGCCGTGTGACTGTAACTTGTAAGGCCGATAGTCGTTAGGTAATTTAAGTGCACTTTCTGTTGATATCTGTGTATCAGTCGGCTTCCCAGCATGCACGAGCATGCTGGGAAGCCGACAATAAGTGCCTATATTGAAGAGGGCGAAACAGTGCACAGGCGATACCTTTTTTTCCCCATAATTAAAACAGCTTGGTCACGTTGCAGTCTTGCACTTTGGGACGCTTGACTGTATGTTCCACGCCTTGTAACATCCTCTCATTTTATGATAATGAAACTGACTGACTGATTGATTGATTGCAGTGAGCAAATACTTATGTTATGGCAGCAGCTAATACATCTACTGAACACGCATCCATAGACACATTCTGGGCTTGTGAATAATGTAAGAAAGGTACGCGAGCCCCGCCGCGGTGGTCTAGTGGCTAAGGTAAACTCGGCTGCTGACCCGCAGGTTGCGGGTTCGAATCCCGGCTGCGGCGGCTGCATTTCCAATGGAGGCGGAAATGTCGTAGGCTCGTGTGCTCAAATTTGGGTGCACGTTAAAGAACCCCAGGTGGTCGAAATTTCCGGAGCCCTCCACTATGGCACCTCTCTTAATCATATGGTGGTTTTGGGACGTTAAAACCCACAAATCAATCAAGAAAGGTACGCGAAAAGAAAAGAAACAGATAGTCAGGGAACAGTTGAAAATAATAACCGACAAAGTATGCGCTCTAACATCTAACATCTGCAGTTAACTTCTTTTATGTAGTCTATAGCAATTGAATGGACAGTTCTTTCTTACTTCTGGTACACAGCGGTGGTGGTGCTTTGGTTACGGAGCTCGGCTGCTGCGTTGAAGGTAGCGGCTGCGATGCCAGCGCATCTTGGTAGAGGTGATATGCTAGAAGCCCACGTGTGTGATGTCGTTACACGTTAAGGAAGACTAGATGGTCGAAATCACCGTGGTAGAAATTTTCAGAGCCCTCCACAACAGTGTGCATTGCACTCATATCGTTGTTTCGGCACTTACGTAGAACGCCAAATATTATTAATATTCATTGTTTTCTTTCCCATCCCGGCCTATAACGATGCTGTTGTTCAGCTTTGGTGGTCAGAAGTGTATTGTGGGCTGCATGTACATGTAGAAAAGTAAAGCAATTCAGGAAGCGTCTCACGTTCTTACCCGTGATGAAGGTGTAGCTGTCAACGGCTGAAACAAAGGAACAGGAAAAACGTTTTAGTGTAATTTTGTTATGATAAGCTTAAAAAAGGATAAAACTCGGGAAGCTATGTGGCCTTTGTCGACCGAAATACGTGAAGCGGCCGACTGTCGAAAGGTGCTTAAGGCACCAAAAACTTAGATTTTGCAAAATTTCCGGCTTGAACTTTTGTAGCACGATTTGTGCTTCCTCATTGCCCCCCGCACATACGTAATATTATAAAATGAGTCGTGTGGAACGAGCCCGAAGATGCGCGCTCTTGCACCGGTGGTTGCCAGGCAACGTGAGGTTACGTCATCACTGTGCGGAGTTTTTCATGATGGACAGAGTGCAGCCGGCTTAAACAGCTCCACTGCTAAAGAAAACCATCAGACTTGCGTGCAGCGCGCGGTGTAGTGACAGCAGAAAGGGGAAGAAAGACATTTTAGAGCCTTTTTAAACACTATTTGGTCCCGTTGAAGCATTCAAAGACCCACTCGTTACGTAATTCGTATTATGTGACGCCTGGTTGGTACTTTAATCTTCTAAAACGCTTTATTATGTATACACATAGTAATGCGTTTCCCTACTCAATACGAGGCCTACATAAGCTCAGTTTGTCACAGAGTTTCAAGTACCCGCGTTGCTTAGTACTAGGCAGAGGGCCCGGGTTCAAGTGCTCTTCTGTCCTCGCTATTTTTTATTTTGTGCTATTGTGTTTACAGACACCGGCGGCGCACAACTGTACGGTGCCAAAGTAGGCCCTTGTTGTAACCTCATAACAGCTATAGCTGTAGAGAGAAAAAAGAAATCTTGTTTGTCAGCCAGTGTGCGTCCGTCCTCTGTCAGAGGCATATCAAGGAGCATGTCTGGTGGTAAAGGTGACAAATAGTCGGCCGTAAACGGTGTTGCTTGGTTGCACACACATTTAATTGCTAACAACAGCTGAAAAAAAAGTGCTGTGAGCATTGACAGAACTTGTTCTCTGGAGTGTTGAAGCGGCCTTTCTCCTACGAGGTGGCAGAACCACTTAAACTAGATTGTACAACTATACTGTAAAACTGCTTTCAAATCGTCCATCGGCAGGGTGAGTTTGTTAGCGCTGCAACATTGAACGTGAGCTTACAGTCGGATATATTTAAACTAGATAGTGCAATGAGACTGTAGAAGAGCTTTCAAACCGTCCATCGGCAGGGTGCGTTGGCTATAGCGCCGCAACATTGACAGGCGCAGGAGAGATTTATAGCACACTGACGGATCTCTAACAACATTGGGTTCTATAGGCCGTTCCCAGTTGGGTGGCGCACCTACCGAGCTGCTTGCCGATGATGTAGGCAGGCGCGCACAGCATCACCACGAGTGCGGCCACGACGAGCAAGCTGCCCACGTAGAAGGCCACGTCGGAGCCCTGGTAGTGGCCCTCCTCGGAAACCGGGTCTCTGCATGCACGTGCACAGTCCCGTTGGAGCATACGTGTATATTCGTGCACACAGGGGGCTTGTGAGTGTGGCGTTTTCTTATGAATGTGACATATTGACTTCATTGCCATTAGTCAATAATATTCAGTCATGCTCTTCCTTATCTCTTGAACGGTTTGTATGTCGGTGACTGTACGTAGTAGTTTTGTATGCTCGTGCTTCTCAGATGCATGTATGTACGTTTTATACGAGGGGTACAGGGGCAGTTGAAAATTCAAAGTACACGCTGCCACAGGAATACATGAGATAATGGTCTAGGAACTTTTGAAGGCCTCTCTACATGGATCGACGCCCAGAACTACCACTCATATACTGAAATATTGTAAACAGAGCAAAAGACGGGTAACTAAACCAGTACACAGTCTCGACAAAAACAGGTTAGGCAAGGGCAAGCTTAGCACCCGGCATTTATTTTCAATACATTTTATTTAGTTTACAAAAGACTTGAAGCAAT
This sequence comes from Rhipicephalus annulatus, assembly GCA_013436015.1. NCBI lineage: Eukaryota > Metazoa > Arthropoda > Arachnida > Ixodida > Ixodidae > Rhipicephalus > Rhipicephalus annulatus. Next base: position 219,896 of record WOVY01002349.1, read on the forward strand.
TTAGTGAATTTAGATACGCTCAGTAGATTGTTGAATTGCCTGAACCAGTCGCAAAAATTGTTTGCGACGCAGCGTATAGCGTTGCTCATCAAAAACTATCGTGACACGACCAATATCATTTATGTAGACTAAGTCATGTTCGGGCTACGCTGGCACACCGACATTCAAGTCAACAGCTTACATATTCAAAACGCGCAGTCATTGAAGCGTGGTACGTTTTCTTTTCAATTTCGTTTTTTTTCTTGAAGCATGGATTGCTGTAAACGGCGTTGAAGTAAGCTTGGAAGCTATATTTTTTTGTGAAAGTCACTTTCACAGCATACTATATTAAAACGGGCATAAAACTGAGTAATTTCTAGTATATATATAGTTTATACCAGAATTATCTCGCCGAAACCTGATCGATCAACGCTTAAACGTCCGAGTACCGATGTTTACCATATAAATAGTACGACACTTCATCCGTGCCACGAGCTAGCCTATACGAACTAGAACCACGTGTCAATCTATAATTGTATCTCATCCCGTACTCTTTGCTCATCAACCACGACAATTTGAGCGTCTGTTATAACTCTTCCTTTTTCTTTGCTCCGACTCATATATCAGTGATGTTCTGCAGCAATGGGGGTTAAACGAATTGAATTCTATATGGTCGCGCTCAACCTCAACAAAGGTAGAACCCTCGAAAATACAGCGCAAATGGAGATGTTTAAAATTTGTTATCAGATTTCTTGTCATTGAGTTGAGAGATAACGTTTTGAGGAGCTACATCTAACAGGTGAGTGTGGCTAGTTAGGCGTGTTGGCAAAGATGCTTGACTTCGATAACTCAGCGGCAAAAAAAAAAAAAACGGAGACAAAAGAAAGAGACGTAGCGCTCATGTTGTCTACGTCTCTCTCTAAGATATCGAAGTCATGTATATCTGACAGTCTTGATGCAGCTGCATGACAACCACGCAGCTGTTTTTTCCTCCACAGGTTCTTTGAAATGCAAACAACAATATGATGAAGTACACAAAGCCGGATGACAGTCTACACGGAGGGATATACTTTTACTGCTCCGTGCGCAGCCAGATGCTGGCGGCAGGCACCAACAACGTTGGCGGAAAGACAGGTACATATATATGAACTAGAACACGAATTCTGTTCAAATGTGTTATATAGCACGCGCTTTGGAGACTCGCAGAACACCTGTGTAGCGTTGAATTTTGAACATTTCTGGATAATTGCTGTAACATTAGTGCCGAGAACCTCAAAAAGAATATCTCAGTGCCTGGAAATGCATATCATACATTTTTCATAGCGCTGCCTTATAAGGCACTTTCGGTTTCGATACCAGGGCGGCTTCGCAGTGACGTGTGAATGCAAGTCTGACGTCACCGAAAGACAAAACTCACGGCATATCAACAGCACTTCTGTCAGTCGCACGTGGCGGACGTAAACAACGACGAAAAAATTGTCTTTCAGCGACTACGGCAGCAATCTTGCGATTTATGCTGCGTGCATAATGTAGAGTTGGCAAACCCAGTGAACTGACCCCGCCGCGGTGGTTTAGTGGCTAAGGTACTCGGCTGCTGACCCGCAGGTCGCGGGTTCGATTCCCGGCTGCGGCGGCTGCATTTCCGATGGAGGCGGAAATGTTGTAGACCCGTGTACTCAGATTTGGGTGCACGTTAAAGAACCCCAGGTGGTCGAAATTTCCGGAGCCCTCCACTACGGCGTCTCTCATAATCATCAGTGGTTTTGGGACGTTAAACCCCACATATCAATCAATCAATCAAACCCAGTGAACTGTGTTGACTCATCGGTATAATGTACACTGTGATCAATGGGGCTGGCTCGCAGATGCCGCGGGACGAAAAGGTGAAATCTGAATATTGTATTTTACACACGTTGTCTGGTTCCGGTGCATGCGGGGCGTGACCGTCACCTATCCAGGCAACTAAAAAGAAAAAAAAAACCGTGTCCCTTTTGCAATGCCTCCGAATCGTGTCATGCAGTATACTGTTGTGAAGGGAAACGCGTCACGACGGGTTTGTGCTGTACTTTCAATGACATCTCACGTTAAAGTGGGGTTATGATGCACGGCTGCTGATCCGAAGGTTGCGGGTGTGATACCGGCCGCGGCGGTCACATTTCGATAGAGACGAAGGGCTAAAGGCTCGTGTGCTGTGTGAAGCCAGGGCACCAAATGGTCAAAACTTCCGGAGTCCTTCACTCTAAGGCATCTCTCGTAATCATATTTACTTTTATTTATTAATTTTATCTATTTATTTAAGTGTCTTAAGTGCCAACTAGAGGCATTACATTAGGAGGCTGGGGGGGGGGGGCATGCAAAGGAACAAACGTTTTGATGATTGAGCGTTGTTTTGGTGCGCAAAACTGCTGCTATTAGTAGCAGTAAATCGTGCACTCAAACCTCACGTACCGTACGCAGCTGCGCAGTGTTTCGAAAATTCGATTTTGATTGATCGAATGAATTATTTACACATTTACTCTAGCCTTACAATATTTGTTTAACAGGAGCGGGAACAGTAAGTAAGCATAAAGAAGAAGACAAGAACAAACAATTAATTTGAACCAGTTGCTAACAGTGGTACATCAGTACAAGCAAACAATATCCACAAAGGTATAATGCAGGTATGGCAGATTGCAAATTGAAAACAACTTGCCACGGCATATGATCGTTTAATGGCAATGAACGAAGGTACCGGATAAGCTATATCATAGTTATACGGCACATGGAAACACGATGTACTTGTCAGTGCTAGGAGAAAATGTGAAGGACAAGCTATTGGCAACAACAGAAGCGTTGAATTCGGAGCTTGGGTCGTAAAGCCTTTGTTTGCCGTTCGTTCGTTGACGTCATTTTGCTCGTTTGAACGCGTGTTGGCGACAGCCGTTGCTGTTTCACAGCAATGAGGCGCTGCAGCTAAAGTTACTTGACGTGCCCCAGCGATGGAGGCTGCAAGGCATTTCGAAGCGACAAATTTCAGCGAGCTTTGGCTTTGTCGGCACTTTGCGTACAGAAAAAAAATTACATACAATACGTTGAGTGGACAAATTGCTTGTTCAGAATATTTTTTTTTCTTCAGATTGACAAGAAATTATCCAGTTATGCGTATAAGCGATATAGAGTGCACACACGTCAAGGTTGTGTTGCAGCCTATTGAGAGCGATATAGAGGGAGAGACCTTTCCATGTATGGCAAGTTGATTTAGTGCTAATTTGAAAATATAGTTCACAAAATATCTGTAAGTGCGATCTAGCACACCATTTTCTTTGTAAATTAGGAATCTCGGGCGTATCACAGTCGAAATAATTAGGAAGAACTGACCGTGAGGCTATCTCCAAACTGCCTTTTTTTTTCGTCTGTGTGCGAATAAGATTCTTTATATTGGTGTTTACATTCTTTATTTTATACGAAAGAAAGACAAATGTGACAAGACAGACAAAAAAAATTTGCTTTGGGGACGTGTTCCTTAAATACATGTGGACCTACAATCTCGATTTCATACCTGAAGCGAGGGGACGGGTCGAGGTGCCTGTGCTGCTTGGGGCTTCCTACGAGAGAACAGGCGAGACAGAGAAATGCAGAAGCAGACTGAAAATCGGCAGGCTCTTACGCGATTAGACAGCAAAAAAGCCTTCTATCCTTAAAAAAACTTAAAAAAAAGTTGAGTCTGTTGACTTGTTTTGTGAGCCCTGACTAATTGCTACGCAAATGACTCTCTTTAAGGAGACACCAACTGTTTTCGTATATATCATTGTACTTTCTTCGGAGTCGTAGGACGCAAAGGAAGTTAACGTGTCTCTCTAAAGAGACACGTTAAAGAGACACGTCCTAAACGTGGCAAGTCAGGACTACATGAATAGATCAGTGCATATACTCTTTTTTTTCTTAGCTTGCTTGAAGTGCGGTGATTTTCGAGGTTTGTTTATCGCGGCAGATGCAGTTTAAATAAGAATACGTTAGAACAACAGCGCTCAAGTATGCAAGCCCAAACAGGTTGACTGTAGTATGATGAGGATGCGTGCACAGCTCGAAATTGACGTAAGAAATAAATGACAGAAGAGAGGCAAAAAAAGAAGACCGGAAATATCTTTTTCCCAAGTTGATTTCGTGCTGTGCAACACGCACACGTTTCGCGCTGTACAGCACAGTCCTTATGCATGCTTTACAGATCAACGAATAATGATCACTCCTTAATGGAAAGTTGCACCTAACGATGTTGTATAGATAGCCACGAAGGAACATTGATAAGAGCTTAAATTCTAAGAAAGTTATCGTTATAAAAATCTCCACAAAAGAAAGCCAGATAATTCTATTGTTCGACTTGGCGGGCTTTGTCGCTTTGGGATATGACTTTTGTCATTTGAGCCTGGTGTTTTTTATTTTTTATCGTAGATGCCGCGCTTTCATGCATTATCTTATGTGAAGTCACCACGCCGTCAAACTTTAAAGAACACTACAGTTACACGTGGCGCATGACAGCGCAAACGCAACATTGGACCGTAGGAATAGCGTTCCACCGGAATGCTTTCGGTGGTCAAAAGATTTACTATATGAAAGGTGTCCCGTCGTGGTATTCCTGCCGCTTGTGGAGTAGAGTTTTTAATTGTTTTGATAGTTATGTCTTATTTGCCGCTAGGCAACCGTCATCGTCAACAATGTCTCCAGCACAAGGGTAATTTCGAACCTGCTTTGTCGAGCAATATTGCAGCGTATGAACTGTTTGTGAAATCGAGGGTTACGATGCAGGCTCATTCGGTAGCACTGTTGAAACAAATAGAAAGGTCACACCTATAAGAGAAGCGCGAAGGCTTATTCAACGAAAAAATGACAGGCGTTTGACTCACCGGACCTCATGGCGACTACGCGACCCACGGCGAACGGGTTTTACTCGTCTTCTTCTGTGCTTCCTCGCGACACGCTCTTCTTTCATTGCTGCCGCGAATATCAACACGAAATAATTAATTAGGTTCAAATGCTGTATTTTTGGCCACCACACTTTGCCAGCGTCATTTAAGTCCCTAATTATTGACAAGTAGGCTTAAATATTAGATATTCCTGCGGGCACTATACTGTACGAACCGATTGAAAGCGTGGTTGATTGATGATTGATATGCAGGGTTTTGTCGTCCCTAAACCACCATATGATTATAAGAGACGCCGTAGTGGAGGGCTCTGAACAATTCGACCACCTGGGTTTCTTTAACGTGCACCCAAATCTGAGCACACGGGCCTAGAACATTTCCGCCTCCATCAGAAATGCAGCCACCGCAGCCGGGATGCGATCCCGCGACCTGCGGGTCAGCAGCCGGTGAAAGCGTGGTTGCTGACGCCCATGTGTTGCTGACGCCCATGTGTGACGCCCATAGGTGTCAGCGGCTGAGTTCATTAAGCCCGTAGGTTGTAGGTGCTCTCAGTCTACAAGCCATTCGCTTGTCTGCTGCGCTAGCAATATTGCCACAGAGATTGCTCCTACTAATTATTTTACAAAGAGGACCAACGGGTCGCTATGTGAGCGTCTACAGTGCCTCGTAACCAACGAGACGCTATGTGGGCGTCTACAGTGCCTCGCGCCTGCTCACGCATCTTGGGCAGAGCAGCGCACGCCTCTGGTGTACGAGCACGAGCAGGGAAGACTGACGGAGTAGTTGTTCAGAAAGGGACACGTAGGCGGAACGCTTTTAGCAGATTCTTCTTTGTGACATAGCTACTTTTCGGGGCACAAGTTCGCCCTCAATAAATCATTGTGTGTGTTCCCGCTCTTGTATTACGTGACAATATTGTGGTACCGGATGTTCATTTGGAGGCTGTAGTCACTCGACATAAACACCGACTGCACAACGTTAACCATGATGCTCGGTTTGAGCAAAATAATCTTCATTTTCGAATGTAGCGCCACCGAGTTTCGTCGGTCATCAAAGGCTGAGTTTATCTCCTGCCGCAATTCACAGCTGCTACGTACAACGCCTCGGAAGCTTAAACGTCCCGGATCAACTGTTGGACGCTACGGAATATTGGCTGTGCTTCAATAATAACCGTAGATGACTAAATAGACAGCCCCACGGAAAGCGGCAATTTTAAGACCCAATTTTGATTCTCACTTATCCGTAGAATAAGCAGTTTCGAGAAGACGGCACCGAATAAAAATAGAATGCAGGTATACTACGCTGTGCCAACAACATGGTGGCTCAGCGGTATTATGAAGGCGGCATGTCCGTATCTCGCCGCGGCAATCGTCTGCCCACAAGCAGACGCTTTGCTTGGTGCCCAGTTTAAGTCATGCTTATTATTGTTTTTCGTCGATTCGTACAAGCCATAAGTTAAAAAAGTAACGATTCTGCTTGTCATTTTGACTTTCCTTGTCGACGTGACGGGACGTGGCGTCCCGTCGCATAGATGTCATCCGCATGTTTTCTATTATCCGGACGACTGGGACTCGATACTGCATTTCAAGCTGTCAGCGTAGACTTTTTACGATTCTGTCCTAAGCCACATCGATAAGGTTGGCCCACGCGATGCGTGGTCGAGCTGCGGAGCACTGTGCGCACGACCGGCAGATGACGCGTCGTTCATCCGTCTCAAAGGGAGCGCTCGCTATCTACCTATCTATCTACACAGATGTAGACGTGGCCTATGGACGTGGCGTGGACGTAGCTCCAGCTAGTGGCTCGCGGTATGCCGGTGCGCCGTCTACATCGCTGTGCAACGGTTGATGTGGGGCCAGGTCCACTCGTGCTGCTCCACATCCGTCCATTCTTGCTGTCCGAGCCAGTCGATTCGCGCTCCGTGAACACGCTTCGTTATCGGAGATGAATGATTCCCGAGAGCTTCTCAAGCTGCCGTGCAGCCGTGACTTCCATGTAAGGCCATTTTTTTTCTGTGCAATGCTCATATGATAGTTCTGTTTCAGCGACGCCATTACTTGCTACGCATGCACGCCGTGATGAGTCGAATGTTGACGCTGCGTGTGACTGTAGCACGTGGCTTCAGAGTAGCGATTTTGGAGCTTGGCACGAGACAGAATAGGATTAGGGAAATATATATATCTATAAAGAACAAACGAGCAGACAAAAAAGCGTCGGGGACCAACTAGTTCAAATCCGTGTTGTAGAAGAATAGTAGATAGTTTTCGAGTAGCGTTCGCTAAGTTGGCGTTCTTTGTGGTCGCCCGCTATTTAGGTCATATAACGGCAGCCCAGAAGTGGTTAGCGTACGACGCATGCGCATTGGCGTGAAACTCTAACGCAAAGCTTTGTGTACGCTATTCGAAAACTCTAATATCTGTGGACGCCGAAGAGTGAACCTGGACACGTGTTCGCGCGCTGTTAGCGTTATTTCATTGCGAGAATGTGCAATAGCTACAAAATTTTGCCTACCATGTACTCGCTTTTCTTGCGTCGTAGGAGGAAAAGTGCCAAGTCTTGAGCTTTCTGCGTTTCTGAGCAAAGTTGCTGCCGGAATACGCTTGTTGGCTCAATGTTTGTATTTAACTCGCATGACAATGCGCCCATTTTGGTAGGTAATCGACCTCCGCTATATCTTTACGACTGTATACTTAATTTATAGTATCGGTCGCCCTGCTGTCCCTCACTTCTGTGCTTGTTCACGCGTATTAAATGGAAACCTTCAGGCAATGAAGTCCGTTTACATAGAAACAGCACGAGGAAAATGAGCAGTATAGACAGGCAAATGCGCTGGGCGTAAGCGTTTAGGAAAACTTACAACTGTGGTCCGTGCAAACCTGAAGTTAGTGGCTATGCTTTTGCGCTTACAGCACGAGGGCATGGATTCGATTGCATGAAACGTCAACAGTACTTCGAGTGGGCGCTTAATGCGAAAATGCAGGCGTACTTATATTTATTCGCACTTTAGATAACATTGACCAGATGGTCAAAATTAAACAACAGTCCACCAAGCACACTGTGCATTTTAACCAGAATTTGTTTCGGGACATGAAAAGAAGGGGTTATTTTCTAAAAATGTATCATACTATTTCGATTGAAGCTGCAGCTGGATGCTGCTGCGACACGTCATACCGCAACGTTTTCTTCTGTGCTGTTTGTGACGCTATTTCTATTCAAAGTGTAGTTGTGGGATGAGGCTTCACTTAAAAAAAGCATCAAGAAAACATGGTGCGAGGCTTAATACAAGATGCCACAGTGACAGCTTGCCAACCTATACGGCCGCGTTGAAGGGCTGACGTACGCTATCGTGTCGCGTGTCTCTTCGCCGTACCCCGCCATGATAACCAGATAAACGGGGTTCAGTTCTGTGCGCTGAGTGACTCGCGTTCCTCGACGCGCCGACCAAGCGTCAGTCGCTTGCAGTGGCTCATCTCGAATCGGCTGCCGGCGTCAACAATTCGGGCGCCAGGCGAGCGCTGGACGAAGTTTGCCGTTGGAACACCGAAGGTTAATTCAGTGTGCTTGTATTTGAAAGTGGTTGACCCTCTCGAGAAAATAAGCTCATGGAAAATGATCTGATGATTGGAGCAATGAATAATAACTTCGGATGTCCTACGGCGTGAAAACAAAAGTCACAGCGTTGCCACAAAGGCGAAGCAATGAACGCGACAGCAACAAATTGGAAGGTCACGCGCAGAATGGCAAGCAGATCGACACGTGCCCCGTGTTTAGCACACACAAATGATGCACGGAACGTACTCACAGGTACAGATGAAAGCGAATAAGCGTTTCAGTTGTTACTTCGCTGTGTCTGAAAAGCGCGCCCTTTTCTCAAACGGAGGCTGTAAAACGATTGCAGTGACCTTTGTGCGCTTCGTAACTACAACATAATCGTTCCAGTGCCCCAACGCCAGCCAAGACGTATGATTATTCCCACCGGGAGATAAGGGCGTGCGAGAGATTAATCTTTTCCTCTCCGTGGGCCAAAGTATGCGTAAGAGATGAGAGCCACCGCGCGCTCATTGCGCCATCTTGCTGATATAAAAACACAATAGCCCCCCCCCCCCCCCGAGATGCCCGCCAATAGCAGTAAGTGGTAGACATAAATAGCTCGCCGTTCTAACGTTGAAGGAGGTACCCCTAGGTGGCTCAGTCATTCTGCTTCTGGTCACCGACGCGTGTGGACGCAGGATGGCAGGCTCGTCAAGAGCTGTTACAGCGGCCGACGCTGGCCGCGGTTTCTCGTGCACATCACTTCCCAAGGACTACCGTTTAATTCTGCCCCCACTGCCCACAGGAGAAGGACTCAGACGCACGTTGGTTCTGCACTGCGATATCGCAGCGCGTCCGTACGGGATTAATGATTTCCGAAAGCCGCTCAAGGAACTAGGCATCATTCAAGAGGTAAGCGGCATAGGAGCGTATCAGATGTCGCACGTCTGGCTTCTTAACATGAAGACAGATGAAGCCAAAAAGACACTTCTGGACGCTGGCCTACTCTCCGTGAAAGACCGGCCCTGCGTCGTCGTCGACCCAGAAAGGCAAGAGGTGCGTCTCAAGTTGCATTGGGTAGCCTTTGACGTCAACGCAGAGATTGTGCGGCGTGCTTTCCGGGAGTACGGTGAAGTGAAAGAAGTCATCAGCGACAAGTGGAGAGACGAAGACTTGGAAGGAGTTGAGTCAACCACAAGATTCGTTCGGCTACTACTTAAAGAAGGCGTTACTACGGATCGCATACCCCACCAGATGCGTCTCGGGAGCGGCATGGCACTGGTGGTCGTGCCAGGAAGAGCGCCGCTTTGCCTGCGTTGCCGGAACACGGGACACATTCGTCGCGACTGCAGGGTGCCCAGGTGCGCTGGTTGTCGCACTTTTGGGCATGAGCAGGCGGACTGTACTCGTTCCTATGCCAGTGCAGCAAGTCGAGCAACAAATGCCGATCACAGTGAATTGCTCATGGATGAAGAGGAAGCAGAGAGGGCAGTGGCGTCGAAGGCAGGAGCGGAGGCGTCTCATGCAGTGGCGACCAGCGAGAGAAAGATGGAGACACCTAAGGAAGACACAGATGAAAATATGGTTATGGGCACTCCAACGCAACGGCGTTCGACTCAAATCGAAACCCAGCACAAGGCTGAACCAGTCATCGGGTCCGACGCTACTTCGGACATGGATACAGTTGAAGCTACGCCAGTAAAGCGACGCCTGAATGAGGGAGACGCGGCCTCCCAGCAGCGTCTGACCCAGGAAGATCAAGGGCAGTGGCGAGTGGCTGGCTACAAAAAGTCTCGGGGTGCTGGCCGCCTGCGTTCGTCGTCGCTTTCACGCGGCGGCGACGGGACGACGCCTTGAGCGTCGGCCGGACAGTGGTTTAGGTGTTGGTAAGGTAAGCGTCTTTCGCTCGGCTTTCTCTCATCACGATGGCGACGATTAGATTGGCGACGCTAAATGTACGTGGGCTTTCTGCCAAACAGCGGCGAAACCAGCTTTACCGCCTGATTATAGAACAAGATCTAGACATCGTACAGGTTCATGTGGGGCAGCGGGGAGACGCTCTAGGTGCTGACCAGTGCGGACGCGCGAAGATCGGCTCCTGCTTTCAAGAATGCTTTCCTGTGGTATTCACAAATTTGTCGCCGAGTTTTTACTCTCATCGTGTGCCTAAGTTCTCAAGAAATCAGCAGATACCACCTTTGTGCCGGTGAGTGGACTTTTAAACCGTTTTTTGGGACATTTTTACACGGCAACGCCACCGGGGGATTTAGGCCTAACCAAGGAGGCGATTGTCGCCGATGCGCCGGCCCGGCGCCAACGCGACTCAACGCTCTGCGCGTTCCAGTATCTGCAACTGAGAATGGAATACCAAGTAGATGGAGAGGACATCTCTCCAGAGGATTGCACGGAAGAAATGGGTTGGAAGGAAGCCGAAACGAGACGCTCAAGGAATAAGCAAGCCGCGGTTAGCGTTCCTGCTGCCAAGGGTTCGACCGAGGCCAGCGCTGCGGGAGACGCTCGAGCCAGTCGTAGTAGGTATGACACCAAGCATACAATCGTGCGAGCTGGACGCATGCCGCCACTACCTAAGGACTTCAGCAAAATTGTGCTACGACCACGTGGAGGATTAAATATCTCGAGAATTGGCACTGGAGCCGTGGCAGACGCGATAGTACTGGCGGCCGGCGTCAAAGAGGAAGAGGCCATGCAGGACATCATCTGTTCCAACTTGCAGCAGAACATTATGGTGGCAAGCACTCCGGACCAAGACAGAGCTTCAAGATACCTCAAGGTCAAGCAAATTGACATTGGAGGCAAAGTTTTCGAGGTTAGCGCGTACGCCGCGGCACCCCACGACACTTGTAAAGGAGTGATTCGCGGGATCCCCGTAAGCGATACTCAGGTGTCACAGAACGAGCGCTAAAAAAAAGAGCGCGCCGCCAAATTCTTGCGACAACGGGCGGGAGAAACGCCGCGAGGTCAAAAGAAAAAAAAAGTAAGCAAACGTCCGGGGCTCCCCGGGCGCGCGACGCCTCTCCTCTCGGAAGCGGCGAAGCGATGAACCTCCTCACCCCACAGCGGCGGCCGGGCAAGCAGCTCGATTTTTCTAGAACGAACGGGGCGGGGTCAGACCGAGATGAATCATGCGACGCGGAGGGACTTCCAACCGTCTCGCCCTCTTCCCAGCCTTCGCTGCGCATCGCGCCGACGAAATGAGGAGAACGTTCTGGAAGGTGGCGCGGAAGGTATTTAATCGAGCGGCCGAGACGAGAAGGCAGGAGGAGACGGAAGTGAGCGCCAGAGTGCGTAGGGATTCCGCCGTGTAGTCGGCAAAGGTCTTGGTCCGTAGGGACGGCTCGAGCTACAGGCAAGAGCGTGGGTTTACCGCTATCGAGCGAAGACGCGGGCAACAGCTGCGTGTGTGAAGCCGACGGATTTCCGGCGAAGAAGTTGAAGTTTGAAGAGTGGCCATTTGAAAACGGGAGTTTTCCTGGAAGAGAAACTCCGGCGAGGTTTCCTGGAAGAGAAACTTCGAGGGCTGCGGAACGACAACAACGCTGGACTTTGAGTGAGTGATTCTCGGAAGAGTATCATCTCGACTTTGGTTCCAAGAACTTTGGACTGAATAGGATTTCTATCTCTTTAGTCTTTAAGTGTCTTGGTTGTTCAATGCATGCGACTGCATTGTAGTGCGTATTGTTGTCCGTGTCCGTTGTTTCAAGTGTGGCTGATTGTATTGTGTAGTACGTTGATTGATTGGGTTGATTGGTGACATATTGTATGCAACTATTGTGGAGTGTGCATTTTTGTGTATTGTTTTCGATCTGCCATTATTGAGAATATAATTTGTTTGTTTATCAACTCTCGGCTCTGACTTGTTCTTTGGGCCACAGCCGGCGTCCGCTGGCGCACCAAAAAGGACCACTTCTAAATTGTCCACGCTTTCGTGGTGCGGTTCGGGGGGCTGATACTTCGGCTCTTGGAATTAGCCCGGCGATCGCCTCCCATTTAACGGGACATGTGTGACATCAGGACATTTTGACCCGAAAGATTGTGAACGCGAACAACCCGCTCGCGCTGCAGGCGAAGAGAATCAAGGACACCGGGACAATCATCATAGCGTTCGAAGGACACAAGGTGCCCAGATTCGTGAGATATGGACCTTCACTTTTGCAGTGCTCCCTTTACCGCAAGAACATCGATATTTGTTACGTCTGTGGAAAGCTGGGACATCGGTCTGACGTCTGTCCGAACCCAGCTGAAACAATCTGCAGAGGCTGCGAGATCAAGAACCCAGATAGCCTGCACCAGTGCAATCCAAGATGCAGGCTGTGCGACGGTCACCATCCCACGGCAGACAAGGAGTGCAAGAACAGGTTCTTAGTGCCATACGTCGTCAGATGCAGACGTTGGGAAAGATCGCGAGCAGCCGCAGAAGCCCGGGACGCATCAATCACATCGTGTCCAGACATCAATGACAAGCAGCTTATTCCAGCCTACGGGACCCAGAGCATCCCGACTACACAAGAACAGGAAAGGCGGCCCCACTCCAGGGGGAGGTCGCGTTCCAGAAGAGGTTCTAGACCCAAGGCCCGCTCCCAATCACGGGGGCGCTCGAGTTCTCAAGGTCACCATCAGGGTCGGGATCAGCCTGGGCGGCACCCGAATGGCCAGCTGCCTGGCGTTCAGTTCGAGATCACGGCTTCACACCCGGGGAGGACGCCTGCAGTTACTTCGAAAGGCAGCTGGGCTGAGCGAGTGCGCAACGGCGGGGCAGAGGTGATGACAGGTAAGCTGCCAGAGCATGATAGAATTGCACAGCTAGAGCAAGAAAACGCGAGACTTACAAAAATCGAATGAGAGGATATCAGCTGAGTTAAAGGAAATAAAAATTCTTCTCACTAAGCTAACCAGCGCGCAATCTTCACAGCCGATGCCTCAGCCAGTTGATGTCCCTGTGGCTGAAAACGTGGGGGACTTGAGAACCGCGAAAAAGAGGGCAGTCATGGCAGAACACGTGGAAGCCAACCAAACGACCATGTCAGATATGAAAGAGGTGTTTGACACGCTCAGCAAAGTAGTAGCCAATCTTAGCGAGCAGATGGGTAGGCTACAATCAAGCGTGGCGGCACTGGAAGAGCATATGACTTTGCGCAATACAAAGCTCGAAGCAGATCTGCACAACACAGCAAGGCCTCCTCATGCACCAAGCTCACCCCTTCGGCCACCAATACTAGTGGTACCAAACCTGTCGACAGGTGCAACATCAGGCTCTGGCCGCCCATGTAATAACCATGACGGCAGCGCTACGTGAAGCATTTCGTATCTGGCAATGGAACTGTAGAGGTTACCTTAAAAAGAAGGCAACCTTGCAGCAGTATATCAGGAGCGGCGAAGAAAAGCCTCATATTATATTATTACAAGAGACCCTTTCACCGCAAGCAACGTTGCCTGGATTCCGGCCTGTAATAGGGGATACTGAAGGGAGGGGAGTCTGCACCTTCGTATGCAACAAACTAACGCACGTAACCCACGACCTCAAGATAGAAGCAGGCCGGTTGGAACACGTCTTGGTAGAGATCGTGCCGGGTACCAGCAACCGTCAGAGCATTTTCATTCTGAATGTATACATCAGTCCAAAGGAACAAAAGCAAGGGTTCAAGACGGTTCTAAAGAAAGCTGTTAATATCGCCGGGGAATGTCCACTCGTCATAGCAGGTGATTTCAACGCCCCTCATCATACATGGGGTTACAAGTACAACACTGGGAAAGGAAATCGACTTTGGCAAAGTGCCAGTGAACTTGATCTCACCCTAATCACAGACCCCAGCCTACCAACAAGGCTTGGTACATCTTGCTGCAGGGATACCACTCCGGACCTTACATTTGTAAGGAACATCAAGAAGGCCCAGTGGATGAACCTTGCTGTAGACCTAGGGAGTGACCACTGCATTCTTGCCACTACCTTCTCTGTGGAGCGTAAAAAGCAGAGAGAATTTCACTTCACAGACTGGGATAAGTTCAGGAAGATAAGGATGGAAAGGGAACAAGATGGCCACAGACAAGGCTTGGAGCAGTGGGTCAAACAGATTAAAGATGACATCAAATCCGTCTCCTCCACCATCACCACAGATTTTCCGGTTGAAAGAATGGATAGCCGGCTCGCTCATCTTCTTGAGGCAAAGCAAGCACTACTGAACCGTTGGAAGGGTCAGCGCCTGAACCGACGACTGAGGAAGAAGATAGCTGAGGTAAACAGATCAGTCGAGGAACATTGTCGCGCACTATCGAGGCAGCAATGGGACGAAATCTGCAACTCCGTCGATGGTCAGATGTGCAATGGCAAGACATGGAATATGTTAAAGCATCTCCTCAACGAAAACACCACCAAAACAAATCAAAAGCATGTTATCGCTCGATTTTTGCATAAAGAGATAGGGCGCACTACACAACAGCAAGTTGTCCAGCAGCTCGTGCATAAGTACCTCCCAATCAAAAGAGGATTGGCACCACCAAGTAGACAGTACCAGGGCACGCCAAATCCAGGTCTTGAGGGCGATTTTAACATCGAGGAGATCAGAAGAGCCTTGCATGATCTCAACGGCAGGTCGGCCCCTGGCCCGGACGGTATATCAAACAAGGCCCTGCGTAACCTTGATGACGATTCAATTGAAACCCTGAGGGATATGATCAATTCAGCATGGAAAGAAGGCAAGGTGCCAGAGCAGTGAAAGCTGGCCAGCACGATCCTTATTCCTAAGCCAGGAAAGCCCCCTAACTTGGACAACATGAGGCCAATATCCTTGACATCATGTATCGGCAAGGTCGCAGAACATGCCATACTGCACAGGATAAACAAGTACTTGGAAGATAACAACATATATACACACAATATGGTTGGATTCAGGGCAGGGCTATCCACACAAGATGCATTGAAGCTTATCAAACACCAGGTCATTGACAATGAAACCAGAGACGTGAGAGCCATTCTGTGCCTAGATCTAGAAAAAGCGTTTGACAACATCCACCACTCATTCATACTCGAAGCAATTTCCAAGCTTGGTCTAGGGAAAGCCTTCTATGACTACGTATGGTCCTTTCTTACAGATCGGAAAGCCGTGATGAAGATTGCAGATATCGAGACCGCAGCAATCGAACTAGAAGCAAGGGGCACGCCACAAGGGGCAGTGATTTCACCAATGCTGTTCAACATTGCCATGATTGGACTGTCAAAGAAATTATCGAGCATTGAAGGATTGAAGCACAGCATCTACGCAGATGACATTACCATCTGGTGCACAGCTGGAAGCGAGGGGCAGATTGAGAGCGCTCTGCAAGAGGCGATTGACACTGTAGAAGACTACCTTCGCCCTTCCGGGCTCAAGTGCTCCTCGAGTAAGTCAGAACTTTTGCTTTATCGGACTGCACGCCGGGGACCGAAGCCCAGGGGATGGAAGCCGTTAAACCAGATAGACATCCATCTCCGTACAAATCAAGGGGATGCCATCCAGAGGGTCGACTCCATCAAAGTCCTCGGAATGCTGATAGAGTCTACCGGCGCCAACAGCAAATCTATAGCCAAGTTAACTCGGAAAACAGACAGTGCGGTGCACCTCATACGCAGAGTGGCCAACAAAAGAAATGGGATCAAGGAAGACAACCTCATCAGGTTGATGCATGCGTTTGTTCTAAGTCACTTCACATACGAGGCAGCAATGCACAACTGGTCAAGAGCGGAGTCCGAGACACTGAATGTGCTCCTCAGGAAAGCTATCAAGAAGGTCCTGGGCCTACCCATACATACCAGCACCGAGCGTCTGCTTGAGCTTGGCATACACAACACGCTCGAAGAAATAGCAGAAGCCCAAGAGAGAGCACAGTTTGCAAGGTTATCTACTACAAGGTCGGGGAGAATGATCCTGCAGGAGCTGGGCCAACACCCAATAGCAATCAGACGCAATTACAATGATATCCCTGACAACATCAGGGAGACTATCACGGTATCTCCTATACCGAGAAACATGCATCCAGAACACAACGTCGGAAGAAGAGTAGCGAGGGCCAGGACTATACTTCGTCAAGTCTCAAACGAGGAACGAGGGGTCGTATTGTTGACGCGGCTTCCTACGCCAATGGGAAAGCGTTTGTGGCAGTGGTAGTCGATGGGGCTGGCCATGTCGTCAACTCAGCGACGGTCAGGACGAAAGACCCAATCATTGCGGAACAAGTGGCCATCGCCTTAGCACTCAAGATGGATAACATTGAAGTCGTCTACAGTGATTCCATGGCAGCACTACGGGCGTTCGCCAAGGGGATGGTCGGTGAGCAAACGCTTAAAATACTGCAAGGCAAGAACATAACACATAATCTTCTGAGTTGGTTCCCAGCTCACCTTGGACAAATCAACGATTCCCCTCCCAATCTCAACGAAGCAGCACACGAGGCGGCGCAAGAACTCTACAACCGCGCCTCCCCGGGGATGCGTTCTACCGGTGAAGGGGATAACCGGGAAATTCTTACAACATATAACGAGCTCACTAAATATTTCTACCTGTCTAGAAGAATTTTCCCTCCACCTCACAAAAATCTAACCCGGCCCCAAGCACTTACATTAAGGCTTTTGCAAACGCGGATGTACCCTACTTTGAAAATGTTACACATCATGTACCCTAACCTATACCCAAGTAATCTTTGTCCACATTGTGGGGAAATAGCTTCATTAGAACACATGCTCTGGCAGTGCACCAAATTCGCTCATTTATCGCACATCACCTCTGCCAGATGGGAGGCGGCAATCCGCAGCTCGTCCTTGGCAGATCAGCTCTGGGCTGTCCACCAAGCCCGCGAGGCGGCTGAGGAGCTTGGCATCTCAGTCCCCACGTGGAAGCTGCCCGCAACACAGTGATCTGTGTTTTGGAGGACCAAATAAAAGTTTATCCAATCCAATCTAGACATCGTCGCTGTACAGGAAACTAAAGTAGAGAGTGAAGAGCACGCTGAGCGAATGGTGCAGCCTTTCACGAGACTGTTTGATGTGTGCGTTTGTCACGCGGTGGGTACATCTGCAGGTTGCCTCTTGTTAATTCGGCAGAGCCTTAATGCGAAAGTGAAGTCTGTAACTACCTGCGAGGCGGGTCGTTTTATTATATGTGATTTATCCCTACCAAGAGAAAAATGGAAGAGTAATCTGTGTGTACGCACCCACTGTGATTCAAGAGCGAAAGGAGTTTTTTGAAAAACTTGATGTGTATTTGAAATGTGAACGTAAACTAATTTTGGCCGGGGATTTCAACTGCGTTTGTTCGACTACAGATAAATCAAGTTCCAGGCCATACAGAGATTTAAGCACTGCCGTTCTAATCGATATGGTGGCGAAAGCTCAGTTAGAGGACGTGGGTGAATGTCTTTGCAGTGGAAAAGCGGTTATGTTTACCCACTTTCAGCGTTCAAGCCATGCTAGACTTGACAGAGTATACGTGTCTTCCGAAATCATTCCTTCGTGCCATGATTAGAGAGTTACACCTGTTACGTTTAGTGATCATTGTTTGGTTTCATTCTCGATGGGTAAACATAAAAGGAATAACAAACATTTCTCTTGGGACCTCTGGAAATTTAATGTAAAGCTACTAAAGGATGAAGAGTTTAATCGGATTTTTCTAGAGGGCATAGAAGACTTACTAAATAGAACACTTGAATCCTGGGGACATAAGTGGGAAATATTTAAACAGACCATTAAACTGAAAGCACTTGAGAGAGCCAGTATCCTGAGACATGCTGAAAAAGAACTTGAAGTGCGCTTGCGTGAAAACTTGCAACAGTTAGTAGCGGATGAATGTACTCAGGCCGGAACATTTTCGGAGGAGATAAACATAACTAAACAGAAGATAGAGTTGATAGACCAAGAACGTTATCGTGGAGCATTGATTCGAGCTCGAGCAGAAAACTCGGTAGCGGGAGAAATGCCAACAAAACGAGCTCTTGGAGCTGAGAAAAGACATGCCTGTAAGAATGAAATAAGAGAAATAGAATATAAATGAAGTGGTTCTTAAGAGAAAAGAAGAGAAAAGTGAGCCCCGTTATTGTCTGCTTCAGTGAGCGACACCGCCACAGAGCTCACAAGGGATGGGGGTGAGGAGGGATAAAAGGGTAGAAGTAAAGGTATAGGAAAGAGGGAGGGAGGTGAAGCAACAACAAACTGAGGGGATAGGAGAGACAGGAAAGATGGAAGAACGGTCACTGGAGTCCGAGGACGGGGTACACTTGCGAGAGATGTTGTCGGCGTCTGTAGATGGCGTAGAGCAGGTCCAGTAGGTCAGAGCTGCGCTGTCACCGAAGACCGTCGGCGACAGGAGGTGACGTAGGGCCAGCCCAGTCGGCCAGAGCCACGATGACGCCGAAGGTCGCGAGCGCGCGGAGCGCGCGGGCGCACAACCGGTCGGCACGAAATCCAGGGAGCGTGTAATAGAATATAAAGGAACAAGGTGCCATACGAAAGAAGCAATATCCGGTGCTTTTTTCGAATATTACAAAGAGTTATTCACACCAACCAGTGTACACGCAGAACGTTTTAATAGCGATTTCATTTCATTAATGCCAAGACTTGATGATGAAAGAAAGGAAATTTTAGAATTGCCTATAACAGAGCGAGAAGTTGAAAAAGCAATTGATAAGTTAAACAATGGTAAGTCTGCAGGACCAGATGGCCTTAGTGCTGCAGTGTACAAGGAATTCAAACACGTAGTTTCACCTATTTTGAGGGCGGTATTTAACGAGGCTTTTAAGTGTAAGCAACTTCCACCACCGTTTTGGTCAGCCCACACTGTCTTAATACCTAAAACAGAAGATCCCGCGAAGTTAAGAAGTGTTACTGCATATAGACCAATTAGCCTAACTAATGTTGACTATAAAATATTGATGAAAATATTGGCCAGAAGACTCCAGACAGTTATGACAAAACTGATTGGGCCCCACCAAACTTGTGGCATAAAGGGAAGGAAAATAATGACCAACATAAACATAGCACGATCAATCCTAGAAAGTTGTGACGCTATGCATCTCAATGTTGCCATGCTTCAAATTGACCTCGAAAAGGCATTTGATCGCGTGCCGCACGACGTACTCCTTTCATTACTTGAGCACATTAACGTAGGGAGTTTGATTAGCGAAGAAGTGCGCATGGCTTACACTAGATGCACGACGAGATTGGTAATAAATAAAACTGCGGGTGAGCGTATACCTGTGCTGCGGTCAGATAGACAGGGGTGTCCACTATCGCCCCTGCTTTTTGCTATTTTTATTGAACCTTTCTGTTTAAGTGTAATTAATAACCCTGCAATAAGCGGCTTTAAATTGCATGAAGCTGAGGTCAGCCTCCTTGCATACGCAGACGACATTGCAGTTTTCTGTACAAATTATGAGAGTATAATGCATGCTGTAAATGCCGTGAAAACTTTTTGCCAGGCGAGTGGTAGTGCCGTGAACTGGGATAAGTGCCTTGGCTTCTGGCATGGGGAATGGGACGTCAAGCCAAGAGTATTTCAAAACATTAAATGGCAGGAAACACCAGTGAAGTATTTAGGAGTGCCGCTGGAGTTCTATCATGACAGTGAACCGTATTGGAAAAAAGAAACAGGCATTGCGCAATGATGTAGAAAAATGGAAAGGTTGGGGTATTTCGATATTCGCACGTGCCACAACGTGCAACTTGTTTCTGGTGAGCAAGCTGTGGTACGTAATGCAGGTTTTGCACTGCAGTAGAATAAGTGTGCAGAAAATACACAGAGTATTTGCAATTTTCATATGGAGCTCTGTATGGGAAAGATCAAGCCGCACAAACCTGTTCAGAAAAGTTAGAGATGGCGGGCTCGGATTAGTTCATTTGTACATAAGACAACTGGTCAATCGTTTCCTTTTTCTGCGTGATGTGGATGACCCCTTTTTGAGAACTGTTATACAACTAAGGTTATCTAGAGTGCTGCCGGGATTTCTCGTATCATCATCAAATATGCAAGGACCAATACAAGGGTATTTAAAAGAAGCTGTTTTGTCTTTCCGCTTTTTGTCAGTGAGATTTTCGTTAGAGTATCTGGCTGAAGTACCACGTAAAAAGTTGTATAGAGACCTGTGCCAGACTGGATTGGGTGCATTGAGCGATTGTTACGAATGCCCAAGTATTGATTAATAGTCAGCCAAGAGCTGACGGTACCTCAATGATTTCTGTGGGAGTATTTTGTGACGCATTTGAATTTGGACCAATATGTAAATATGTAAAATGTGAACAGTCATAATATGCAAGGCTATAAAAAAAACCCCTAGGTGTCTCAGTGATTAACGCCTCGCATTCACGAAGCGGAGGTCCCACGTTCAAGTCCGCGCGCCGGTGTCTTTTTTTTTTCTGGATTCTTTCATTCTTGCGTTTTAATATATATAGATACGTATTTGTATACGGTGCATGACATCGACGCCGGCGGCGAAATCTAGCTGAAAGTGTCCATATAATTGCTATCGCAATAAAAGCAAGAAGAGAAATTACTGACAAAAATTGCTTCCACGCAAATGTAGCATGCATTTCAATTCTATCTCACAAGATGAAGCTATCTTATCCCACAAAATACTATGCAAACTACACTATATGGTTTAAAATACGTCAGCCCTGCGCTGCTGCTACACTCTGTGAACTCAGAACGCTCTTGATGTTTCCTTTTCTTTTACGAAACGATCAAACACACGTTTATATATAACAGGAAGACAACAGCAGTTTGATTGACGTAATAGCGTTAAAGAACTCGTTTCGCAGAAAATCTGGTGTTGGTTTCGGCGGTGGCATTGTTGGTTCTGAGCGACGAATCATCTTACGCGGGACTGAAAAATTGAGAACGATGCAAATAAAATTAATAATAAAATCATAGCACATGCACGAAGTGAATAATGATGAGTGGGGCGCAGCTCTGTCCATCTATCCGTCCGTGCATGCGTCCGATCGCGTTGGAGAACGCAGACGGAGCGCGGGTAACATCGACGAGACGCGAGCCAAGCCGAACGCAAGCACCGTCAACGCGTCCGCCGCTCTGCTTCGTCCATGCCCCACCAACGATCCGCCACGTACGGCGACTATCCAGGAGACTGAGAGGCACTCGTTATCCGAGTACCCAGGTATAGCACACGCAGCAGCCAATCGGAGAGTAGCGGTACAGTGCCATCTGTAATATCCTCACTCAACTGCTGTTTGTATGTACTTCTATAAGATAGCGCCGTCTATTATACTGTTCAGGAGATACTGCCTTCTTTTCTTTTCGTATCGTCTCTCGGTTACGCGTGACGCATGACGAGGTTAGACTAAAAGGAGCTTCGCCCCTAAAAAATCCGGGGTAAGAGTGGGGATCGAACCCAGGTCGTTCGGGTCCGAGTGGGGATCGAACACGGGTCGTTTGCGTGGTAAGTGGGTGTTCAACCACAGAGTGACTGCTTTGCTTGTAAATTAAGTCAATGTAACTTGCATACTTTACAACCACACGCGTCCTATACATGTTTCAGAAAACATGTACTATCTCAGTAATAAAAATAAAGTTTTTTCATTCCATTCCATTCTCAGTAATAATGCGTGGCATAGGTATTGCGATCGGGCGTCACAACAAGCGATTATGATGACTTAATAGTCACTACAAACCCACTACAAAACCCACTACAAAAGGGACAGACGTTACGGCGCCTTTTCCCTTAAGCTGCATAGCAAGCTCGAAAAGATTCTACGCGCATGATTGACCGTGCTTTAAAGCATGCTACCCATTACACAGAATGCAGCCGTACGCGAAAGCTTCACTTACACAATCCATTTCGAACTCAGTACGCACTATAAGGACAGAATAACGCTGTCCCGTTCTGCTCCTAAAGGCGAAGTTTAAGGGTAGCCCAATTTTTTAAGTACACATATATGCCGCATTCCAAGCTGATTGAAGAGCGCGCGCACGCACGCACGCACGCACTCCTGCGCGAACTTAGTCGTCAACTTGCACGCTCTACTACGCAAATGGCTCGTTGTTGATGTATCTGGTGATCATGTCGTACGCTGCTTCAGGTTGGTCGAATGGGAGAATATGACCTCCGTCCCTGACGATGACTAATGTGCAGCTCTTTACGTTCTTGGCATAGCCTTGCACGCGTTCACCGTCGGGTGAGCGCCAGATTTTCTTCTCGGCATTTGCCCATTCTTCGCTGCCCGACCATTGCAAGGTGTTCATGAGAGTCTCGGTGGCGACAGTCGGGACGATCGTGTCCAGGTGACCGCTGTACATTAATACCTGAAGAAGGGAATAAAAAAAAGGATCGAACATTACACTACCTCACTCACTACACCACTAGGAATATACAGGAACCGCATTAGGAAGGGGCCTTGCGTTCCTTAATACGTGACATTTAAGAAATGATGTTGCCTTAAGTTGAGTCATCTACACACCTTCACGCAGCATTGTGCGCCAGGCGGCATAACAAGAATAAAAATATTACGCAAGCAGAATATATCTTAAAGCGTACTTCTCGAGCAAAATTTGGGGGACGTTCGCACTTCAAAGTGGAACATGACAGCGTTACGTGGCGCTGTTGGCATCGCATTCTGTGTCGCTACACTTCTCTGTTTAGGGTACACTTTAGTGGTGCCTTTCGGAAGCAGTGACGTTTGCCGTTTTAAACTCTTTTTGGGGACCTACCGGAAGCAAAGTTGCGCAATACGCAGCACTCCGTAATTACAAATTTAGCGAAGTATGAACTACGCCATAATCACCAATTAGGTGAAGTACCCACTACACGTGTAAGGGAATGCATCCACTAACCTAGCTGCACACTTTGTTGATTACGCTGATGATGATGCATTGTGACTGAGACATTTGTAACGGGTAAACGAACTACTCGCTACCTAATTTACATGGTATAACACCTGGTCCGATTCTACGCATTAGCTGCGCCCTGCTAAATCTATTAACACGATTCCATGTCTGCCATGACGCTTCTATAGGAGCGTGGTGGCTTGGGATAGTTGGTATGACATGACGCTTGTTATTCGATCATTCTGGCCACTATAGGTGGCGCAACGGTAGGTTGAAATGGCGGACGAGACGGTGATGTCACGAGCGTGCTCGTCAGCGTCGCAGAGCGTGAAGACGCCTTCATTGGTTCATGACTACGGAGAGACCGAACCATAGAGTAACATAGTAAATGTTTACTATGTTACTCTATGACCGAACTGAGTCGCAGTTTATCACCGTGTGAAAGTTTCGGAGCACGGCTACATGGCGCTGCCTGCGTCGCTGAAATGATCGAATAGCGCCAGAGCTGAACGATCGTCTTCTCTTGTCCTTTCGTCGTCATTCTGTTCTCGCGCTATAACAATCGGCATGTATAGGGCCTTCTTTCGAAGCTGTTTCCAGAACTGACGTGACTCTGCGGCGGCATACTTCACTGCCACGGAGAATGCTTGGGTTCGATTCCGGCGCGAACGATGAGTATTTACTCTATGCACTGAGCTGGTTTTCTCGCTTACGAAGAATGGTGTCTAAGCCGACAACGACACAGCATTTTCAGCGACATATGTACTTCTTTAACTCTACCGCGTCAAAATCACATAAAATCTCTAAAAAGGGCGTACACCTGATGTTTCAAAATCAAAATTTTGAAGTGCTGAATGACCTCATATGAATTCACTAAATGCTGAAAAAAAAAATACTTGAAGGATACATAAACTTGCTAACTTGTGAAGTTTGCCAGTAATGGCATTGTTCATAAAATATAATTACGCAAATTATTGTTAAGCGGTAACTGAGCAGCCACGTACGACACTGAGCAGATGCTATATGCTCAACTGGATTTTACCATTTCGCAGTTCTCACATGCATTCGTAGAATACATACACTCGTGGCCAAACCAGAAACCGTATACAGTTCTGACATGCAACCTGCATCGTCACACGAGTTGGAGTTGGCCGTTAGTGCTACAGTCTGCCGAACTATACCGAGCTACACAGCCTTAGAACCAGCCTGGTATATCATGACCTGGAATAGCTCGTAGCTGTCCTGTTGTGTGTAACGATCGATTTCTCACGTTTTCAAAGGGATGTAAATTAATAGCTCGTAGCTGTCTTGTTGAGTGAAACTCACGCTTTCAAAGGAATGTCATTATAAACAGGCATGCATGAAGGTACCTTGTAATTGTCCGCCAGCTGGGCCAGTTTGTTCTTGACAGACTTCATGAGGTCTTGGGCAAAGTGTAGCGCAACTTTCGCGGAAGTGGGGTCGTATTCCACTTGCCCAGTGTGAAGTGCTTTGCGCGCAGCAGGGGTCTGAAGGAACGTCTCGTAGCGCGTGTGCGACTCCGGTTTCTCGGTGAGCAGATAGTTGTAGCCGTACTCGTACCCTGTGTAGTTTCCAAAGAGCGTGGGCTCTCCAGTGACAATGCCCAAAATAAGCTCAGTTGCCAGCAGGCTGGCGCTCACGTAGTCCTCGTCACGGATCATGCTCGCCACCCGGCCGCACTGTTTTTGCATGTAATCCGCTTCGCGCCTGTCCAAGAGCCCGATGTCGTACAGGAAGCGACCGTACTGGAGCGTGGTGATGGGGTCTGTAATGCCGTTGCCAACAGAGATGCCCTTGAAGTTGATTGGCACCCGGAGCTGGCCTCTGGACTCATGAAGGAGGGCGCCAATGGACGGGACGTACTTTCCTGCGTGGAGGCAATGTACTTAGGGCTATCGTTCGCGAATGGACTCGCAAGCAAATAGCCTGCTCCCATGATCTCCCCAATGCAACCGACATAATGCCGAAAGGAGAAAATCTAAGTGAGGTGCGTGGTTACGTGGGGAGGTCACGTGGGTGTTACGTTGATTAGTCCAATCAGGCGTGGGTGGTTCAAGTTCAGCTGCAGTTAAGAGCCTTTCAGTGGCAAGTTCGTTCACAATGAAATCACATAAAAAAGAACATGTACAGAAGATACGCACGATGTACCGCAAGTTAAAAGACAAATAATACGTTCACGTTATTCGGACGAGAACCGGCGCATTCAGCATGGTATGGCCGATGGCTACGTTCACGTTATTGGGTATATTAATATGACTAAGTCATTATAACTATCATTATGAGCGAAACGGTTGAGAAGGTTTTGCATCAGTTGTATGACAGGGACTGAGTACAGCTATGTGTTGCTATGTACGGATTGGCGTGTTAGCTCATTGTGGTATGCGCGGCAACGAGCGAGTGTGTCTGTGTGTTCGGCGATGAAAAAAGAAGACGCTAAGGCATGAGTGGAAGAGGCTGGAAAACGAGGACTGGCGGGCAAAAAAAAAAAAAAGAGAGAGAGACGGGCAGACGAAGCTGAGCGTTCGATGCAGTCGGGCGACCGGGCCCAAGTGTCGACGCTCTGGGACATGATCCACGAGTTCGAGCTTCGGGCTTCTCGTGACCGCTGTAGTCATTTGCCTCGAACGCTTCCCTGCGGCAAGTCGTTTTTCGTCACCTCGTGCAAGGCGTTGCCCAACCATTTGAAGCGACCCGCGCCGCTCGTCACCTCGCGTCGCCAAGCGCGTCCATATTGGCGGTCGGGTGGTCCAAAGAGTGAGCACCCATCCGCCAATATGGACTTTCGAAAGGACGATACGCTCCTGACAAACTCTTCTAGTTAGCTTTCTGTTTGCTCTGTTTGCTCTGTTTGCTCGGTTTGTTTTGTACGTGTGTGTGCTCGTTTATTCATGTTTTCATAAAGTGTGATTGTTCCTAAACCTGCAAGCAGCCTCGTCGCTTGTTGGGACCAATCACGCTCCCCAACCATTGCATCAGAAAAAAGAACCTTGATCATTACACTCATATACAATGGGCAGAACTGCAAGTGTGTGCGTATTACATTTTTATTGCTATGTGGACTTCTGTTAGCAAAGTGTAAATTTGTTGTTTTACCTTGTTTCAGTTGTCTACTTTTTTTCAGCGTGCTATATATGTTTTTCAGCTGCTCACTGCTTATTTTGAGCAACCTTTTATTTTTTCCAGTTTTTGTTTTTTCCGCTGCAGAACTTATAAAAAATCAGTAGCCGAGGCAACATAAATCACACCGTTTACACGAAAGAACAGAATGGAGGCGCAAATTAACGTAAAGGTTAAAAAAATAAAGGAAAAAATGAAAGATGACAGAGCTTTACAATTGTGAACCACATATACGAACCCGTGACCTCTAATACGGAAGCCCCATACTGTATTTATTGCGCCAATAATGTCTTTCGACGTTCACTGCACTGGTACATGACCAAACAGGATAGCAGCTACGGTATACAGTTGGAGACATCAAATACCCAGTCAGCTCCATAATCGTAAGAAATGCTTGCATGCACATAGGTGGTCGAGAACTGAGACTTTCAACAGGATCGGGCTGATGGGACACTGAGGTAGCTCAAGTTTTTCAAAGCACTCGGGTAAACGAGAAGTAATTAAGACAGGTCTATGAGGTCGCTGTTTTCTTTTTTTTTCGCATTCGAACCTTAAGCTTAGCTTACATCAGCTAAACTTACGTAAGCTAAGCTTATGTTCAGCTTACTTAAATTAAGCGCACGAAGCTTCCTGCAATGGAATAACGGGCATGAGTTCTATTTGGAGAGTTTTTTTATCTGTCGCTCCACCACCACACTGCTGAGAAAACAAAGAATCTTGCGTCGTTTTTTTATGTTGATGCTGTCTTCGCAAAGATGCCCACTTCGCCGGCTTAGTCGGAGAGTCACGCTTAAGATCAACTCTGCTTGCTAAGCTGCTTGTCGAACCATCTGCGCTGTACGTTTGCACACGCTCGTGAACCCGCTTGTCCCCGGCTTGAATCACAACCAGTGCTCACCAGCATACGATTCTCCGGACAGGTAGAAGTCGTTTGAGGAGTATTCACTGAACAGCGTGAAGAACTGCTGCAGCATCTCCACCATGTCTCTGCTGACGTCGTCCTGGTTGGTCGCGTAGCCCTTGTCGCTCTCCGTGAAGCTGAAGCCGGTGCCCACCGGGTTGTCCACGTACAACATCGAAATAGTACGCGTCCACGTGATGTCACGCAGCTGCGGTTCGATATTTTCGTCGAGGTAGTAAGGACCGTGCTCCACGAACAGGCCTTCGAATGAGGACGTTCCTGGTCCGCCCTGTAGCCACAGGAACACTGGGGCTGTTTCAGGGTTTTCCTGCAAAAATAGGGAAAGAAATAGGAAAGAGAAGGGGACCATTGGCCAAGCGAATATTCACGTTTATTATTCTTCGTACATGCTTTCTTTCTCGTTAAGCATCGGCGTCTCAATTTATATCATGAACCCCGGGTACCTGACAACATACCGATATGTGCGTCCACAACGGTGAATCAGTGGCTTCTTTCTCTGCTACGGACTAGAAGGTCATGGGTTCGATCGCGGACGTGGTGATCGCATTTCGGTGGAGGCAAAATGGTTGAGGCCCATGTGCTGTGGGATGGCAGTGCACGTAAAATAACACGGGGCGGTCCAAATTGTCGGAGCCTTCCACTACGGCATCTCTCATAATCACATTTTGGTGTAGGAACAAAAAAAAAACACATATTGGTATTATAGTCATTTGTGTCATTCGGGCTTGGGTACGCTGTATATTTCATCGTGAAGTAGTGAAAACCATTCGTTGCACGTCGTCATCAATCGCTTTGGTAATGCTGTGTGGCTTGCGCAGGGCTCTGTCTTAAATTTGACGTCGAGAAATAATGCAAGCTTCGCAATAGATGCAAAATTAAAACTGAACCATCGACAAGCACTTGACAGTCACCTGCTATTGGTCCCCGACTGTCCAAGTGCAAAGAAGAGAAGAGGACAAGCCTTAAGATGTGACATCAACATTCCTCGGCTGCCATTATTGTGGAATAACTGTATGGTGAGAACCCTGCACTTGAAACGATGGAACAAAAGACAGGTCTGATTGAGTTATATGGCTTTAGCTTCAGAAACGAGGGACTCCGTGCTCATTTATTTATTTATTTGTTTGTTTGTTTGTTTGTTTACTTATTCAAGAACATCACGTGCTCCAATTCGGAACGTTATGTGAGGAGGATTATGCATCATAATTCAAGCAGCACTGAGCGTGAATTAGTAAATACACAGGAAATTTATTGTTATGTGTCGTTACAAAAGCTATTGTTATTTTGTTGTGACAACGCTTAGCGTTACGACGTCCAATTTGTCGGTTTTAATTAGCGTTCAAGCCTTCACAATGACATCAGTCAATCGAATGCACAGGAAAAAAAATCATTTCTCACCATGAGTGCCTTGCATCATAAAATGGCAACCCACTTGATTGTGAAGCTAGAATGCTGTGAAATTGGTATTTCCCGCCCGGGACTGGTGAAACAGTTTAAGAGATATGACATGGTGGACGGCTACAGATTAATTTTGACAACCAAGGCTTCTATATGAATGAACACCCATAGCGAAAAAAAAAACAACGCCGACACAGCTCTAGCATCCAACGAATGGTTTACAAATGAATGTATGTTAATACAGAGCCCAATTCAAAGCACAAGCCGGTCACATATGTACGAAATTACAATACTTAAAACACAGATGATGCATGTTATGATACATGAATGACACTATTGTGCGCCATATGTGTTAATATGGAGTGCCAAGAACTTGCCCAAGTTCACGTTCTTTCTTTATAAAGGTGGAACAGCACAATGCAAGGGCTTGTTTGCATTTTTGTTTCTATACTCGTAACGCGCCCTATCAAGAGGGGTACGTCGGTATACTGTATAATGAAAGGAACACTTGGACGCTATTACGGAACTATCGACTTCGATCTCACCACGAAACATTAACCACACTGTCGCATTGCAAGGTATGGTGCTGTTATCGCCAAGAAGCTGAACGCTATCTTAATTGCACCCTACACCTGCGACGTGCCCCTTCGTTCTTCAAAAAATAAAACATAAACAAAACAAAAACAGTTGAATAAAGGTGCTGTAAATTCAAAAGAAGGGTGTCATTGAAATACAGCGAACCGCGTCAAAACGCTCTTATAATTCACAGAAACGACTTTACGAAATCAATGTCTCATTTAAGTCTGTGAGTCTTATTTAGGGCTTCGAATTATTTTTTCAATACACGAAAAAGAGAGTCTGGTAGATACGCGCGACAAAATTCTAACAGCACTATAGATAGCAGAGCAGGAAGGCAACTTGTTGAAATGTCGATACCCACTTTGGCGGGAAAGAACCAGAAAAAGAGGTTGCTCCCCAACTTCTTGTTGACCGTGATGAACCCGGAGTAGCTGAGCACATCGGGAAGGTCCCCGATATTGCCTACTTTACTTTTCTGCAAGGCTTCTTCGAACTGTTCTGCCTCAATTAGAGGCGTCAGGAACAGTGGCTCTCCCACATCGTCGTCGGGGCTTGACTCATCGCCTGAGTAGAATAAGAGCAAGGATTTACGTTGGAATTACTTGTCATTAACTGTAATTCGTCTCCTAGGTTATTCATCAAGACAATGTCATCAGCGAATAGCAGGTTACTGAGATACTGTCCATTACATCTTATCCATAGCTCTTTCCAATCTAGGGTTCTGAAAACCTTCATAAACACGCAGTGAATAGCGTTGGAGAGATTGTGTCTCCCTGCCTTCCACCCTTATTTCTTGGGACATTGTCGTAATCTGTGAAGGCTACGTATAGGGGTTGGTTTTTGTTCTGCGCATTTCTCTATCACTTGATTGATAGTATAAATGTGGTCTATAGGGGAGTGCTTTGTACAAAATCTTGCTTGGTCCTTTGGTTGATTGAACTCTAATGTCACCCTAATTTTATTAGCTGTTGTTATCGTAAATAGTTTGTAGAGAACAAACAATAAGCTGATTGACCTGTAATTTCTCAAGTCTTTGACGTCTTGACGTCTACTTTCTTATGGATTAAGATGATATTGGCGTTCTAAGGTTCTGTTACCCTTCTTGTCAAAAGTCATTTGGTATGTAAGGTAACCAGTTTTTCTAACACCATTTCTCTGCCATCTTTCAGCAGGCTCATTGTTACTTTATCGTCACCAGTGGCTTTGCCTCTTCGCATTTATTGTAAAGGTATAGAACTCCTTCGCCACCTCAGCTACCCTATCCATATTGGTTATGACATTGCCTTCTTTGTCCCTTAATGCATACATCCGATTTTTGCCTGTGCGCAAGTTTGCCTTCGCAGCTTTTAGGCGTTTGCTGCTTTTTACAGCCTGCTTGATTCTCTCCATGTTATACCTTCTGATGTCGGCTACCTTACGCCTATTGATTAATTAATGAAATATAAGATTAACATGCTCAAGAGGAAGTTACAGAAATGTGTACGGATGTAATAATTATACGTTTTTAAATTGCACAAGCGTACAAAAGGAAAGCAAATGTATTGGTAAGCGCAGAGTTGCAATTCTCGGTAAACATGTAATGACAGTAAAACAAGGTGATTCCTTCTTAACGAGCGTGATAGCGTGGCTGGAACATCAGTGGCAGCGGCGGCGGTGGATAACAATATACTCCCAAAATCTGCTGTTGCTGTGATCCCATTGCAGCTTGCACTGTAAAAAACAAAATCTTAGCTGCTGGATGCGCGTGTACGAAATACACACTAAGGTAGTGAAATATCGAGACCGGTGTACGGACTCATTTACTGTACGGAATGCCTCCTACACAACCTGGTGTGTGTGTCGGTATGCACTGCATCATGGGCACAGGCGTCGGCACACATTGCAGCTGCGGCTCTGTGGACAGCGCATATGCTCCGCGAAAGGCATTTAATTCTGCAAATGCTTGCTGCCACATTTTTTTTATGTTTTCGGCTCTACGACCGCTAAGAAGCAAGTTAGTTCTATTGATGCAGATTTTATGAGTTCATAAATGGTAGCGTCCGCAGCGGTGGTGTAGCGCTTAAGAGGCTCGGATGCCGTCCCGAAGGTCGTGGGTTTGATCCCAGCCATGGTGGTCGCATTTCGATGGAGTCCAAATGAATGAGGCTCGTGTGCTGTTCGCGATGTAAGGGCTCGTTAAAGAACACCAGACATTCCCGGAGTGCTCCTCTACGTTGGCTCCATTTCTGCTGCATGTTGTGCACCTGCCAAGTCTCCTGATAGTTGATATGTTGACACATGAAGGTGCCTGTGTACTGTTACTTTTATCAGCGACTGTTCCTGAATGATGCTGTGAATGCCCGCCACTAAGTGAAATATTGGTCTTACCTTCCCTTGTACCAGTGCTAGTTTCACGCCGAGATAAGCTCTTGTAGCTGAAAAAAACAACACATTTTTTTCAAATGCAAGCATCCTGCAAGTGCTTTTTACCGAGAACTAGTCAACACGTACTGCCAAAAAGTGATAGAAAACGACTGTTTCAACTGGTATACTTGCGGCTTGAGCAACAGTGAATATAAGTAACGCTTTATGATAGCCGCCACTTTAATGAATCGTAGCGTTGTTGGGGAGCCTTCGCGTACGTGACAATTTTATATAGAGAAGGACATGTAAGTACTTTTGGTGGTTTAATTAGGTAATGAAACAGGGTAGAGCTGTAGAATTACGGCGACAATTCAATCTTCACTGCAAGTCCGTGGAGTAGAACATCAGCGAAAGTGTTTTGTAATGCTAAAAGATCCCGATTTAATGAGTCAAGAGAGAAAAATTCTACTTCGAAAATATGCTGTTCTGTTCAAAGTCAAATAATAGACTCGGTGTCCTAGTTAGAACCTTTTTTTCATCCACAAGCTCTCCTCGTTATTAAGTAGGCTAATGATATTCGCCACATTACTGCTGGATGCTTCTGTCAAGAAGTTCTGGCTTAACGCGTGATTCTACATTAACGCGGGCCTCCATTACCAAACGAAAGAGAGGTAGTGTAGCATCCACTAAAAAAAGTCACAGCTTTGCCGCAAAGGGGAAGCAATGAACGTGATAGCAACAAATTGGAAGGTTGTGCGCAGAATGGAAAGCAGATCGACATGTGCCCGCGTTTTTCACGCACAAATGACGCACGAAACGTACTCACAGGTGCAAATGAACGCGAATAAGCGTTTCAGTTCTTACTTCGCTGTGTCTGATAAAAGCGCCCTTTTCGCAAATGGATGCTGTGCAATAATTTCCGTAACCTTTATGCGCCCGGTAACTACAATAGAATCCTTCCGACCAAACCCAAAGACTAGCCAAGTTGTATGATTCTCCCCACTGCAAGATAAGGGCAGGTGATGGAGCGTACACCCCCTTATTCTCTACGCGGGCCAAAGTACGATGAGAGATGAGAGCCTCCGCGCGCTCACCGCTCCATCTTGCTGATAATGCTGAAAACACGATAGTCCCCCCTCCCCCCCCCTAGATGCCCGCCAACAGGGGTAAGTGGTAGATATGAATAGCTTGCCGTTTAAACGGTGAAGGAGGTACCTCTTGGTGGCTGGCCTTGAGGAAAGAAAGGTAGCGTAGCATCAACTAAAGTAGTATCCTAGTCGGGTGGACCACCTAGAGTAACCTTGTCGAGTGGACCACCTAGAGATAAATGCTGTCTATGGACACGACCGCAGCATCTGCAGTTGGGATGGTACTTTACTTTGTGCACATAACTGTGGGATATTTACGCTGGGTATACCTCGAAAACTCTTCACGCGATGAGCATTACATGCCGGTGATTTTCAAATCCAATCCAACCGAAGTTTACTCACATCGTGCATGTGTGGGCAAGCTTGGGTGTAAAGCGGAACAGTTCGCTCGAGGACAGCCTGAGTCCTTTTATACAAATCATACAGTGGAGACACAAAAGTATGCAAGTACTATTAGAAAATCAAACCAGTGCGTTACATACATTTTAACTCGCTATAGAGAGAGCCGAACGCTTGACTAAACAAGGGCGAACATTATCTACTGCGTAGTGGTGTATACATCACAATGACATACGTGTCGGATTAGGATTTTCAAAGTAAACGTCAACGACAATAAGCAGGGAGCTGGCATATCAGTTCTCCGTAACCCAGGAAATAAAAGAATTGTGCATGAAAAGAATATATTACTGTCCCTTCCAACTACTCAACGGAGGCAAACCAGTCCGACTTTAAGCTGTAGCTTCGCGTTTGGGTGGATGCAATTTTTGCATTACGCAACTCGTAATCTTAGCAGCATGTGTTTTCTTAGAACAACCATGTGCACACTATACGTGGAGTATTCTTTGAAAAAGCCATCGAAACGAGCGTGAAAATATCGTTGGGAGCGTAACTAAAGTCATTGGATACATTTGAATCTGTATACTATTTTCGGTGAGATGAACAGGTGAAGTGAAGGTACCAGATGTGTACAGATATTGATAATCAATCTTCGCTTAAGATCGTTCACTGTTTGTTTCACAAGTTCATAAGGGTCATAAGATATGGGATTTCATAAGGGTCAAAAATCGCTTGTGGTGACACGAGAGCAACCGCAATGTCATTTACAATAAACCTTAATTAATAAAGAAAAATGAATTAGCAATGATCCCATAATATATCTTAAGGAACAGCAGCAAATATTTCTTTTCGTTGACTTTCAGTTTAGTTTACTCATGGCAATATTAGCCCAATTCTGTAATTTCTTGAAAGTACTTGCTTTAAATTATGGATTCGCGACCATATTTTCATTACTGACGACATAACAAAAGCCACATAAGAGTGACAACTTAATAGTTACTATTTTTAACTCCTGATATGCTCTTTCTATACCTACGAGTCTCATTCCATGGGTGGTAGTGATATCGACTATGAGAACCGAGACGTAATGCTTTGATGACATGCAGTATTCGGTAGGGACTTAACTATACGTCTTCTGGCAGACATGTTTACCACACGAAATGACGCTTACCTGTGTCCGGGGTTTGCAGAGACTGTACATGAGAAAACGACAGCGTCAAGCAGGAGCAGGAGCGCAGGTTTCATTGTGGTGTACGTATCGTGCAAAAAACCGAAGGGAGAGAGTGTACTCTTTTCATAAAAACACGGCGTCGTTTGGATGTTTATATGCGAGGTGGCTAATATAACTTTCAGAACAAAAATATCTTTGCCATCTGTTGGGCGCTGTAGGGGCGCTTCGAGCCTGTCGTCACAGGAAACGCGACGCGGTGTAGTTCACAGGAAGTTCAACCTATCTGTCATGCGCACGTGCACCACTTGCTGCTGACATCGTTTGCCTGTAAGCCTCGTAACGTTACGTCTGGTGCGGCGCTTCACTCGGACATGGTGGTCGAAGGGGGTACTATAGGACTGAGCCTCATTTCACCATTTTTTTTGTTTTTACAAAATTACACGTTGCGCCAGCTGTATCGCGTGAGCGGCCCACTATTGCATGGAATTGCAGAATGGTTTCTCGTTGTCCAGATTGTTTTCACGATCCTCCATTGAAAGTCTACCTTATCATTGCATCACAGGCGTCTCTAGCTCATAGTACCCACAAGTTTTGTTTGCCTGCAATTCAACGTAACCCGAAAGTGTTGAGATTACGACTGCACAAGGAGGATTCGTTTCGACGTAGAGGTAAGCGTAGAGAAGAAAAAAAATCATATCCATTGGGTTGCACCCATAGTAATGCAACGGTTCTGCCATATGGGTTCTAAATGTGAATATGACGTATGAAATGTATTAAAGAAGTAGACAAAAATACTGCCGTATCAAAGTTCGATGGCAAATCTAGAAAGTTGAAATGTCGATTTATGCTAAGCGTGTTTCCGTTATAAGGTGTTCTTGTGCTACAGTACATTTGATAACATTCATTCGTCTTTTACGTTTAAAACGTTTTTTTAATGGAGGCGAGAAGCATACTATTTTTTACGGAATAGAGCGCAGTAAAATATTTCACACTTTTACGAGTTTTCATCAAAGTTTGCTTTTGGCAGCGCTCGTAGGCATGAATGTAAGTTTTAAACCATGGGCCACTTATGCTGGCTACAATGAGATATTGAAGAGGACTAGCTCAAAATATCTCAAAAGGTGCGAAGTAGAGATCTTAGCCATTATCGCTTACAGTGTCTTCAAAGGGGCATTTTTTATGCTTAGCAGTTCGACGTCTTTGCGCAGTACAACCTGCAGTACATGCTGCAGTTGTTTTTGTGTTACTACGGGTTCACTTGCACTCCTGGTGGCAAATTGAGTATATAAATGTTTATACACTGCCATGTCCCCTGACTAGTCTCAAATATGTGGATAGCTACGCAACAAAATGTTCGCGTCTGCCAAGCTGACGTATTGCACGCTATGTTGAACTGTCCATGCTTACTGACCGAATGCAAAAAACAGGTGAAGCTTTCATTTGCCTTTGATTTTATAAATACTTATCATTTGATAACATACCGTATCACTAGATCCTTCTTTCTGAGAGCCTTTAGCTGTAGTATATATAAATATTTCTTTGCATTATTGCCATTGAGGCCCTTGAGATGCCATTTGGTGAGACCATTTGTGTAAGAAAATACCCTCTTGCCAACAGGTTTCACAAGTCATTATTATGCAAAATGTGCTCACAAAGAAGCCTAAATATAGGATATAAAGCGCTTGCAGGCCGTTTGTCTGTAAGGCATTCTTGACTTGTGACTTTACCATGCAGTGAACGACGCACACGTTTCAATGCGTCAGGCCACTTCATAGACTACCACAACGTTGATGTTTGATTGAATGACTTAAAACACACAATTTAATCTTATCTTCTTTGATGCCGTGTTCAGTCATGATGAGAATGAACTTTATTGGCATCCCACTTGAAGCTTAGAAGAACGGAAATCTTGAGCTTGCGGGTAAGCAGTCATCATGATCATACGAAACTTAGCTGCGACAAACAGTGATCTTGCTATGGTGTTTGTTTATAGGAGCAGTGTGGTGTTCACAATGCCATGGAATGTGAATAGATGGTTAAATAACCAGCGTTATGGCACGGATTACGTCCACTGAGGGGAACCAAAGTGAATGCAACTAGTGCGCATGCGCTCAACACCTTGAGCACTTGGCCGGGAAATAGCAAACAGGTGCTGGCGCAAAGGGAGTGATACAAGTACAAAATATGTCCAAGTGATCACTGATCATACAGATTTTCATTTATGTTATGAGGTGTTATTGCAATTGTCCATATATCATTGTTTAATTTCATGAAATTGGAAAGCAAGAGACAATATCGAGTGTAAATTATCGTTACCATGCTTTAATATGGGTTTAATAAACAACAAGAACGCACACACAAAAAAAATACGAAAATGGTTTTATGTTTGTAGATACAAGTAGATAAAAAGTTCATGAGAAGATAGAGGCCTGCAGATGTGAACAGAAATGCAAGCCAGTGCTGTGTCTGAAAAATTCAAGTAAAAATCTGAGCTGTCAGGCAAGCGCTCCCCTCAGGGCCAACGCAGGTCTAGATCTTCCTCCAGCCTTTTTTTTTCTCCTTTCATAACAATCTTTTCTACATCATATTTTTCTGTTTTGCTTAATCTTTTTCATCGTATTTCTACAGCTTCTTTTTTCTTTTATCTTGCTTTTCTTACCACATTCTTTTTTCTATTAAAATAGAAAAATAAAGAAGTCGCCATCATTTGATGATGGCTACCCGTTTCTACAGGCCTGTTGCGATAAAAATATATATTCAGCCATGCGTAGGTAAGTTTGAACATTTTCATCTGGGCAGAGCAAACACACTGTCGTGTTGGTTACGCTTTCAATACGGTGCTCTCGATACTCATCACAAATATTTGTATCCCCAAAGAAACGCTGGAAGACTTTCACCTCTTTGCGATTTGTGCTTCATGACCATCAGGTTAAGATTTTTACCAACGACAACATTCGTTCCGAGTCTTTTTTTCTGTTGCTTTCTCTCCTCAGTCTCATTTATCTTACTCAATGAAGTGCGCAACCATTTTTTATTAGTCCCGAGAACGAACACTGGTGTCGCTGCAGACACGGCAATGTGACGTCACAGCAAGGACGCCTTCTCCACGGCCGTTTGTCTCCTTTTTCTGCACCCGACGCGTACCATCTCTTGAGCGATACGTTGGTGATTGCTCCTCCTTTGCGGGAGGCACGCTTCTCAAGATACTAATACTAATTTCCTAAAAGTTAAAAGATTCATAACTAGTGAAAGTTACTGAGGCTGTAAAGAGTTTGCATAATTTACCATAGAATAGGCAGACTCTCGTCCGAACGGCAGATTTACGAGGAAAATTGTTCTTTTCGTAGCGCACACAAAGAAATGGGTTCTATGGGAAAAATATGCTAAGTGGTGCTAACTTGATTACATCTAGGCGTAGACTCCCGGATGGGAACGTAAGTGTGCCGAACTACCACAAATAAAATTAGTGTGTTTCCGATTCCATAAATACATTGCGCTTTACTTTGAAAGTTCGCCTGCATCTACGAATAATTTTAATGATTTGAAAGAATTGAGCTTTCTCCAACGAGAGACTTTACATGAGTCTTGCTGTTATAAGCACAAACTTCACATATTCGGAAAATAAACAAAATTGTACTGCCACACATAACGATCTAGCAAATTTAGGGATATGACCGTTTACTCAAAACATATGTACATGTTTCTTCTCAATAGTCGGCCAGGATTGTGTAGTCCTATACCTTGATTTGCGTGAAATGCTGAAGTGATCAACCTGCGCTTCAGAAGCAGCAATGTTCGTTTCATATAGGAGCACCACTGGTAGCAACGATTAAAGCACAAACACCGGGAAGTCCAAATGAACATTTTGATGGCGCAATCAGCGACGTGGCTCAAGTAATCATTAAACAACCTTCGCCTCGATGAGGCGATGACTGGTCTGGTACATCATGTCCATGTAAAGGTAATCAGCTGCAAGGAAAATTAATTTATGATGTAGATGTGGTAGTTACGAGGGCGATAGCACCGTTGCTGCAATTCTGCACGAAGATAGAATGTCACAGCAATGAGAATTTCCGCACATGACCTCGACCGCACCTAACCTGAGTAATTTCGGTGAAATGAAGCTCTAAAGCTGTTGTGAGAGAAATGTGAAATCAAACAACCTGTAGAGTGAGCAAGTGCACGAGAAAAACAGACGCAACAATGGTGGTGGTGTTCTATGGCGAGCGCATGCGATATATTTTGCGAGACTCAATAATGCAAGCGAGCGCGGGTCTTCGCACATCAGTGAAAGAAGTGTCCGTAGACACGCGCATTCATCCGATAAAAATAACGCTAGAGGAGGGTAAACCCTCATATCTTATGTAGGAATCACCCATGAACACCTCAACTTAATGATGTAAATATTGTGTCTTGCGTCTCGAAATCGCATGATTATGCACCAACGAGTGTTGTATCCAAGCAGAAGTGTGTTTTTGCTCTTCACACCTATCGAAATTTCGTTGCCGAGGCCAGGATAGCAATCCATCATCGGGTTAGCAGCGCGACACAGACCTTTCACCCCTTTCTCATATTGTCTACGATCGAGCGCGCGATTGTGCAGAAGCACAAAGTAACACATTAATTGTTTTACCAGGAATATTACAGATTCTGTTTTCGTTATTCATGTGCAGCTTGAGACGAGTGGAAAGCGAACGCGAACAGCAGAACAGCGCACGAAGCGAGCGCATCATCATGTAGGCTCGCGGCGGTGGGCATCGGAGAGTCCGTGCCGTGACGTCACCCAGGTCTCCCACCAGGTGGCGCCACTCCAACTTCTCCGGGCTAATACGAAGCATGGTCGTGCTAAAATAACTTCTCACTCCCTTTACATACACCTCCTCATCCTAACATTGGTCCGCCTCACCCTCATTTATCTTTACCATTACCTGACTCAAGTAAGCAAGGCTTAGCCATATTTAACCCTCTTCCTTTTTCCCTTCCTCCTAATGTGAACATCCCTCTCCCCACTTCTCTTTTCCAACTTTATATTATGCATGCCTATGCCATGCTCCAGAATAGAAAGGTGAGTAAAAGGTGAATAGAAAGGTGACACTACACTGCGGATGACAATACTATGCTATAGGAGCTGTTCAGCACATACCCACTTTCTGTGGTGCATGCCCGGCGCCAAGTTTCATGTCTGAAACAAGGGCCTTACCACGACCTTAACAGCTCCATCGTTATAGTTCTGAAACGTGGGGGTCGCTGCAGCCAACGTATCGACAATTGGTCTTGTCTTATTCAAGGTAGCTGCTTTCGTAATAATTACAGCGCAACCCCGAATTAAAGAAACTTGAAAAACAGGAGTCGAAATGTAGGATGCGTACAGGCTTCAAAATTTTCCCCCGCACTCCTATTGTTTTGTTTTTCCTATTTTAGCTGCACTTATTCAAATTTACTTTTTCTTAACATTAAGAAAACGGTACTGAATACTATCAATTCCAAACAGCCGCTGTTTTTTTTTTTCGTTTTTGCAACAGCTTGGCCTGTTCACAACCCCTAGTTGTTAGGCCCAATAAGAGCTGTAGGTCTTTTAAATTCTAAGACCTTGTCTATTTTCGACGCATCCAGACTTTTACGTTTATAAACTTTCGATAACAGTGCATGAGTACTATTCGACAAGCGGGACGTCATTGATAAACCTGGTGATCATTTCGTATGTAGCCTCCGGCTGATCGTGTGGCGCGATGTGACCTGCGTTCCGGATTATGACTAACGTGGTATTTCTCGCGCGTTTAACGTAGCCGTGCACGCGTTGAGCATCACTCGAGCGCCAAATCTTCTTCTCGGCCTTCGACCATTCCTCGGACCCCGACCATTCCAGGGAGTGCATGAGGGTCTCGGTCGCAGCCGACGAGACGATGATGTCCAGATTACCGCTGTATAGGAGGGCCTTATACGATGAAAGAAATGGAGAAAAAAAAGGTCGCGTTAGTGAAGACCGCATTTTCTTCGATTACGCTACCACCAACGTGCAGACTAAGGAATCTGCGAAAACTTGTATTTTCAAAAGAAGTTAATTAGTCGGCAACAATAGGCCAGTGACTTAGCGATGATGAAAACATTTATTCAAATTCAAAGATAACGGGAACTGTGAATTTGGAGATAAAACAATTATAGTTAACAAAGTTTTGCCCACTATAACACGAAATGATTGAGGGATGTCGTAACGAAGGCCTCCCGCAATTTGCACTGTCTGGTGCTCTGACGTGCGTTGACATCACACAGTACACGTGCCTCAAACATTTCACGCCTTCATCAAAATGCCACCACGGCCGGGTTTGAACCTGTGACCTTCATGTCAACCGCCGAGCACTTAACTCCTATATCAACGCGGCATGGAGACTTCACCTGCGATTAGGATCCCAAATGTGACTGCTATATCACCTAACGTTATATGATTGGTGGTCATAATAACAATTGTTGGTGTTTAACAATACTATTATACGGGATGTCATAGTGAAGGGCTCCGGCAATCGCGACCACTTGGGACTGGTGGTAATGTATACTGGGTATAATTGATACTCAATATTTAATGGAAGCCCTGTCGCGGTGGTCTAGTGGCTAAGGTACTCGGCTGCTGACCCGCAGGTCGCAGGATCGAATCCCGGCTGCGGCGGCTGCATTTCCGACGGAGGCGGAAATGTTGTAGGCCCGTGTGCTCAGATTTGGGTGCACGTTAGAGAACCCCAGGTGGTTCAAATTTCCGGAGCCCTCCACTATACGGCGTCTCTCATAATCATATGGTGGTTTTGGGACGTTATACCTCGTACATTAATCAATCAATATTTAACGAAAGTAGCTGTAGCTCTTCACTCCTGTTGTTGTTCTTAATTAAGTACCTTGGTAACTGGCTTAGACACGTCCTTAGTAACGTCATGACTATGTTAGTGCCTATGAGATGTAACTAATACGAGTCCTTTATGTTGTCTAGGCGTTTGCCCGTGTTCTGAACAACACCGTCTGAGGCACGGTAGACGCCACTTCCTCTTCGCTATCGCTTTTACTACCAATGATTTTCGGTCTAATGAACCGGTCAACTACGTGACATGACCAAGATAAGATAGCTGTGGGACTTTGGTTTGTAAAAGAATACGTGATTATCTTTTGATCGGCTGTCTCCACGTGGATGCTTTACCTCAAAACAATCTAGCTTTGTTATCGTGTTACCGCTGCGCTGACTACTTGCACGCACAAACCACTGGAAAACAGCAGAGACCTTTCCCTTCAATATTCTGTCGAGGCAGCTTAGGAAATGGCAGCGTGCACTGTTGGAAAATAAATAATAA
This sequence comes from Rhipicephalus annulatus, assembly GCA_013436015.1. Lineage (NCBI taxonomy): Eukaryota > Metazoa > Arthropoda > Arachnida > Ixodida > Ixodidae > Rhipicephalus > Rhipicephalus annulatus. The sequence goes on from WOVY01002349.1 coordinate 261,489, forward strand.
ATACCACGCTGCAAGGTGTCATGTTAGCTCTAGTAAAAGTTGGTTTGGCGACAACTTACCCTGGGGGGCATAAAAAAAATTATGTTTCTAAAACTTTCTTACGCACTTGCTTTAGTTAATTGTTCACCCTCGAAGAGAGCGATCAAACATGGACGCATAGCTTGAATGTTAATCAAGCTCTTCATACGTGCTTCGATTGAAATAATAAAACCACCAGTCAAAATGGCGATTACGTTGAAGATCAGTGCCAGTGAGCAAGAATAACAATGATAGAATATGCCCGGCATAAAAGAAAGCTCGACTTGTGGGTAAAAAAATAGGGGATTACCTTGTAGGAGTTGTCAAGCAGCAAGATCAACTTGTCTCGAACAGACTGCATCAGGTCGTTGGCGAAGAAGACTGCCACTTTCGACAGGTCGGTGTTGTAAGGCATTTCACCGACGTGAATGGCTTGGCGTACCGTGGGTGTTGCGACGAAGGTTTTGTAGCGGATGTGCTCTTCTGGTTTCTCGGTGAGCAAGTAGTTGTAGCCGTAATTGTAGCCCGTGACATTGCTAAAGTACGTTGGGGCTCCTGGGACCACGCCCAAAATGAGTATGTAAGCCAATTGCAAGGCTTGCACGTAGTTCTTTTCTCGGATGAGACTAGCCGTGCGGTTACACTCTTCTTGCACGTGTCTCGCCTGATCTCGATCCATCAGCCCGATGTTGTACAGGAAGTCACCGTAAGTGAGCATGGTGATGGGATCGATCATACCGTTGCCAATGGCGATGCCCTTGAAGTTGATAGGCACACGAAGCTTTCCTCGGGACTCATGCAGAGCTACGCCTATGGATGGGACGTATTTTCCTGCATATAGAGGCAACGGTTTTCAGAAATCAGTGTTCACGAATTTGCTAGGTGAAAGCTATGTTCAGTGCTGTGTATTATATCCAAAGGAACATGACTTAGGTGCTTGATTATGAGAGACGCCGTAGTGAAGGGCTCCGGAAATTTCGACCACCTGGGATTCTTTAACGTGCTGCACCCAATACTGAGCACACAGGCATACAGCATTCTCGCCTCTATCGGAAATGCAGCCACCGCAGCAGGGATTCGATCGCGCGACCTGCAGGTCAGCAGCCTAGTACCTTAGCCACTAGACCACCACGGCGGGGCACCTCACCAGACAGTGGCACATAGCCACGGGTGGGTATGTGCCGCTGGTATGCGAGTATGTGCCACTGGTGATTGACTTTTAGTATCTATCCAGGAACGACGAAAGCACACGCGGGCGATTTTAACGCGCGAGCTTTAAGAAATACCCGACGTTGGTAGCATCAACCCGACGAATGCAAAGAATAAATGTTAGGGTTCCAGCTGGAATCAAAACCCAAGCATTGTGCGTGGCAATGAAGCATTTTACCACAGAGCTACGCCAGGTTTCGGAACTATTTTTCAAACCGACGCTAAACTTCGTGAAACTTCAATAGTGGTTGCAGTGCTGCCTACGAAATTTTATAAACATTACTTATGTACTCCTTTGCTATAGCCGTCACGTCGGGTTAACGTCACTTGTGGGTAGTTGTCTTGCACTGAAGTTGATTTATGCAGCAGTGTCCAGGACCAGCATCCTCGCGAGCATCAGTGCTTCATATCAGCTTCTGGTGTTGCTTATACGCATGTGCCAGTTGACATCGTTGCGCAACTGCAAACAAGTGGTATTATAATCATCTGCAACTCAACATATGTCTGTGCGTGCAACATTTGTACATATATTTAGCGTCATTTAATTAGGGGCCGCTCAATAAAAACATTGCAACACAGTCACCTTCCCTCCGCATGCTTCGCATAACGTAAACTTCCAGGTTCATGGGATCTGCCGATTTTTCAGGGGCGAATCTTCTTAATGCGGCACTTGTTCGTCCCTTGGAGTAGCACGTAACATGTCTTACGTTTTGACCTGCAAGGTGGTGCCGGTGGGAGATTTCTCCTGTGCGTTGTTGAACAATAAAAAACTCGCAGCGTGCGCGCTAACTAAAAGCCAAATTCTCCTGTCTGACATTCCTCATTAGCAGCCATTGGCATGTACATTGAGCACCATCTGACAAGAAAAGGTTGCTACATTATACTCGCTGAGCGTAACCTCCTTGGTTTTAGAAAGGTTTAGCGAGCGTTGGGACGCAGTGCCATGAATACAGTGAACTAGTATATACCATGAACTCGAGGTGGTTAAAAGTGGGAAGTAGACACGAAGCGCAAGCCAGAAGAAAGTGTGCCTGTGCCATTAGCAGCCATTGGCATGCATATTGAGCACTATCTGACAAGAAAGGGTTGCTACATTATACTCGCTGGGCGTAACCTCCTTGGTTTTAGAAAGGTTTAGCGAGCGTTGGGCCGCAGTGCCATGAATACAGTGAACTAGTATATATATATATACAATGAACTCGATGTGGTTGAAGGTGGGAAGTAGACACGAAGCGCAAGTCGTAAGAAAGTGTGCGTGTGCCGCCTCTCGTTTAGTCCTTGAAATGTCCGCTGGATGGCAATGCTTCTATATGCGGAATATATGATGAAAAGATGCGAGGTGCTGGTACTTGTAGTGTTGACTAGATGGATGAACGGACACACGGCTGGCTGTACGGACATATGGACGCATGGATGGACGCAGGGGTGGATACATGGACGAACGCAGGGAAGGACGCATGAATGGACGTGCGGACGCACGAACAGACGCACGCACGGACGGGCGGATGGACGTTCGGATGGTCACACAGACGGACGCATGGATGGACAGAAGCAAGAACGAATGGACGGACGGATGCTTCGCCCCACTCTCGATCATTCGCCCCGTGGATATGCTGCCATTTTTTTTGTACTACACGCCAGAGAAATCGGCACGTGCTATGTATGGGAGCGAAGCAGAGATTGAAGAGGACTAAGTGAATGCGTACCTGGTCATGATGATGATAATTTCTGTTTGTGCTACCCGACGCGACGAAAAGCTTAGAACTTCACTCTTGAAAAACTGGTTCCCTTCATCAGGTGAGATGCGATAGAAGGTGAGATCGAACGAAGTAAAGCCGGAAGGTCTGATTATGTGATCACTTTCATCAATACACTTTTTTTTGGATATACATTCTCGCTGGCTGCCACTGAATGTTCGACGTTTCTGCTGCATATGAACTATAGTGAAGAGAGTTTTCTGGTTGGCAGTCATTCCAGACCTCGTGAATATCCGCGTAATTCGACCTATATAGTTGATAACGGCTCAATATTCGTCAAAGCGTGCGGCTCCAAAGTGGACTCGGAGAGCTCTCTCTCATCCTAATTAGCCACACTGCTTACGGTAGAAGTTACCGCGATTTTAGAGTACATGTGTCTGGGGCACTCGAGTCACATCGCTTAGCTGGCCCTTAAAATTTAATTAGGCATTGAAATGATTATTGTTCCGCTGATGCACATACACATAGGAGTGATGTACATGCTATGGCAAACCTGCACAGCGCGTGTAGTTTTCTTCACACGCATACTTAAAACCGACCAGTCCAGCAGTCTACGCTTGGCTCGTTAGATATTTAAATAATAATGTCACACGTACAGAAAACTGAATATCCTTATATGCGCAAGATATATTTGATTGATGAATCGTGCATGTTTTATTTCGTACTTCCTTGCACAAAATTGATGAAGGGTTGAAGGTTCAGCTTCTTCCTGATTGTTCAGCAGTCCGCCTGCCACGTAGTATACCGAAAACTCAATACATTCTTAATTTTTTTTTTTGGTTTCAGTGAAAGGCTCAATGAGAGGCGCTGACAGTTACAATGTGCGCACACCATTGCGGTAACGTTTTCAGTCACTGTGCTATATACGGTCGAACCTTTTTGAACGGACACTCACCAGCGTACGATTCTCCGGAAAGGTAGAAATCGTTGGACGCGTAGTCTCTGAACAGAGTGAAGAACTGCTGCAGCATTTCGAGCATGTTTCGGCTCACGTCTGTTTGGTTGCGCGAGTAGCCTTTCGTGCTATTCGTGAAGCTGTAGCCAGTCCCTACCGGGTTGTCCACGTACAGCATAGAAATGGTACGAGCCCACGTGACTGGACGCAGTTGTGCGTTGCCATTCTCGTCCACGAAGTACGGACCGTTCTCCGCGAATAAACCGAACATGGAAGACGTGCCGGGTCCCCCTTGGAGCCACAGCGACACTGGTGCGCTCTCGGGATTTTCCTGCATTAAAAAAAAAGAACGAAAATCGGTTGAGGTTTAATACTTGCAAACGTAGTTATTAGGACAACAGGTATGTTTGGCTTGCTTTTGCTAGTTACATGCACGCAGTGCTTCATTAGGACTATGTCTTGTTGTGTGATATATGAGAAACGACGAGGATCCAAGCGAGCGCAGCTGTGACGCCTTTCGGCAGCGAATCACGTGATGTGACACCACAACCGCCACATGCGCGTTCAGGTGGGTTTCAAGGTCATTCCAATGCGATGAATGGCCTTGAGAAGCATTACGTAGAACAGCGTTCGCTATGAAAAAAAAATGCAAGATTCAGCCAGGAATGCCACACTAAAAAAATGTGGCATTGGGCGTACCATCATAGAATAGTACGTGTTGAAGTTAAAACTTTATCGTATCGTGAATAATTTTTCACAAATTAGGATCACGTCGCTTCCAGGCAATATTCGGAGTAAATTGTTTGACAAAAGAAGGAAACGAGTATACGTTGTATAGTTTCCTGGCCAGAGCTAGCACTTTATGCAAGACCTGAGCCCAGATTAAATAAAACCAATTACAATAAATGTTTTTGCAACTTAGTACACTTCAGCCGACAACGATGTGGGACGTGTGGTTAGAGAAGCCGGCTGACCTGTGGAGATACACACGCATGCAAGAGCAGTTTTGTGAATTCGGCCGCGGATTTTTACAGCTAGACGCTGATGCTACAAGTGCGTGACCCCCATCGCACGCGTTATACGGCCTCCTTGATCGACCAACAGGGTGAGCGCGCCGACAGGAGCGGGTCGACCTTGGAGACGGCGCGGCACGCCTGGTTAATGGCGATATGCCGAACAATGGCAATCGCACCAACATTTCAAACTTCAGAAAGGAGAAGTTCATACCAAAAGTGTGTCGTTATATCTAAAGGACGAAGATGAAGACAACAAAGTGTTATTAACTTCGCAAAATTAAAAAAAGGGACCACAAGGACAGCTCTTGATCTGCTTTTGGTGGCTTCTTTTGTGTTGTCCGTTTCTATAAGTTTGCCTAGTCGACAATTGGCAAGGATGGACCAAATAGTCTTTTAAGATGCTTTAATTAACGCAGACAAATATACGTCATACAGAGATTACTAAAGCAAACCTCCATATGTCGTATAGGATCGATATTTCGCCGATATCATAAGAAAACAATTGAATCAAACAGGTTGCATGTACGTTTTATCATTAATTACTTGACTAGCCGCTTATAACGAACGCAGCCTTCATTGTACCTTTCTGATAACAGCATTTCATTTACCTCTCCTAAGAATACAATATTCATCAGGCGGTTAATCCAAGTACGTTAGTTATAAAGCCAAAACATATAAGAAACTGCCAAGAAGTATTGCAATTACAGTGTACTTTTCCCGCGGATAGCGCCCTTTTATGCATCGGTCCGAATTTCTATATTGTCGCTGACGTTAACTGCATTTTTAAATTTTCGTAACGATAGTTACCATTGCAGGAAAGAACCAAAAGAAGAGGTTGCTGTCCAGTAGCTTGTCGACAGTGATGTATCCCGAGTAGCTGAGAACATCCGCTAGGTCGCCGATCTTGCCCACCTTGCTCTTCCGCAGGGCTTCTTCGTACTTTCCGGCCTCAATGAGAGGCGTGAGGAACAATGGTTCTCCCACGTCTTTTTCGTGCTTGGCGCCTGCATCAGACAATTAAGGCAATACTCTGGCTCATAGGTCGGCGTTCTCGCGACTCACTCGGACTCAGATGAAGCCGTGAGTCTAAGGGAGTCCGGGTGAGTAGTTGTGGGAGAGTTTTAGTCCGAGTGGCTCCGGTTGAGGAAAATTTTTGTGGGTGAGAGTCAGAGTGAGCCCTAGGCGCAAAAGAGGTTCATGAGTGAGTGAGCTCCACAAGTTTTGCCTATCTATGCTCTGGCCCCTCATCCGCTTGTCTTCAATTCAACCACAGACTACATTGAACACTGATGACTGCTAGCTAGACTTAAATAATCTCCTCCTTTAGAAACATTTAGTACCTATAGAGCAGCCATGATATGATGCGAATATATTTTATGACTGCGGCTGGGAGGCATGCAACGAGATTACACGCTTATATCCGGTGTTCAAAGTTAAGCTTTACACTTTTTTTAACATTCGGCACTGGGAAGAACATAAAAACCACCTTTTCAGATAACCTATGTATTCATGGGGACTCAAAATGATAAAATAATTATATCTGTCAGTGGCCCAAATAATCTAATATTGAATAATTTGCTTTTCGGTGACTGCAGCAGGCGGGCATACTTGTATCGAACAGTTGAAGACAGTCCGGTCTCGACAGAATTACAATTGAAAGCATTCTTCCAGCATGTATGTGCTCCGAGATATCCCGTGGCAAAATTTAATTATGCAGCACATGATTACGCATGCAAGACAGTCAGCACTGGCGCGAAGCTCCCCCCGATGGCCCACGGCAGCTGCGTGCGTCATTTACTTTGACAACGAATCGAAGAAATTGGCAAAGATGATAATGATTGCCCTTTTATAACCGGCTGGCGATAGCAAGCTGTCGGTGAGGAACATTGTGCCAATTTTCGTCACCTTGCATACGTAATGATGCACAGCAAAATTAAAGTTTTCGGTGGTATGCCTCGGAGAACAGACATGCTAGAAGAATTCTCCCACGTGTAACTGTAAGAAAGTGACTGCCTTCAACTGTTCAATACAAATATACCGACTTGCTGCAGTCACTGGAAAGTTAATTATTAAATCTTAGTTAACTGGACCACTGACAGCAAGAATTATTGGCCGACTTCGTGTCACCCTGGATACATTAACTATCTGCAAAGGTGGTTTTTATGTTCTTCACAGTGCTGAATTTTAATAAAACCATTAAGCTGAATTTAGAACACCCTCTATAAGAGGACCTAAAGGTGTCTTATATGATGCCAACTGTTTGTGTTAGTCAACAGTACTGTGCACAGACCTATAACGTACAGTACCATTGGCATAGCAAGGCATCCAAGAGAAGCAGAGACAAACATACTTACCGAGTGGTTAAACAGACCCCCCTCCCCTGTAGTGTTCATTTTGCATTGAGTGTACAACATGCAATAAGTTAGTTTCATCTGTATAATACCAACGATGGTTGCTCGTCGTCAGCCGATAAGCATGCAAAGGCATCATCTTCAAAGCTGGATACAATCAGTAACATTAGAGAAGCGTCTCGAATGGTTGAACCCAATGTTTATGAGCGTAGTTTTCATGAGTTCGTAGTCGCCAGCTCTTTTCATTTTCTGTTGCATTGTTCCTGTGTAATTAGTTGCTTGTATAATACTTTCTTCATAATACTTTCACATAGTGTGCCTTGCGTTTTTAGTATATGGAGCGTTTTTACGTTAGGTAGTTAAGTTGAATCTTGCGCAGTAATTGATGCTTTATCGATGTGTATTTATCTCTATGCATTTGCATTACAGCCCTTCCCCCCCCCCCCCCACACACACACACGTAATGCCCCACGTTTAACCTAGAGAGTATTGAATAATAAATAAGTACATTGTTCATGTCTTCAAATCTGGACCTGGCGTCAGATTCACACCAAAACTACTTTGGCGACTTGACAAGTGTGCTCCTTAGAAATAACCGCTGCCTGGCTATGTTACGCCTGTCGCACTTTCCCGCACGTCAACTCGCTACGGTCCGAAAGCAATGAAATCTAGCGAAAGCCATCGAAAGCGAGAGTGCTTTCTTTCTGCTCAAACATTAGCATTGATGGCAGTTGCTACATCCTGTCATTCGGCTTCAGGCTGTTTGCCACGGAAGCCTGCCGCACGCAGTTATCAAACGGGTTGCTTCACATCAATTGATGCCAATAAAAATCATGTCTTTTTTATTTATTTTTTTATTTACAGGTACCTCAAAGACCCTAATGAGTGGGGTTTTACATGAGGGATGTTGAAGCACGAAAATTACACAACTGATCAACAAAACATAAAAAAAGAAAACAAAAACTGCACGAGCGTATCACGAAAGGGTATCAAGCACGCTCTGTTAATAAAAGCATATAATGCCAACCAATGAAGCATACCAACGAAGCATAGCAACCAAGCATAAAAAGCATACAATGCCAACCAGCGAAGCAGATAACACCACTAAGGATAATCGCATACATGACACAAAAATAATCAGTACAGAAGTTTTTCAACGGCAGCTTTGAACTGAGTCGGGTTTGTTTTGGTGACGACACTTTCAGGAAGGCTGTTCCATTCGATGGCTGTCAGAACAGGAAATGAATTTAGATAGGCGGTCGTGCGTGCACGAGGTGGGTATACTACTTTTGAGTGGTTGAGGCGATTCGATGGGTGGTGAGCAGTTTTTATGTGGAGGCTTTCGCATGATAACGAGTTGTAGAATTTGTGGAAGAGGCAAAATCGTGCTACTGTACGTCGTGTTTTGAGACTTGGCAATTTAGCTTTACGTTTAAGAAGTGTTACGCTTGTGTGGTATGAATAATCGGAAAAGATGAATCTGGCCGCACGGTTCTGAACGGATTCAAGGATGGTACTTGAGTTAGCTTGTGGTAAGTCCCAGACTGCACACGCGAATTCCAGCTTTGGGCGAACAAGCGTTTCGTAGGCCAATAATTTAACTGCGGACGGAGCCAGGTTAATGTTACGTCGGAGGAAGCCCAGCGCGCGATTCGCGTCACTGGTAATGCGATTTATGTAGGGTGACCATGTAAAGTCATGAGAAATAAGAAGACCTAGATATTTAGTGGACGAGACAGGAAATATAGCGGAGCCACTTAAGAAATATTTGTACGTGGAATAGGAGTGACGCCTGTGGAATGACATGATGGATGTTTTGTGAACGTTTAGCACCATGAGCCATTTGTTGCACCATTCGTCTATCTTCCTTAGGTCTTGCTGGAGTGCTACGTTATCACTGGGATCGATAATGGGGCGATAAATGACGCAGTCGTCCGCGAACAACCGAATGCTTGAAGAAATATTGTCTGGTAGGTCGTTGATGTATATGAGAAAAAGTAAGGGCCCGAGGACCGTCCCTTGAGGAACACCTGATAGGACAGGAGATAAGGATGAAGAACTGTTGTTAGCGTAGACAAACTGCTGTCGGTTAGTTAAAAAGTTTGAAAGCCATGCAAATACATGTTCGCCAAGGTTTAAATGTGAAAGTTTAGATAGCAAACGCTTGTGGGGAACATTTGTCGAAGGCCTTCTCGAAATCTATGAAAATAGCATCGACGGGGACGTTAATGTCTAATTTAGAATTAATGTCACTTAGGAAGAGTGCCAATTGAGTGTCGCAGGAGAGACCTTTTGGAAGCCATGTTGATTGGGATGAAAGAACTTTGCGGATTTCAGAAAGCTAGCTATGTGCGTGTAAATGATATGTTCCATTATTTTAGAGCAAACACATGTAAGAGAGATTGGACGAAACGCGTTATCTGAGGCTTGCTTGGGGACAGGTACCACTTTTCCTGTTTTCAATCTTGGGGAACAGAACCTGTTGAGAGGGACTGCTGGAAGATATGGCTAAGAATGATGCTAGAGAGGTGTTTGGTGTTTTTAAGAATTTTTGCATTTATGCCGTCAACGCCTGAGGCCGAAGATAGCTTCAGGAAGTTAATGACGTTTGAGATGCCGTGTGGTTGGAATGTAATGCTGGGCATGATGGAGTGAAATTTAGTAGAAAGGGACACAGGGCCGTCGTCTGGTGATTCTCAGGTGTATCTCAGGTGATTTGCTGGTGTTACGGAAATATTCTTAGTTTTTGTAGTTAGTTCATTCGGTATGACTTGGAAACTCAAAATGTGAATATTGGTCAGCATTATTTAACAATGACAGCGCACCGTGTGCGAACTAGGTATATTTTGATTTTTCGAAATCAATAGTAATGCTATCCCACGCGCGCTTGCCATAACTGTACGTAATTTGTTACGTTCAACACTAGATAACTTTAGTGGCTGGAACACGCAGCCGTAGGACACCCAGCTCTTGCATTCTTTTGTACTTTCGCTGCTTCCTTCTGTTTGCCCATCGCCCTCCAATATAGTACAAAAGAATGCAACAGCTTGGAATGTAAGCTGTTTGGTGGGCACTGAGACTATTCTGCTAGAGTTTTACTGCCAACCAGTCGTGGGTTGCCTGCGTTTTTGCGTTTTTTTGTGCTCTGCCAGCCTTCTTTTGTTTACCGTGTGAACCCAAGCACAAGACATATAGAAGGCAAGAGCTTGCGTATACGCAAGCCGCTCGGGGGCGCCGGCATTAAGAGTGTTATATTATTGCGATTTATGCCGACCGACCAAGTGCAGTGGTCGAAAATTGCTGAGCTAGGGGACCGTATAATAGAGCACCCGTTCCTCTTAGGCGCCCGTTCTTGCTTTGAGCATTGTCACCATCGCTATCGCCGTCGGTGGCGTAAGCGGTAGGCATAAAAAAGTAAGCCATAGCCACGAAAAACAAATAAAAGAAAAGCTAGGATCGAATGAGATTTGAATCGAGGTCCTCTGTATGGTAGTCGGGTATTATACCCCAGAGTCACGCAGTTTTTTTGTTTTTTTGTCGCAGTGTTTAAAATAGAATACGTATCAAAATAGTATGCAGTATCTCGTAGAGTTGCACTGCTGCAGTTCCATAGCGGCAGTAAGCGTACAAGCACTGCTGAGAAAGAAACTCGAAGGCTGAAGTCCTATAGTCTGGGGAGAGTTCTTCATAATATGCTGCACAAGAAAAGCGGTGAGGCTAAGCGCCTCACCAAGATGGGGTGCCAGTCCGGTCTAACGTCAAGGCCATCGTAAACATCTTAGGAGTGAATAGCCATTCAGATGAAATGTGTGCGTAAAGAGGTGATCGGCTCTGCGGTCCTACGTACGCGTCTTCCACAGACTGTGTGTACTGATTAGGAAAAACATATAGTATGCGACACTTCATCAAGACATGTTGGCATAACATAATGAACGGTGTATGTACTAATAACAAACGCTTGCTGTAGAGTTCGTAGAAGGACAGCTCTGAATAGAATGGAGACTGGAGTCTTTGAAGCTCACGAAGCAATGCCCTGTCGTTTCAGGTACGCCATAGAGACACCAATCAACCGTCGACACAAAAATACCTTTCATCTGTAACCAAGTTTTAACGTGTAGTACTTCAGAAATGACAAGGACTAGCGTGGCTCTGATTCCAATTAAGAGTGACGCTAGAGCTTGTCTTTACAGGCGTCATGTCAGGCAAGGTATTGCGTTGATCTGTGTAATATAGCGTTGCAGAAAGAGTGAAATACAGACCAGTCTTCACTCAATGCTAATTGCGCAAGTAGTGTGTGGTTTAATGCTTCCCACCCGCGGCAAGGTGCCTAGCCACAACTCTTTATCGTCATCAGCCACACGCAGTATCAAAAAAGTGCACTTTATAGCCTACAGATGTGTAGCAGGTGCCTCGTTAATCCACAGAAAGACAAATAATGGCGTAGTAGGTGGTGCCCAGCTTACCAAAGTTTTGATTTATGACGTACTCGATACCTTGCGGAAAGCCAAAGTTTCAAATACAGTTGGCAAAGTACCAACGCAAAGCTGCTCTAACAAATCGCACTAGGTGGTATCGTAGTCGCCGGTGAACATTTTTTTTTATTTATGTGGTGGCCTTCTGGTGGATTGAAGTTTTCGGAGACACCCACTAGGTCATGCCTTATAATCATGTGGTGGTTCCAGCACGTAAAACGACAGAAAATAATAATAACACTTTTAAAAACTGCTAAAAAAGGACGTTGAGTCTATAACCTGTTTGCGTTTTGCTCCTGCCTAATGTTCTGTTCAACGCACCCGATGAGAGCTTCTATTGTTACTGTTAGGACGTTAGATGAATTTATGGCCTTTCTTTTTAGGTCTTACCCTTCCTTTCCGCACTTATGCCGTCCCGTCGTGGTTCTTCTTGGTGCCTGCGCAAGAACGAGTATTTTATAGACGTTTATGCCACGAGCTTTCAAGATCACTTTCAAAGTTGTCATCATTGCAACACTTTACTCGTACAATGTCTTAAAGAACACTTCAATTCAGTAGCTGTTGTGGCTCGTGCAAGGCAAAGGGAAAAAATCATTATTCTGGCTGGCTGCTGTGCATATGGCACGTGCATCTTAAGAAATAATTATACAGGGCTTTCACCTCACACATATTGATTATCACGTTATTCGCTGTAGAGTATTCAGAAGCTAATTATTTTATTGCGATAGCAATTATATTGTACACTCTCGGCTGCATTTTGTCGCCGGCGTCGGCGTCACTCACCGTATATGTATACGTAGGAAAAAAAAATTGCCCCGTATCTGCATGTTAATATGCGAATGTCGCCGAAAGACGATAGTCTTGCATATATGCAGAGAGTAAAAAAAAAACATTTATTTGAAGTTCTGCGCAAGAAAATTGGTGAATGGTATTCTGGAGGCGCTGCGTTAGAGTGCCTCGAGCGTGCAGTGGAGGCGAATGAGCGCATCAAGTCACGTTACACGCGATACATGAGCGCCATCTGGCAGTTTTCTTGTACAACGAAGCGCGTGGCTCTTAGACGGGTATGCGTGCCCGTCTCAGAGGTGATAAGGTGTAGGACGCAAGGCGACGGGTAGGTGCCACCACCGTCTCGTCTTAGCAAAGCGTCGGAAACACTCGCCTTTTCGTGCAAGCTATGCATGATCAGCGCCGCGTGATAAGCGCTATGGTCCTTTAAACTTACTTATGTATGCCTTGTCTAGTAAAAGACGCACATGCGGAAAACAACCATTCATCTAACCATCTTCCCGTAACCTCTGGCGTCCCACAGGGCACAGTACTCGGACCCCTACTTTTCTTAATTTATATAAATGACCTCCCAGCTAACATTTCATCAAATATTCGCCTGTTTGCAGATGATTGCGTATTGTACCGCCCAATAAAAAACCCTACCGATATTGCTATACTTCAAAACGACCTTAACCTTATTGAATCCTGGTGTAACGACTGGCTAATGTCTTTAAACGTAAATAAGACATCGCTAATATCATTTCACCGTAGGCAACATTATCAGCAAGCGACTTACACCATTTCGGGCTCTACAATCTCAACAGCAGAATCCTATAAATACCTCGGCGTAACATTCTCAAGCAACCTCACCTGGTCCACTCACGTCAACAACGTAGCATCGTCCGCTAATCGTGCACTCGGTTTTCTTCGTAGGAATTTAAAACTTGCTCCCTCATCAGTGAAGTTGTTAGCTTACACCACATTTGTTCGCCCTAAATTGGAGTACGCATGCTCGGTTTGGGACCCTCATCGATCTAATCTATCTAACCTTCTCGAATCTGTACAAAATCGCGCAGCCCGGTTCATCTACTCCGTGTACTCTTATCATTCCAGCGTTTCCGAACTTAAAACTCGTGGCCACCTCAACAACCTAGAATCACGTCGTCATATATATCGGCTCTGTCTTTTTGACAAATTTTATCCCGCTCCTTTCAACGTTTGAGCCATCTTGCCTGCTCATCGATTATCCAGCCGTACAAACCATCCCCGAGCCGTTTATCCACCGCCAGCACAAACTACTACCCACCTCCGCTCCTTTTTGTTGCAACCGCCCGGGACTGGCACAACTTGCCTGCCTTCGCCATGCACCACTCCGACCCACATGCATTCAAGACCGTGATTGAATCATTATTATGTTGCTAATTATGCCCATCCCTCATGTAATACCCCGACTGGGGCCTTTGAGGTATACTGAATAAATAAATAAATAAATAAATAAATAAATAAATAAATAAATAAATAAATAAATATACGTGTTGTTATGGTGTCCCATACATGCGCAATATTGCTTTTTAATTGACAATTGCACAAGTACGAATGCTAACTCATTAGCAGCATTGGTGGGCGCTGCGGATGGGGTCGGCCGTTTCAAGTACCCGGTGTCGTTAAGAGTTGACAAACTGACAAATGTACAGACAGACAGACAGATCAAAATTTTTTGCTTCGAAGGTCCCTAAGAAAGACTATCGTCTTGAAAATCCAGAATAAGACTCTGGCGCGTGGAATTGAACGTGGGACCTCTGCATCGTGATTGCGAGGCGTTAACCACTGAGCCATCGAAAGCACCTCTTTCAACGTTCAAACGGCAGACTATTCATATCACCTGCCGCTGTTGGCGGGCATCTCGCGGGGGGGGGGGGGGGCTAAAGTGTTTTCAGCATTATCAGCAAGATGGCGGCGCGTGGTGGCTCTCATCTCTCACGCGTACGTTGGCCCGCTGAGAGAAGGGCAGTGGACGAGCTTTTGCGCGCCCTTATCTCCCGGTGGTCAGGATCATACGTCTGAGACGCTGAGCATACGTCTGAGCAGCGGTAACGTGAATAGTACACGGGATAAGATTTCGGTGTGGTGTGGGAAACATTTACGAGATAGAAGGATCCGAAACGTAGTCCCATTTATAAGTAATTTAGCAACCTGCACCGCCTTGCGACGTATTGCTGTGTTGTAAATCACCCAAATATAATAGGTATGGTAGATCCTAATTACATTGTTTTCCTATCATTTTGTTTTCCTGCATCACTATACTAGTGAAATATATAGTCGAGTATACCGAAAACATACGTGGGAAGTTGACGCATTACAAACAGTGCGCAACTCTTGGCGTCAGTTTTAAGCTATAGGCTGCAGTCACTTTGTGCTGTTTTCTTTGAACATTTTAAAGCACAAAGAGATGTGTTACATGATCATAGTATCGGAAGAAATACATGTCCGTGCTTCAGAACACCAATACATGTCTTTTGTATATTTCGCACTCGAAAACGTTAAGAAATAAAAACAAGCAAGGGCGATAAAAGAAGCATGAACAAAGATGCCACAAAAGCAATATTTTAAGAGTTATTTATTGAAAATCACTAAAACAACAAGGCGATACTCCTTGACATGTCTACAAGTTTACAAGTGACAAATATACAAGCAGTGCCTGTAAAAAAATAGGGATAGCAATATCGATAGAACGTAATATTTCATTGTGAACTGAGTAGATGCATGTCATTTGCACCATGAAGCCTGGTCGTTTTATTGAAGGTTCTCTAAAAGTCATCTTAGCTTTTTTTTTGTGGCATCACCAAGCTTAATAGAGGCACGTTCAAGCAATACAGCATTGATAAATATTTGCGATATACGCAGTGTAAAGACATTTCAGTGGGAGGTACCGTTTATGAGTGCCAGAGATATTAGTTGCTGAGATGTCAGTTTCACAGCATTGGAATTGGATTAGGCACCAGCAGTGACGAGAAACATGTACTCACCCATGCTCGCTAATTGTGCAGATGCTGGATAGGAAAACGATGCGGCATATCAGGAGCAGGATTACTGGTGTCATCCTGTGAAGGGGAAACACACAGAAAGGTGAATTCGTAGAGAGACAATGACTTGGTTTAGAAATATGCTACTATTCTTTTATTTTGTTTTTTTGTGTGGTTAACATTCATGAATATTTTCGTCATTTATGCTTTTTTTTCCTGCACGTAAAAAATAAGGCAGAGTAGCTGGAGGCCAGTGTTCTTATTACACGCACAGAATCTTTTAACTAAGTTTCAAGTAAACAGTGACGCAGAAAAACAAACCTGGAGTTAGTATTTCCTGTTCTGTTACTCATTCGAGTGAAATAATAAAAAAGAAGGCTGTTGATGAAAATTTCCAGCATTACTCGTATCATTAAAATAAGAAATGAATGGTTATTGATAGCTTCGTGGTTTTTGTTTGGAACCTGCTGTTGGTAGTCTGTATGTGTTACGTGTATGCTTCTTAGCCGTGGAATTTTGGGATGAGATATGATGTGGAGTCGCGATATACGTCCAGAGGCTGCGGAGTATGTTACCTCTCTAAGAGTTCCAAAGAACTAGTAGCGCACGCTTTCTAAAACTTTCAATGTACTTGTAATTCACCAGGAAATTTTAGTTTCCCATTCTTATTTAGGGACGGCTTACTCAGCTCTCCCATAGTTGAGTACCAAGTACTCAAAATTGTTAAACTTTTTTTTTCTAAACATAGTGTCTTTCTGCATGTATGTATTTGCGCGTGTTGTGCATGCATGCTGAAAAGGTGTGGAGACGCTCTGTGAAACAGGAACTTATTACGAAATGCCACGCGAGTTCCTAAGATGTTTTAGCAGTGAGGGTGATAACGTGCTCTTTAGGATACGGTATTTCCGCTTCTCGATAAATTTACCCTGATTCAAAGACGCTCTAGCCAGGCGCGTCGATCGATGCGCGCTGTAACTTGAAGAAATGACGAAATCGGCTGATACAGTTCTTGCAGACGCGCATTCGCGGGTAAACATAGAGACGCACCGACCACGACGACACGGTATTACCGTATAGTTACCGTGCGATAAACCGGTTGTGCTGGGACACCTAATTGTTGGTCAGCGAAGCTTCTATAAGTTGCATGCGTCCTGGTCGTCCGCCATTTGCACGCCTCCCACGGGCACTGTGCATACTTTGAAAGTTGCGCGCCTTTCAGTACCTCATTACTATAGGAATACAAGTACTTCTCAATAACATCCCGAGGACATCATGCCCACCTGATTCTGAGCAGTCGGGTTGTTAAGCGGTGGGAAAACCAGGTTTTTGATTCTGACATCACCAGAGTGCAACAAAATGGAAGCTTGTTCAGTTAACGTGCGAAGCCCCACATACATTGTTATAAATTCATATTTTTAAAACTTTCTTTGATCACGTTAAGCACCTATTTAACTGTATATATAGCAAGCACGTGTTAGCAAGCTTTGTACGCACTTGTATTGGTACAACGTTAACGACAAATAAGGCGCAGCCTTCTGCAAGCACGAGTGAAGGTGGTTTTCTTTTTTGGCTCATCAGAGCTTGCTCGCTGACCGCCCAGGCTACTGCAAACAGCTGTTCACATTATGTGTGCCGCTGTAGCACAAAGCGGCTCTTTGTACCCACTCTTGCGTCTTAGCAACTGTGCAACTGCGATTATCTGTACAACTCCGGTGCAACAGATAAAATGAAAGATGTTTTGTTACATTTCCAGGCATACAGAGAAGAAAGAACTTGTCTCCTAATTGCAGCGTTCTCAATTTCCCAAGCAATTCTAGATCTCGATAAATTACTTGGACCTATGTATGCTTCTTCACAGCGACCCCGTATTTCAAAATTTCTGTTCAGGATCCTAGATGACGCTGACATACTTGATAATCTGTGAAGTAACTTATATCACGACAGTTAGTTTAAATGCCCACATATTGCGATCGTATATTTTCCTTCTACTCATTTTCTTTTCCTGTTGTCTTGCTCCAGGGGCCTTTCTGCCTTCCATTCCTTCCTCCAATACAGAGTAGCATGTAGGAACCTTTACATAAGCCAGCAAGATTCTTTCTTATTTGGTAAAGAGATTTCTCCCTGTGTTCCTCTGTCTCATGGCTTCGACTGCCAGATGCGGCAGTCGTGTTCCATTGGGACTGGAGATTTAAAGCACGCGTGTACAGGGCTCTGAGTACACAGTGGTCAAAATGATTTCGTAGCACGCTACTCTACATCGTTTCACGGTGGAATTAATAGAAACTTGTGTTTATTTATGTTCGCCCTCTTCCCGATGGGGATGAGCTGGTGCACGATGCATAGGGCACGATGGATGCACTTGCCGGGTCAATTAGCCGACAAATGTGCGTGCACGAAAGCTTGCCTAGGTGGAAATTGCAAATAACCTAAACACCGCATGAGCCTCGCGACCCAACAGAGGAGGCCTACAGTATTTCCATTTGAAGCGTGGTTAACGGAAACACTTCGCACATAACATTTCTAAAAAATTAACACTTGCTGCAATATTCGCGATGTTTAACCGCGTAACTTGTAGAATGGCTCCTCCGATGTGAACAAGACGCGGCATTATTTTTCTAGAATAACACACATCTAATTAGCTGGTTGCTCATCCGAAGGCACAAACAGTACACACTTTGCAAAAATGTACTGACGAAACATGGTGCACAGACGCTGTTTCAGGTGACTGAGTGTTTTCAATTAGTTTTTTTTTGTGTTCATACACTGTAACTGTCCTTATACCTCAGTCAATGTCGCAGGATTCATAAGGTGATCGGATATCTGCGGATTTTTATGTGCTGCCTGATCTCGTCATGAGAGAAACAGTGTGCACCCATTGATAAGATAAGTACAGATAACCGTGTCAAATTGTAGCCGCATTCCGGGAAAGCACTAACCTCAGCTGACATTCAAGGGACGTCAACACATGTCGAGCAGTTCAGCTGGAAGAAATTATGCCAAATACTGCCATCAACAAGAATCAGTTAAACGTGAAGCATTGAACGCTCCTAACGCCAAATAAAAGCGTTGGCATAAGTGACATAACATGCAATTAGACGACGACCAGCCAGGAATATGCGAGTAAACTGTAAAGTTTACCACAATGTGTACTTTTTATAATAAAAATAAACAGGGGAAAACGCTCTCGAAAAGGCTGGCCTAGGAAGTGTGCTTTCGAAAAAAAAAATTTAAAATGCCACATAGAAAAATGAAACGATGCTCTTTGCGATAACTTTTAAATTATAGCTGCCCTCATAACGGGAGTGGCTGTCAATCAGTCGTCCAGGGAAATGGCTGATTAGTATATTTTACAGTCAGACTTAGTTCCAACGATATTCGTGGCACGTTATGTTAGCCTTCTGTGGATAAGGTTTGTTTACAAATATCCCACAGGTTACGTGTTAGTCTGTTTATTCCGCGGTTGGTTATAGTTGACGCTTTTCAGTTTCTTGAAACAAAGTGCTGATACAGCTGCGTACGACACAAAATACATAAAAAATTGTTACAACTGCAGTGAATGTCGAAATACCTGTTGAGTTGGAGTCTGTCATGAGAAAAACCATTGAAAAATTTTGATCAACTATAAAAAAAATCACAACCTCCCACAAACCAGATTCGCTCGAACACGCTGTCAATTTCAGCTATTACAGTGAAACGATGTCAAAGCGAGTGAAATGGCGAGGACGCATCAGGCTCAGTGGTTGCTCGGTACTACAGTGCTCACAGCTGAACTGACTCAACTATGACGTCACATGCACTTCTGCTGATTATGTAACCACCCGCAATGATATTGTATAGGAAGATCCGTTGATGAGCCCTAGAACGTGGGTTTGAATACAGGCTAAGGTAGCCTCAACGTTCTATCTACAGGTGCACGTTAAATCATAATAAGGGCTGGAATTAATCCACAATCCTTCACTAAGGCATATTTCAAAGACCTGGAATTTTTTTTTCGGAATTTAAACCCCAGTGATTATTTCATTCTTTTTCGCCAAGGGAGTACAAGAAGACACTACAACTCAGACAAATAGTAACCATGCGTCATTAGACAGGTAAACAGATCGCGCTATCAATACTTAATATACCTCAAGGCTTCGATGTGTCCCTGGAAGTCTTGTTGATGTGAAGTTGCGCATGGGCCAGTCTACTCCGCGCGTGCTCAGTCGTGTTATATATTGCGCTTGGTGTGTGAAGCACTTGCCATTAGGCCGATCGTGCGGAGACAATAGAGGCGCCCTTGTAGTAAAGATAAAGGACGATACGACTCAACACAGCTGATCCCGACAACTTGTTGCGACCGTAAACAACGTCTCGAATTAGATGACTGGGCTTCATAGGATCATAGCTTAGGCTGTTGCAATTGGGCCATCGACTGCACATTTTTTTTAAAGGAAGAAAAGTGGTCGCTCGAGTTGATCGACATTTTATCCACATCAGGCGCAGTGCGAACAATGAAAAAAAAATAGTCACATTTGATAACCAACCACTTGTTCCAATTCTGGCATGTTTGCAAAAGCAACATTTTAAAAGTATTGAATAGGATCTATTGCGTGACGTCATAATCCGCGATGTGACAGTGAAGCACTCTCTCCCCCGTATTCTGGAACGTCCCTTCACTCAACGCTCCACCTTCACTTGAGAAAGCCGATTAGAGCGCCATCTTTAGGCATGGAAAGTTACTGCATGTCAGTGATAATTTGCCGCTATTCTTGGGTAGCGCAGCGTCATTTTCAGCCGAGCAGCGGCGCTGATTTCAACTCTGTCGAGCGAAGGGTAAAAGTCAAGTCGAGGAGCGTTTGTGAATGCGGGGGTCTGTGAACTTTCCCAGGTCCGCAACTCAGCCGTCTTCGTCAACTCCGTGCAACAGGCCTCAGGCATGGTCGACCATCCGATATTGACTGTTGGATCAACGGACCATACAATTATTTACTGCTAGGCTTTCTGCGCGAATAAAATATTGATAACATTGATATCTGAGGTTTTACGTGCCAAAACAGGGATACGATAATGAGTTTGGGTTAATGTTAATGAGGTATTGAAGGACATCGGAAAATTTGACTATCTGGTGTTAATTCTTTAATGTGCCTTTAGACCTAACAGTACACGAGCCTCTGGCATTTCACCTACATTGAAATGCCACCGCCGCGACCGGTATCGAACCCGTGACCTTTGGGTCTGCAGCCGAGCAGCGTAATCACACCACCACCGAGGCGGACGCGAACCAAATGCATTCGTGAACTTCTGACACAATACTAGTTGCTAAGGTACTCGGCTGCTGACCCGCAGGTCGCGGGTCAGCCGAGTACCTCGGCTGCGGCGGCTGCATTTCCGATGGAGGCGGAAATGTTGTAGGCCCGTGTACTCAGATTTGGGTGCACGTTAAAGAACCCCAGGTGGTCAAATTTCCGGAGCCCTCCACTACGGCGTCTATCATAATCATATGGTGGTTTTGGGACGTTAAACCCCACAAATCTAATCTTCTGACACAATATTTAAAGACAAACTATCTAAACGAAGTTAAAAGGAAAGAACCGCGTGCAGTGAAGCTCAGGCTACTGATATCGACACAATCAATTTCGCCCGAGTCATATCTCGGGACAAGCGTTTGCGGAAAATGGCAACTTTAGTCATGCAGCTACAAAAATTCGAAGGAAGTTCACCGTCTGCTAAACTTTCCATGCCCATAATACCATAGCCTTGCACTGTAATATGCCGAATGCGAACCTTTCAAAGCGCGAGGTGTTTCATTCACTTTTACATATTTTTATGGTGTTCCTGACTCGCAATCAATTCGTCGATGGAAGTCATGTTCCAATTCATGTGGGTTGATTGAAAGTTAATTGTTTTTGCGTCATGCCGTTGCTGGTCGTTCGAACATCAATGGCAATTAGATGGCTCAATGAGGCTCCCCATAAAATATGTTTTTCATATAAACAGCAGAGCGCTAAATTGCAGTTGCACATAGAAAGTCCCGGGCTGAAAAATAGAACACCCCGCTTCTCTGCTCGAACGTTCGTGCCCTCAAAGTAACATTTATCTTTATATTAAACGTACGATTTGTGTTGGAAGGGTTGGTTTATTGGTTGCTTTAACGTATCTAGCGTTCCAAAGCGACCACAGCCAGCACTTTCAGTGACGTTATAGTGGTCGGCTTTCGGTAATTTAAACCCTTAATTTATTTAAAGCTGTACGGGCAACGCATAGTAGGCGGGCTTCCAGCATTTCACCTAATTAAAATGTGTCTACTGACGTCGGCATCAAACCCACGTCTTTCAGGTCAGCAGCCTAGCACTAGAGCAGTAGAACTACGGAGCTGCTGCGGTGGCTGCTATAACGTAAAAATATACATGTTTTACTCCATAAACGGCGCACATTGTAGCATGCATTCTAGGAGGCGGCGCAAAGAAGAAATGCTTTATATTCAAAATGTCTTCACTTTCAGGCTCTGCAGAAAAAAAAAACCTTGCCTATGCACCGACTGGAATAGAACACGCTTATTCCTTCACACGCACGTTCACTGAAGTGGGGCTAGTGTCGGTTGGCAAGTGGTTCTTATACGTCGACGTCGAAGTGCAGTTTTTTTTAACACGAAGATATTTTATACCGGGGTCTAACCACGGCTTCGCTGACATATTTCCGTCACGAATATGACGTTGTAAAATATATATAAAAAGGCTACAAAAAAAATTGGCCCGAATCTACATGTTACACTGTAAATTTCGTCGAAAGATCAAAGTCTTGCGTCTGGAGGGAGTGAACAAAGCGGTTATTTGATGTTCTGCGCAAGAAAGTCGGGAATGGTATTCTGCAGGCGCTGCTTTAGAGTGCCTCGAGCGTGTGGCGGAGGCGAACGAGCGCATCTATAGGCACGTTAGACACAAATGCCATCTGGCAGTTATCTTCGAAAACGAAGGCGTGCGCGACCGCGGAGAAAGATGCGCGCCAGTCTCTGAGTTGATAAGGTGTAGAACGCAAAGCGACGGGCAGACGCCACCACCGTGTCGTCGTAGCAAAGCGTTGGAAACACCTTTTTGAGCATCGCGTTGCACTGTCAGCGCCGCGCGATTAAACGCTACATTCCTTAGAGTTACTTGTGTGTGCCTCTTCTAGTATAAAGGCAGACATAGAAAACATCGAAGCGTTGTTGTGGCACCTCAGATATCCGCAATAATTGCTTTTAAATTGACAATCGCACAACTATGAACGCTAAACCTTGACCAATATTGGTGGACGCTGCGGATGGGGTTGGCCGTTTAGTGCCGTTTGAGGTATCGTTAGGGCGAACAAACAGATAAAGGTACAGACAGACAGACCAAAATTCTTTTGGTTAAGGTCTTCAAGAAAGACTATCGTCTTAAAAAAAAAAAAACGAGCAGAAAAAGTTATGTCGCGGGGCTACCTCTCAACCCGCAGTGCACGGCACCATCCATTAGGCTCCTTCAAACTTGCTGCTGCGGGTAACTTTGTGTGTTTGCTTCCTCGTTCTTCCAAACATCAAAACGCCAACTTGCTGAGTGCCTACGTCGTAGGTTTGTTTTGGCCAGACACACATATTCTTCGCACGCACTCAGAATATTCTGAGTGCGTGCGATAAATTGGTTTACTTATTTTATATGAAATACCCCATATTTTTATTTTTTCACTGCTCGGGAATTTGTTTTCAGTGCAGAGACTTTTCAAAGCAGACATAATGGTCGTAAAATTCTCTTTTAGTTATCATAAAAAAGCTAGAAAAGTCAGGGAATTCGAAAAAATCTTATTGGTAGACACTCTGTTAATGCTTTTCGATACCAATCTATACGGATAGATACCTATCAAGTGGGATTAGGCAAGCTTATGAAGTAGAGATGTCGGATCACGCTGATCAACTCCAAGAAGAAATGACACAGCCATGAGGTAGACTAGACCTGATTAGGCTATGTTTGTTCAGATTAAGCATGACTAAATAAATCCGGGTTTAGCTAACCCGAAATGATTCAATGTTGCGGTAATGAGAAATGACTAGCCGTTTGGGTGACTGTGTATCTTCACATTAAACGGATCAGCCTAAATTAGAATAAGCTGAATCAAGGTAATCCGAGTCTTGAACCATCCCATTTTGAGTATGTTGAAATGGCCTATCCAGTTGGATGACAGAGTATAACCACAATAAGGCTACATGGATTAAGCCAAATTAACCTAATTTACTTCAAGCTAATCACGAGCAAGTGAATTTGGAGTGAGTTGAGATAGTCTAGCTTGTTGAATGGCGAAGCATGATCACATTAGGCCCATCCGGATTAAGCCAGATAAAGCTAATCAGAATTAGCTTAATCGTGGGAAAGTCTCATCAATAAGTTAAAATTGCCTGGCCATTTGGATGACTGAATATGGCCACAATAAAACAATAGTGAGTAAGCCGGATTAATCTAGCCAGAATTAGGCCGTATGAGACTAATTAGGACTAATGTAATACTGAACCAGTTATTTTGGGCAATTAACTTTGCCTAGTCAGTTGGATGATAGTGTGGCCACAAAACGTTGTGGATTAAGTTGGACTAAGCTAATGCGCATTAAGCTAATCACAGAGCTTTATCTCTACGATGCCTGTCATTGAGAAGAGAGGATACACCACATCCTGTGTGACTGTCAGTTGTATGACATCCAGAGAGTCACTGGCGTCCGTTTTTGAGCGCATCGACAACAGCCAAATGTCTGTAAACACTATTCTGTCAAGTTCCCGAGAGAAGACATTGCAATAGAAGGTTACAAAAGTTCTGGTGAAATTCCTACGGGACACAGACTTGAACAAGCGGCTGTAACAGCAATGTCACACACCGCGAAAGACAAGACTGGACTATAACTGAGCGTGTGCTGCCGAATGTGCTGTGTTTATATCTCTCCCCTCTCTGCTCTCTATCTTTCATCTCCTCCTTCCCTCCCATGCGCAGGGTAGCAAACCGGCTGCCTATAGACTGGTTAACCTCCCTGCCGTTCTTTTCCTCCTATTTTACTTCTTTCCTTCCATTATCGGGTGATGTGTGTCATGGCCTACATGACATAGATGATAAGGTTTTCATGTTATGATCACCTATTTATTTCATTCTTATCCTATATAATGCCATTTAAATTTTGATAATCCATAAGTTAATAAATCTGACATTGGAGCTCCATGACCGGGACATATACGCCATGGCAGACATCACATGCATGGTACATGACATAATTTTCTGGTTATGACCAGTCATTTTTTCATCTTACGCTGTTATGCCCTGTCATATTTGGTTTCCGTAAAGTTAATAAAATGGCCGCTAGAACAATATGACTGTGTCATCTGTGTCAAGGTGGACATGACATGCATTACATGATTTTCATATTATGACCTGTCACATGTTAACCATACGCTCCTATTATGCCGCGCAACTTTTGGTACACATCAAGTGAATAAAGCGTCCATAAGAGCTCCATGACTGGGTCATGTATGTCATGGCCTGTATGACATGCATGACAATGTTTTCGTTTTATGAACTTTCATGTATATTTTACTCATGCTCTTTTCATACCACGTCAATTTCGGTACACACGAACTTTATTAAACGGCCTTTGTAGCTCCTTGACCATGTCCCATATGTCATGGCGTAGAATTAAGGAATGTTATGATCCTGTGTACTGAACAGTCATTTCTGTTTTTCCCGTGGTGGTGTCGCACACTGACAGATATGCTCTGTCTTCATTTCACGATCAAGTGCTTCATGCGCAATAATTGGCGCCTAATCTATTTGTCACCAACATTATATGTGCAAGTCATACCATCGGAAGGAATAAACTGAGCCAAATGACCGCGCATTTGTCTGAAAGCGATCACTCTTTGTATGCTATAGGCAATGCGATCGAACGCGAACGTTTGAACAGATATGGCGTCCACAAAAGCATAGACTTTCCCAAAATTAACTGGAGGGCACTGTGGCGCTGTGATCGTTTAGCGACCATGGGAATGATGGGTAGTACACACATTTGCCTATTCTTCGTATTTGCGGGTGGCGAATCGTACTTGCGGCTTCGTTTATTGCTGGTTACGGTTTTTTTTTTGAAGGAAAGAACTAACCCTTCTCAACTTGGTGACTCGATTCAATATGATAAGCCTGAAAGAATAAGGTTGTGAAGCACAAACGCTGAAAATTTGCCAATTAATTTTTTGTGAAAAAAACAGCTCCAAGTCACACGAACACACACGGAGCCACAAGCAGGCCAGAAGTACGAAAATTAGACAAATATGTGTCCCATGCTCGCTGAAGCGCCGTGCGTTGCAGCTCTCATAGACATTAGCGCCAGAGTTCCCTCTAGTGTATAGTAGGAAACTCTATGCACAAAAGAAGTGTCTCCCCCCTGTTCCGGAGGAGCACATCGAGGTACCCTAGTGTCGGGTCTGTCGCCTCTCGAGTTTTGAGAGCGCCGCCTCCACGGAGCATGGTCTCTTCTACGCACTGCGCACGCGCTTATCAGACTCATGATTCAGGAGAGCGCGAAGGTCACTTCACTCCCTGCCGTGGCTGCGTTTGCGAAAGGAGCCCGCTGTTCACACACGAAGATGCAATATGAAAGTTGGTAGCGCTTTTCCTGTGTATACTTGTGCGTTCATTTCGCGCGTCTTTCTGTTTGAAATGCATGTTTTAAGTATCACGCTGTGACAGTTGTTAGTCCGTGCTTGCAATGTCCTGGGTATGCTCATTTCGTACGTGCTTTCTGGTTGAGGTGCGCGTTGCGAGGTTCGAGCTGCTTGCCGTTCTTCACGTGACTTTGCAATTTATTGCTGTAACACTGGTTGCATTGTTCTTGTGGCGAAACAATGCACAATAAATGCTCAACTACCTCTGTGGACACACGTTTCACTTTCGAGTTGCACTTATTTCTAAAAAGGGGAATCAGGCACATTTATCTTCATGGCTGGTTTTGTAGATGCTAACGTTTGCACACGACCCCACCACGGTGGTCTAGTGGTCTAGGTACTCGGCCGCTGACCCGCAGGTCACGGGATCGAATCCCAACTGCGGTAGCTGCATTTTCGATGCAAGCGAAATCGATTTAGGCCTGTGTGCTCAGATTTGTGTGCACGTTAAAGAACCCCAGGTGGTCTAAATTTCTGGTGCACTCCACTACGGCGTCTCTCATTGTCACATGGTGGTTTTGGGACGTTGGACCTCACATATCAAGCAACGTTGGTACTAGAGTGTACTAGAATGGGGGAGTGGGTCCACTGAAGGCTCCACGCTGAGGCGTTTTTTTCGGAAAATCCAGGTGGCGCTACCATCGCCTTCACCTGAAGACTTAGCCGTGGTTGCCATGGTTACAAGTCCCCTTTGCCACGCGGTTCGCGACGGGTGGGTAGTCTGATAGTTCGCGCGGTTCGCGTGCTGCTCGCGCGTCTGGCGCAGTCTCGCAGCGTTGTTGCTTCGTTCGTGCGTGCGTGGCCGTGAACGGCGTCGCACCGTGCTTCCGCGCCAGTTCAACAAAATCTAAATGTTTATATTGCGAAACGCCCTGCTCGTATAGGTAGTCACGCACGCAAGTACCGTGATTTCCACGGTAATTGTTTACAATCAAGAGCGTAAGTTGAATTTGGCTTTTGCGAAAACGTACGCATCGAAAGTGTAATATGAGCATTAACTGCGATGCTTTTAAAAATGTCAATATAACTGGGATATATAAGTAAGTTTGCGTTTGGTGCAAATTTAGACTCACGGCAGCAAATTGAATATGATGCAAGACTAAAGTTACCAGCTGTTATCACGAGAATTAAAGCTAAAGTATGCGAACCCTTCTGCAAATTTGCAGCTATTCGTTAGGGACGCGTGATATTATTGAAAAACTGAACCAGTCCTGTTGCGATTACGTGAGGGTGTTGGCAAAGGAAGTTTAGTCACATCGGACGGCAACTGTGCTATTCGTAGGAAATGACTTATAGGGCGGACGCACGTCCGTCGCGGTGGTTTTATGATGAGTTTTTGTTCGGCATCTAGTGCTGGTATACGTTGTAGGTATTAATGAAATATGTTATATTTTACCTTTTCTCTTCGTGCCTGCGGTACGTGTCCATGCAAACATTTGTTCGAAACATGAACGTGTTTTCACCTATAGATAGGAAGTCTGAAAGACACCAATAAAGAAGTGATATGCGCAAAATATTTTATTTTAAATTGACTGCGCAAGCTTTTCGCATAAATATAAAAAACAAAATAAATATCATCGAAAGACTTCGACACCGTCGCTCAAGGAACGTCAGGCTCTATGTTGTCCTGCTAAGCTTTAAGTGTTTTGCTCTCGCTCGTTTCGAAGCGTTTTCCCTGTTCATTCCCTTCACTAAGAAGTGAAGGCGAGTGAGCACGTAGAACGAAACGAGCTTTGTGCTCACTGCATCTTTGTGGTCTGGACAGCCGACCGCTTTCGAGTTCAGAAAATTAGTTTTCACCAATGAAAGGATGTCAGAGATGCTATCTGTGTGCAACATGGAAACACTGAAACATTCAGTAAACAAGTTTTCAAGTGAGGCAATGAAATCATACAGCTGTCGTGAGGGGTACAGAAGTCCACCCCAGTCGCATTGCTCCGTGAATTGCGAAGGGAGCTGTTCAGCAACCGCGACAGCTTTCTCAAACAGAAGCACTTCTTTGCATTGTACGCATGCCAACTTCAATACACACTTTCTGGCCACGTACCCTGCTGTGTAGTAAATGAGTCTCGAGTCACTCTTCTCCAAAGTCACATCGATGTGGTCAGCAAACTTTTCTGGCATCGTGGCAATCGTGCTTTCGACCTCGCCAAGTTTTCCCTGTGATATAAGATCATCAATTTTTTTGTGCGTGACCTTTAGACCCTGTCTGTCATGCACAGTGACAAGAGCGTTTATCATGTCAGGGTTTGCGTTTGCGCTGTCCACACTGTGCGCCAAGTTATAAAAGGACAAGCAGTTGACGGTTATTAGAAACTCATCCGGAGAGGGGTGCGCGTTGCAGCCACTTGACTGGCGAACGATGCCGAAGAAATGTTCCACGGGATCGGTGCTAAGTCGAGATGTCATGAGATATTTGAATCCAACGCTCTCTGTCAGGTACTTCAGCAATGAAAGGGTATTTGCTATAGTGACCCTAAAACCTATGGCAGTGGACTCGCTGAGAAAGTGCCGCTTGTTGTCACTGAATGATTCCCAGTCATTCAGGAAGTCCAGAAAATTGGACAGGAATGCCGCGTCTGTAGAAGCTGGTCTCAGCGCTTCGGCCCGAAACCTGGAAGTCATCACGGTGATCAGTCGTTGGATCTTCCTGCAAAATAAACAAAAAGAATGTATGTCAGAAGAGCGCTCATCATGCGTTTGAGATGTTTACGATTACACTTAATTCATTTGGAACGTAGGCGCAACTCACGAGAAGAACAGCTGAGTTGCCTCGATGCTGCCACACCTTCTCTCGATGTCCTCCTTGTAGAAGGCCAGGCCCCGTAGGACATATGGACCGAATAGTTGGAAGGCGAAAGGGGTTCTCATCTTCTCAAATGAGTTTGGTTCCAGATGCGTCTCGGTCAAATTGGGCATAACTTTCAGTGTCCTAACACTTCTGTCTAGAAGGTACGCCTCCCGAACCGGATGCACAGACACCTAGAAATATAGGTTGAGGTAATGCAATGTATGCAAAAAACACAATCTTTGTAAAATGTCAACCATGAATCTATACGTACCAATCCGTCTGGTGTTGCAAAGCCTTTCTGGAGAAGACCATTCCTGAGGCATTTTAGCAGATGCGGGAAATCGGAGATAAAGTGCAATTTCCTCATCTCGTCGACAGGATGCTGTATGGCGCCATTTATTTTCTTCGATGACGCCGACACCCCCGCTAGCTTCCACATTTTTCGATTCCAGGGGGCTCCGTCACAAGTGATGTGGTCGACGAACAAGCCCGCCTGTTCCACGAGGATGATAGCTTCCATGAGAATTTTCAATAAAATGTCTCCTCTCACATTTCCTTTTGTCGCAAAAACGCCCACAATTTGGCTCCATTTTCCAGCGAAAGGCACAAACATGATGACCATGCCGTGATCACATTGCTGGTACTTGTCTTCGGGCTTCGTAAATTCTCCAAGGTCCACGAAGCCTTGAATCTGGCCAGACGCCGTCACATTGAAATGTTCTGACAATTTCATTTCGTCCACCAATAGTCCGCCGTGTCTTTCGAGGTCTGACATGCTCGCGGTTTTTTTCTTTAGAGTGTTCATTACTGCTTGATTAAAACCGAAGGCCGACTCGTATGACCTCAAGTATCTTTTCAAAGTAGTGTTGCTGGGCATCATGAGAATTTCGTTCTTTCTGATGTGCTGATAAAGCCGGGGACTCTTTAGTTTCATGAGTAAACACTCGAGGATCCACTCCTGATTGTAGCGCATGCCCTGCTTGCTGGTTTGTTTGGCAGCTTGAAAGCAAGCGCGAACACTTGCCTGCTGCTTTCGCGGTAGTGACGATATTTTATCCTCTAGTATTTTATCCGCGACATTCGCATTGTTTGCCCTCATCTCTTCGAGACGACCAGCAATGTCCAACAGCCTTGTCGCCATCCGCTTGTTTCTCTGACTCAGGACCCGCAGTTTGGTGGAGACTGAGTTTCTTCGCTCTTTTCGTTTTAGGTAGCTTTTTCTGGTGAGTATTACTTTCCTCACGTACTTGCATGAAATGCATGAAGAACCTGGAAGTATACGAGAAAAAAATTATGAAGAGCTTCCAGTTTTTTACCATGCATGTTTGAAACGCAATTTATGCACTTTCACTTTCTGTAGGCAAACTATTCTTTCGTAAATGTTAATGAGTACTACAAAAAATTAGGGGCCACACAAATGTTCTAGCATTAAACAGGTTACTGATTGATTAATTGTACAATTACAAGTGACGTCTCAATAAACGTTTGCCGCACTCACCTTGTTGTTTAACCGCTCCTTTGCACGTGACACTGAAGACAAGGCCGTCGGAATGAGAGATTTGCTGCTCCAGTTTCTTCGTAAGAACGTCATAGGTGAAGTCCTTCGCCCTACCTGCTCCTCTGCAAGGGTGAAGAGATTCTGCGCAGTCCAGGACTTGTTTGGCATCTTCAAGGTTATAGGCGACCTTTTCGGAGATCAGCGTCTTCCGAACATATGTCCGACAAATCACTTCACTCCGGTCGGTACCGTAATTCATGAGCACAGTCTTTTCGATGCTTACGAGTTCACGACTTAGGGAGGCCGAAACATAAGCAATTCCGTCATAATGACGAAACTTGTGCATTGCCCAGTGGTCGTTTGGCCGGACAACGTCTTCAAGTTCAAATGCGTTGTCGCTTTGCCTCGCACTTTCGCAATCTTCAAATCTCAGTTGCGGCTCAACTGATTGCAGCGCAGTTCTTTTTGACGGCTGGTCTTCACAGGTTGGTGGTGAAGCCGCTCTCTTCTTCGTTGACTGCTCCGGTGTGGGCTGCTCGTCAGGACACTTCAGGAGATGAGGTATAATTATGGGTACAGCATCACTGCGAAGTTCCGGCTTTCCCCGCTCTATATATACTTCTCGGCCTTCGATAATATGTACATATTGCCTTAGTATGTATTTTTGCTCGAAGTGCAGCTCGCAAATGGCATCGGTGACTTGCAAGGGCCGATCAGCGCGGTTGAGATTCTGGTCCCATAGCCGGCGTCTTTCTTCGTCTTGAGGTACTCCAAAGAGTGAGAGCTTGGGCTGGTTTTTAACTCTGCTGTATCCGGTTTGGCAGCCTACGACACAACAGTAATTTCTACGCCTAGACGTGCTCATCCTCTAATCTTTTGAAGCAGCTTGGAACGCTCCGTTATGCAACCAGCAGACACATATCTGCGCACGCAAACGTGCCGTCTGCCGCGTATTCTTTGTCCAGACGGCTTTGCTCAAAGGGAAATACAAACCTACGCGTTCACGAAAAAAAGCATACATTTTATTTCATGTCACTTGTTTTTGTCTCTAATAATGTGTAAAAAAGAACCAGGAGACAAATTGTGAAAACAGCGCACGAACGACGGTGCATCGAACAGACGACGGCGCGTCGAGCAGACGACAACATCGAGCGCTCAGCGTCCCCGCCAGCGCGTCGTGCGGCCCGAACCGCCGCACGACTCGCACGCTCCCGCCGAAACTGACGTCACTTCAGGAGAAGGCTACTGCAGCGCCACCAAATTTTCCGCCGTTTTTGCTTCACCCGCACCGCTTGCCGCCGGCCACAGTGGACCCACTCCCCCATTCTAGTACACTCTAGTTGGTACACAAGCGCGCCAAATAAATCCCGTCCAAATAATATCGACTTTATATTAGGCCCCTTAGCTGCAAAGGGATTCTTTAATGAATATATAATTTTAATACAAAACTGAAGTACACTTGAGCTTGCGATATCGAGTAACGCGTAGTCGAGCGTCTTACGCGCATCGCCTTCTCAGCTGCTGGCCGAGCCTCGGTTCTCGATGCATGCCTAAACCGTGCCGTAAGCTAGGTGACGAACGGTCGTACAGAGATAGTTCCCAGGTCACTATGCCATGTATTACTATAGCAGCGTCACCTCGGAAGCAGTTTAAAGCAATACCGTTGCTCTGTGGTAAGACGCCTGCTCGTCACGCAGACGGCCTTGGTTATTCTCGCTCGTTCATCATTGTTGTATTATTTACTTTATTTCCTTCACTACATGGTATTACAAATCATGTCTTTTTTTCGCAGAATTTTCAAGCAGTACAGCAGCTTAGTGCTGGGCATCCGCTTGCTACGCATATGGCCTGGTTCTATTTCCCTTTTTGGCGAACATTCTTATTGTTTACTTTATTTGCCTCTCTCTATTTGTCGGTCATGCACAAGATGAAGTCGCGCACAGCCAAAGACGCCAACGCCGACATCGAATTTCTGCGAAACGAGCTCTTACGTGCTACTGAGTTAAACTCTACAGAAAGATTACTTGCTGAAGATAATCTTGTCACACGCAGACACATGCACGTGTGCATAGTGGAAGCATAATTCCCTCGTTGGTGGCAAACTCCGTATTACAATGCACTGAGTAACACGTGCCGCTCGGGACAGCAAGGTGAACAGTTACGGAACACGTTCACTGCAGCTGCTCCTACTGACGTTTTAAATGCGAAGCATTTTATAGGGTTCGTCCGTAGTTGTAAGTCAATGCCACGTTTTTCTCATTTTTAGCATAATAAAGAAAGGAAATAGACAGAAGAACACATTTGAAAATTTTTCCTGCGTGATTGAAAACACGTAGAAGCTGGACCCTTATGAAAAACAATAAAAATTAAATAAATAAACGTAATATTGAGGAAAGGCAAGGTGGGCGGCCTTGTGAGATCTCCATCGAGATAAATGGAACGCGCTACTTGCGGTGAAAATAAAACGAAGCAACAGCAAAAAAGAAACCACCATATATGAGAAACCGCAGGGGCGCCTGCGCAAGTAGGCGTTTGGTGTGTAGCGACACCACAAACCCGAGCTAACGGGGAGTTTCGACTCCCTCCCACGCCTAGCCGTGCGTGGCTTTGCCGTGTCCGAGGAAAAGGGGATCCTGGGGGTTGAACCGACGCTGGGTGATTGGACCGTTCAGGCCCCCCGGCAGAGGCAACACACCCCTTTGGCCCCGGCTTCACGTAGACGGCACCCCTGAGCTGACCCACCCAGGGGAATCGGCAGTCGCCTTTTCCTATCTCTCTCTCCCTACATCTTCGTCTTTATCTCTTACTATTTATCTCTCCTGTCTTCTACTCTCTTCCGTTTACTTCCAAACTTCCTGGCGGCTAGGGTTAACCCTGTGCAAATAGCCTACCTTGGTCTAGGCGCATTGGGTTATAGTGGCGTTGTACGGCTGGCGTCTGCAGGTTTCAGCATTTGTAACATTGTAGCGTCCCCTCGTTGGGCTCCGTGGTGGGTGGCCGCCAACGCTGCTGAACAACAATAAGGAAGACATGCATGGAGCATTCCCACTACTGTCTGATCGTACCGGCTTAAAGCCGGTACGCACCGATGATCTCACCAGAGAAGGATTGGCCACCCTGGTGCAGTATCTGGCCACCCCCTCCCGTAGGCATTCGTCAATTAACTCACGGCCCTCAGTCCCCACCAGCTGCGGAGCAACTGACCACGGCGGCGGTCAGATCTGCAAAGCAGCAGAGGGTGCTAGGAATCTCTGGATACGGACAGGCCACCATTGGAACATGAACTTAGCAACGTTTAACGTTAGAACGTTATCTAGTGAGGGAAGTCTAGCTGTATTATTCGAGGAGCTAGAAGGCATTAAATGGGATATAATAGGGCTGAGTGAGGTTAGGAGGACAGATGAGGCCTATACTGTGCTACAGAATGGGCACGTCATTTGCTATCGGGGCTTGGCAGACAGAAGAGAACTGGGAGTAGGGTTCCTAATTCACAGAAACATAGCTGGCAACATAGAGGATTACTATAGCATTAATGAAAGGGTGGTAGGCATTGTAATCAAACTGAATAAAGATACAAAATGAAGGTAGTACAGGCTTACGCGCCTACATCCAGTCATGATGACGCTTCAGTTGAAAGCTTCTATGAAGACGTGGAATCGGCAATGAGTAAGGTAAAAACACAGTATACTATTGTAATGGGCGACTTTAATGCAAAGGTAGGGAAGAAGCAGGCTGGAGACCAGGCAGTAGGAGATTATGGCATCGGCACTAGAAACGCCAGAGGAGAGCTACTAGTAGAATTCGCAGAACGCAATAATCTGCGTATTTTGAATACCTTCTACCGAAAACGAGAAAACCGCAAGTGGACATGGAGGAGCCCTAATGGCGTAAATAAGAACGAAATAGACTTTATAATGACTGCACACCCAGGAGTCGTGCAGGATGTGGAAGTGGTTGGCAAGGTAAGATGCAGTGACCATAGAATGGTACGGGCTCGAATCCGCCTAGACTTGAAGAAGGAACGACAGAAACTGATACGCAAGAAGCAAATCAATGAGCTAGCACTGAGAGGGAAAGTACAGGAATTCAGAGTGTCACTGGAGAACAGGTACTCTGCTCTTAGCGAGGAAACCAACCTTAGCGTAGATACAATGAATGATAATCTGACGAGTATCATCACGGAGTGTGCAGTGGAAGTTGGAGGTAGGGTAGCTAGACAGGAAACCGGCAAGCTTTCCCAGGAAACGAAGAACCTAATTAAGAAGCGTCAAATCATGAAAGTGTCAAGTACAACAGACAAAAAAGAACTGGCAGAGCTTTCGAAGCTGATTATTAGACGTAAAGTATGCGATGTAAGAAGGTATAACATGGAGAGAATTGAGCACGCTCTGAAAAACGGAGGAAGCGTCAAAGCAGTGAAGAGGAAACTTGGGATAGGCAAAAGGCGGATGTATGCACTAAGGGACAAAGAAGGCATATTAACTACCAATATGGATAGGATAGTTAAAATAGCGGAGGAGTTTTACAGATATCTGTACAGTAGCCGAGACAACCACGACCTTAATACTATAAGAACTAGCAGTAACCCGGACGACACCCCACCGGTAATGATAGCAGAAGTCATAAAAGCTTTGGAGAGCATGCACAGAGGCAAAGCTGCTGGTGAGGATCAAGTAACATCAGATCTGCTGAAAGATGGAGGACAGATTGTGTTAGAAAAAACTAGCCACTCTATTTACGAGGTGTCTCCTGACGGGAAAAGTACCAGAGTCTTGGAAGAACGCTAACATCATCTTAATACATAAGAAGGAGATGACAAGGACTTGAAGAATTACAGGGCCGATCAGCTTGCTCTCTGTAGTATACAAGCTATTTACAAAGGTAATTGCTAGCAGAGTAAAGAAAACATTAGAATTCAATCAACCAAAGGAACAAGCAGGATTTAGAACAGGCTACTCAACAATTGACCACATTCATACTATCAATCAGGTAATAGAGAAATGCTCAGAGTATAACCAACCACTATACATAGCCTTCATAGATTACGAGAAGGCGTTTGATTCAGTAGAAATATCAGCCGTCATGCAGACACTGCGGAATCAAGGCGTAGATGAAATATATATAAACATTCTGGAAGAAATCTACAGGGGATCAACTGCTACCATAGTGCTTCATAAAAAAAGCAACAGAATACCAATAAAGAAGGGTGTAAGGCAGGGGGACACAATCTCCCCAATGCTATTCACTGCGTGCTTACAGGACGTTTTCAGAAGCCTAGAATGGGAACAGTTAGGGATAAGAGTTAATGGAGAGTACCTCAGTAACCTGCGCTTCGCCGATGACATTGCATTGCTGAGTAACTCAGGGGACGAATTGCAACTCATGATTACGGAGTTAGACAAGGAGAGCAGAAAGGTGGGTCTTAAAGTTAATCTGCAGAAAACGAAAGTAATGTACAACAACCTCGGAAAGGAGC